>OZ007586.1:426731517-426910529 GCA_963931845.1 Maratus michaelseni
ATCGGCAGACATACATGCCCAAATCCTGACATTTGTTGGGCTTTTTTGTAGTTGCTTCAATGCAATCAGGATGAAGTGCTTCTCCAACTCTACGTCTCAAGTATTTTCTACCATCACTACCAAAGAGCGATATTTTACTCTCATCGCTCCAGATTACTTGCTTCCATTAATTTTCTGACCATTTAATGTGTTCTTTTGTCCACTTAACTCGTTTTTCGCGTTCCTTTTGATTTAAATATGGTTTTTTCCTTTGAATTCTAGCTTTTAGTCCAAATCCTGATAACCTTCTTCATATTGTTCTTGAACTTACTGCAATACCCGCTGCATTCATTTCACATCTAATGGCATCTGATGAAATTTTTCTATCTTGAAGGTATAGCCGTTTAATTTTTCTATCGACAGTAGCACTTGTGCATTTTTTTCGTCCTGATTTGGCCTTATTTTCCACCGATTTCGTTTTTTCATAACGTAAACAGAACTTTCGGACACCAGAACAAGTCACTAAACCACCAACTTGTCTTGCAATTTCAGCATAAGAGAGGCCATTTTCTCTCAATATGACAATTCGGCTTCTTTTTGTAGATGTCCAATTAGTTATTCTTGTTGATGACATTGTTTAAAATTAGTTTAGTTAAAAAAAAGGACTTTAAATATTCAAAAACAGCAATACTCTAATTAATTGTACTAGTATGCATCATTCCGCAAAATATTTCCACAACAATAACACTTTTACCATCTAAATAACCTAAACTATAGTTACAGACATTTGATTGGTCCTCAGAACAGTGTTTGTGATTGGCTAGTACGCTTTTATTACAAAACACATCCTTATTCAGATTTGTGTTTGTTTGTTCTACTAAAATGAGCATAACTTGTTTTGTAATACAGATATTGTAATACTGTTTTTATTACCGTAATTTCGCGCGTATACGCCGCACCTCAGACAATTCGATTTCCTACCAGAATTTATTTTAAATAAAATGTGACTTACTTCTGCTTAGCACTTATTTGACTTCTTAGTTTCAATAAAATTTGAAAATGACTTAACTAGGGTGCGGCGCATACGCGCGAAATTACGGTATTAAATTTTACATTAAATTACCTTCATTTCGATATATAAACGTTTGTATTTAAATAAAAATTAATATATTCTACAAGCACACAAAGTTGAAAAACATGAAACTTTCAAAAAATGTCCAAACTTTTGGCCACCACTGTATATATATATGTGTGTGTGTGTTGGTCTCTTTACATACAAAACTCAAGATAATGCTGATATCAGTGGTGATCATGATATTTTTGAGATATAATTTTTGTTTTAATGAAGTTTTTTTGGTTATTAAGTATGGCTAAACATGAAATAAAAATACTTTGTTATTTAACCCTTTCCGGCACAGTGGTCCCACTCCGGGCACACCTAATTTTAATTCCAAACTTGCATTCGGCACCAAGAATATTTTAATAAAATTTTGTTTCTATAATGAAAGCTTAAAATAAGGAATTCATGTTTTCAAAGAAGTCGTTTGTAAATTCCGGTGTCAGTCAGCAATTTCTCATTTTACGAACAGACTTTGTCTGTGCCGGAAAGGGTTAACGATTTTGATGTGAGTTAATAGTGTACATTTATAAGGTGACTTTCACTCAATAATTCAAGAAAAATCTATGGTTTTAATTATTATTTAACAAGAATAGTTTTAAAACATTTTTTTAATTAATAAAAAAATTAACCCCACGGCTTCGTCTGTGAACTAAAAATAAATGAATAAAATTTTCTTATATCTTAAAACATACATTTTAAAATGAAAAAGAAATTTTGAAGGATTCTTTTTCAGTCATATAGTGTTTACTATTTGTCAGGAAGCGAGTAAAAAAAAATATTCAAATGGCAACTTGGCAAGAATTTTTTTGTTAATGTACATGAATTTTCATTTCTAAAGTGAAATTTCTGATTGATTTTCACATTTATAATTTTTCATTTCTTAATTTTCACATTTCTAAAGAGTAACGATGTCTACAGTGAATGATTATTTTCAGAGATTCGAAATGTACAGGATGTTCCCAAACTTTTAGGCAAATTTTTAAAGGAGATAATACCGTATAGGTAAAAATTAACTTCTTTACTTACTGGCCACTGACCAGTATATGGATTTTTTTACTCAGCAGTTTTTTAATCACTGGCCAGTAACAAATTTTCAAATACTTGATGAAAAACTCGCGAAATTTGTCAAACGATTGTGGAATAAATAGCGAAATTCGTCAAATGGTATCGGGAAAGAAATCGCGTCATTCGTAAAATGGTCTCAGGAAAAAAATCAGGAAATTCGGCAAATTGTCTCAGTTAATAAATAAGGAAATTTGTCAATCAATTGCGGAAAAATCTCGAAATTCGTCATATGACCGCAAGAAAAGAAAGCTAATTTTGTCAAGGAATCGCGGAAATAAATAGCAGTATTTGTCAATCGATCGCGAAAAATAGTGAATTTCACAAAATTATTGCAGGAAGAAAAATAATTTCATCAAACTGTCGTGAAAAGATTCAAGAAATTCGTCAAATGATCTCGGGAGAAAAACCGCGAAATTCATCTAACAATCGTGGAACAGAATTGCGAAAATCATCGAACAACAGTGGAAAAAGTGTGCAATTCGTTGAACGTCAGCGGAAAGAAAGTGCGCAATTCGTCGAACGTTCATGGAAAAAATCATGAAATTCGTTAATCGATAGCGGAAAAATCGAGAAATTCAACATATGGTCTCATGAAAAAAATTGAGAATACCGTCAAATGGTCTCAGGTAAAAAAAAAAATTGAGACCGTCGTCAAATGGCTTCGAGAAAAAAATCACAATTCGTCAAATGATTTTGGGGAAAAAATCGCGAAATTTGCCAAAAGGTTTAGAAATTCGTCGAGCGAGAGCGGGAAAAATATTTTTCCATTCAATCATCGCAATTGGCGAGTGTGACGCCACCACACTTCGAGATCCACCACACGCCGCCACCACCGCACGCCACCACCACCGCACGCCACCAACAACACCAACACCACCACCGCCACTCGTGTGTCCTACTATTGTCTTTTCTACACTACTGTTAATCGGAAAATCTCTAACTAAAATTACAGCGCCTAGAATACATAGTGTGGAAAACGGCTACAAAATAGTACTAAAAAATTGAATCCGATAAATGTAAAACTATGGTGAAAGATAACGGGTCGATCGCAGCGATATCTTCTAGCCGTGGCGTAGACAGGGTGCAGGTCCAGATGGTTTGGATACCACTAATTTGATAAAAAATATTTTTGCCTTATTTAATCGGAGAATTTTCTGCGAAATTGAAGGCGAAGAAAACTTTATAATATTACTGGTTTCCAGAGCATTTGGACCCACCCCATCTTCTGGCTACACCACTGTCTGCTAGCTCTTTTCAATGCAAACATTGTATAAGAGTCGAACTGAGGAAACTTTTCAGCTGGTGGTAAATATTTTAAATAATTAAATTATACCCTATTTCTTTTGACTTGGATAGTTATTTTTATATGCTTTGAAAATATGAATGATATTGATCATGGCTAAAAAACGTGATTCGCAATATTTTGTGCCTGGCTGCAGTACTCGATACAAGATAGTAAACTAGAAACTATCCCTATTTAGCATACCAAAAGATGAATCTCTGCTAGAACAGTGGAAAAGATTAATTCCCTGATATGATAAAAAAGTAACTTCAAAATCAGTTACGTCTGAAATATGCACTTACAAGAAGATTTTATTAACAGAAATTATGTTCATGTTGTCAATAGTAAAACGGTTACTTTTGCTAGGGGTAAATCTATTTTTAAAGCAGATGTCACTTCGATCGCTCTATTATTGTACCGCATCGTTGCACGTTTATTATCTACAATTTTTTAGCACTTTTTAAAGCATTACCAGTTTGGCTTTTATTAAATTCCGAAAATTCACATTCATATCAGAAATTCCCTATAATGTTCTCTTGCTTACTTAATGGCAGATATTTCGTGACTTCTTAAATGAAAAATTCTTGTTTCAGAATTTCCGGTTTGAATTCGAGAATTTTGAATTAAAAAACGGTAAAACCGTTTTCCACACTATGTATTCTAGACGCTGTAACTTAACTTCTGCTTCAATAGTCATAATACTTAGGCAATAAACAACAAACAAAACTTTTTTGAAGACAATAAATAAAAATGTATTTATTATATTTTGTAATGCAGCAGTATATGTTTTATGTTCATCGGCTTATCTTTTACTCAAAATGTTTGTCTTCTACTTGAAATGTGTGTCTAGCACTTAACGTCTGCTTCAGTATCATAATACGTAGTCAATAAACAACAAACAAGACTGTTTTGAAGACAATAAAAAAATTATTATATTTTGTAATGCAGCTATATATGTTTTATGTTTATCGGCTTATTTCTACTTAGCACTAGAACCGCGGGAAATTTTACTCAAATTTTATAAAAATATTTTACGCCAGAAATTTTATTTTAAACTATTTAACTTATTTATTTAAATTATTGTTGGGCAGCATATATTTAACTTATTTTATGAAAAAAATTCAGGTGCGAATGAACATATACTCATTTGGTACGGGTCAAAGTGACCCATGATCGCGGTTCTAGTGTTAGAGCACTGAAATATAATCTCTTTACTGCAGTAGTACTACTTTTCTAAAAAGTATTCTCATACCACTATTTGCGAAAAGTGATCTTCGTGTTATATATTGACAGAAAATTGGAGATAAATTAAGGTGAACATTTCTATTATTAAAAACTGGAAACACCGCGGGTAACGAAGTGAGTGCGTTAAGAATTGAGTACATGAAAATCATTGATTGTAAGTGTTTTAAACCTGTGGCCCAATTATCACCTATATACCACTAATGTAGTATATAAAAATGTGCATTATATAATGACAAAAACTTTAAGATTAAACATCCAGAAGATTATCTTTTGGAATTTGTGGTGGAAAAACCCCTACTTAAATGTTACAACAAGTACGTAAATTTTATAACAATTAAATTAGTATAAAATTCCATCTTCAATAAAAGCAAAAATATATATCGAAAGAAGTTTGTATGGTAGACAATTATTTATTACTTTAAATTTTTTAAGTAATAAAAAAAGTTAACGTAATGTTAATATTTGGTAAGCTTTCGATTATATATGAATGGTAAATTTTTATATGGTTTCATGCAAACTTTATTTATGTTTATAAACTATAATTCTTATTTAAAAATTCCGGGGGAACCAAAAGTTCGTTAAAACTTTAAAAATCCATAAAATAAAACGAAAACTCCCTAGTTAAACTGAGGGCATAGCGCTCAAAGGCTATTCACACTAATTGTATATTATACTCTTATTTCAAATAATTTGAAATAAGCCTCTCTAAAAACAAACAAATCGAAAATATATTAAGGGGGATCATTCCCCCGTTCCCCCTCCTTATAATTAACCAATGAACCCCCAAAACTAATCAGAAAAGCGCCTTATCACAATGAACCTACATACAAAATTTGAAGAAAATTGCATAATTCTTCATGAAAAATCCATTTATCTTAATTAAGTGGGGATTAGCCCCTCTTGTCCTCTTTATACTTAACCAATGAACCCTAAAATCTAATCAGGGAAGTACCTTAACACAATGAACCTAGATACAAAATTTTAAGAAAATTGGATCATTCTGCATGAAAAACCCATTTATCTTAATAAAGGGGAGATTAGCCCCCCCCCCTTGCCTCCCTTTATACTTAACCAATGAACCTCCAAAACTAATCAGGGAAACGCCTTATCACAATGAACCTATAAACAAAATTTGAAGCAAAACGGTTTTTTCTATCAAGAGTTATCGCGTTACGTACATACGTACATACATACATACATACAGAACCGTCAGGCATATTAGGTCTCAGGCTTTGATAGCCTGTGAGCTAAAAAGGAAGAAGTTATGATAAAGAAGTACGATTTGCAAGAAAGGGCTCGCAAGGTAGTCAGATTTTTAGCAACAAAAAAATATTTAGTTAAAAATGTCACTGGTAGAGGGCGCTGACGACAACACAATGAACAGGACAACAGTACGCTCCATCCATTTATTCTTGCAATAACAATTGTTAAATATGACCTCCAGAGCATTGAACGACACAACTAAGGCGACTCTTAACGCCCGTTACTACTGAATGCAACATGTCGAAATGAATTGTAGAAACCTCACGACAGATAGAATCTTTGCATTCATCTGTAACCGGCGTTGTGTGTCGCCTTAGTTGTGTCGTACTATGTTCTAGAGGTCATGTTGAACAATTGTTATTACGAGAATAAATGGATGGAGCGTACTGTTGTCCTGTTCATTGTGTTTCGGGTCGTCAGCGCCCTCTACCAGTGACATTTTTAACTAAAATTTTTTTTGCTGCTAAAAAAAATCCGACTACCTTGTTGAGCCCTTTTTTTGGAAACTGCACTTATATATCATATTTTCTTCCTTTTTTATGAATTTTTAAAGTTTTAACGAATTTTTGGTTCACCCGGTATATGTCGCTTTCATTGTCAATCAAATATCTTGGTTCACACAACGTGCGTATAATCCTTGAAATTTCCAAATAATTTGGCATCAATATTTTAGATAAGAAATTTTATATTTGATATTAAACCCCTTAATTGTCGCGCCCGATATCCGTGGGCTACTTTTTTTAAATTAAGATTTCTTGATTTCCACCAATTTTTTTAAGTAGAAATATTCGCATTACTTAATGGCAGATAAAATAATGCGAGCATAAAGCGAATTACACTTGTTTATGAAACTGGTGGCAATCAAACAATCTGAATTTAAAAAATGTAACCTACGCTGACCGTGAATGTATCAGGTGCGACGATTAAGGACTTAAATCGCAGAAATTGTAATCCCTTTCTTTACACACAGAATTTGTAATATTTTTCTGCTATATAAGGATAAAAATTGTATTGAAAATTGTGGTGAAAGTGTACACACTCTGGATCACAGATTAGATAATTAACTGAAGTCTTCGATAGTTTTATAACATTTAAAAATATGAAACCCAATCGATAATTTTCAACGACTAAAGTAGTCTTGAAAGATGTCATTACCCCATACATTCATGATTTATTTCTTTCCTCTATTGTAAGGAAATATCTAACGTGCTTTTAGCATTTGGTAATCTATCATTTGTTTATGAACCCTAAAATATTTATGATGTCTTAAAACCAATCCTTATGAATTAAAATCCCCATTTAATCATATTTTATAGTATGATGATTGTAAGTCATTCTGAAACACGTTGATTGATTTAAAAAAGAAAATGAACGTATTAGACAATCAATTTCACTCTTTAACCGTTTTATTAAATTTATTTAATTATGAGACCCAATCGATAATTTCCAACGGAAAAAGTGGCAATGAAAGACGTCGTTTCTCCCGACATTCATGATTTATTTTATTCTACTTTTGAACAAATATTAACATTTAACGCACAACAGGGTTCGTACAGATCTACCCCAGTTTTCGTATAGAATATTTCGGCTTATTTAATTGCAAATAAACATTACAAATTGAGCGATTAAACGCAAAGAGATGTTTAACCGGAAGGAAAAATATTAGGAAAATATTTCATATTTAAATTAGTGTTTTATACTTATTGGAATTTTCAAGATTTTTACGTATCTTGGTACCATTAACCCATTCCCATCATTGGTGCATATATGCAAACATTTCAGGAATTTATTTTTTATTCAGAAATTTCGAATTCATATAAGAAATTCGGAATAATAATTTTTATTCCATTTAATAATAGACGTTTCGTGATTACAAAAAGTGTAAATACATATTTCGAAATTTTCATTATGATCGGAATTTTAAAAACAATCCTGAAATGCACGGAATAAAATTATAAGTCTTCGTCAAGATGAATACAGACACAAGGAAATTGACAAACATGATATTTTGAAGATTGTACCTTGGGCTAGCGTTGTACTCTAATCTATCATTCCTACACTCGCAAGTAATTTTAGGGATGATCGTCAAAACACTCAGTCACAGAGACAATGCTACCACTGGCAATTATTTTTATATTCTACTACCACCACTATTTTTAAAAAATAAATTTTGTAGTATATTTCTCTTGCATATGTTGTGAAAGTGTATGTGAAGCATTTTTGATTTGAGAAAATGGTGCGACATAGAATTAAAAAATAGTCGTCAGTGGCAGTCCTGCGGAGGACCCTTATGAATCGAAAATAGTTTATGATTTCTCAAAATATTTTTCAAACATTCTAAAAATAAAATTGTTATATAATACACTAGTGTGCAAAACTGAAGCAACATACACAAAATGCTAATTTCTGAACACGTGATTACTCAAATGGAAATTCTAAAAACAGCAAGTGTAGCAAATAGGTACTACCCTAACAGCACAAACAGTCGATGTGAAGTCTTCTTGACATCACAAATGGCACAAATGTCACAGTCACTACAATGAACAGAAATGTGTATCTTTCATTCGTCTCATTTTTACTCTCATTTGGTTACTCCACTGAACAGTCACCATGACTGCTGCATTTTGATGAGTCACCAGGTGACTTTACAATGAAGTCTTCTTGTGACTCTCATGTCACTGTCATTTTGACTCTCCATTGTAAAGTCATCATAATAACTGTTCTGTGACGAGTTCCCAAGTGACGGAAAATGAAATCATCTGGTGACTTTTCACGAAGGAGTGCAATGATGACTTCACAATAGTGTCGATCAACGGAAAGTTACCATGTGACACTTCATTGTGACATTATTTGGCGACTCATCACAATGCAATGCTCACAATGACATCAGAATTCAGTCTTCAACTGACAGTGACTTGAGAATCACAAGGTGACTTCATTGTAATGTCACCTGGTGACCCATCACAAAGCAAAAGTCACAGTGACTTTTCAGTGTTAACAATCATTTGAGAGTAATAATTAGGCAGCGAAATATCCCATATTTTGATTCACCGTAGCGATTGTGACACTTCTAACCATGTGTAACGTCAAGGGGACTTCACATCGACTGGCCGTGCTGTTAGGGTAATACCTCTTTTCTACACTTGCTCTTTATAGAATTTCCTTTTGAGTACTCACGTGTTCAGAGATTAGCATTTTGTGTTTGTTGCTTAAGTTTTGCACACCAGTGCAGTATATTTTTGGACTTGCATTATCGATAATTCGGAGACAACTTTTTGGTTTTAACCTCTTTGAGAAAACAGTCCCGTATACTTTCTTTGAAATATGGGCACAACTTTTCCCGAATAGTATTATTTGTTTTAGTCAATTGCTGAAATTTGATGATTAGGTAAGCCGAAAATTTCTATTCGAAAAGTAATTGTGTTTAAATTGAAGAATTTTACACACCCTTTTCTCTTTAAGCTCTTTAATCGCGAAGAGATTAAAAAAGTACACTACTGGCCATTAAATTGCTACATCAGGAAGAAAGAAATGCAGATAACAAAATGATATTTATTAGACAAATATATTATACTAGAAATAACAAGTGATTAAATTTTCAAGAAATTTGGGTGCCTGAAAAATCAGTACCCAAAACAACCCCCTCTGGCCGTAATAACAGCACTTATACACATGGTCATAGAGTCAAACAGAGATTGGATGCATGTAGTACAGGTACATATGTCCATGCAGCTTCAACACGTTGCCACAGTTCATCAACCGTAGTGACTGGCGTATGGTGACGATCCAGTCGCTCGGCAACCATTTACCAGGCGTTTTCTATTGGTGAGAGATCTGGAGAACGTGCTGGCCAGGGCAACAGCCGAACATTTTCCGTACCAAGGAAGGTCCGTACAATACCGGCAACATGCGGTCAGGCATTATCTTGCTGAGAGGTATGGTTTCACAGGGCTCGAATAAAGGGTAGAGCCACGGGTCGTAACACATCACAAATGTAACATGCACTGTTCAAAGGGCCGTCAATGCGAACAAGAGGTGACCGAGACGTGTATCCAATAGCACCCCATGCCATCACGGTAGGTGATGTGCCAGTATGACGATGACGAATACACGCTGCCAATGTGCGTTCGCTACGATGCAGCAAAACACGGACGCGACCATCATGATGCTGTAAACAGAACCTGGATTCATCGGAAAAAATGACGTCTCGCCATTCGTGCGCCCAGGTTGTCGTATTTTTTTGTTCTCCTAACTTGTTCCATTTGTTAATTTTTTTTGACAACTGCTTTTAAAATTAAAATATCCTTCTGACAATTACTGCATCTTATTTTCTTATTATCTTTTTATTAATATACAACTTTATGACTGTACTTAAAAATAAATTGCCGTTATGAACTATCCAACATTAGAAATGACATTTAACCAGAAGGGTTTCATAATTCTGTTCACAACTGTATGTCTTAAATTTTATATATACGGTAATGATGCATATAGAATTTAGAAGTTAATACGATAAGTTAAATATACCTGTGAAAATAGTGAATGAAAACATTTATTATTTTTTAAGAAATAAAAAATTACTAGAAGGAACTCGTGAAAACTTGACCGAAAAAAATTAGTATAACAATAGTAAGTAAAATGCTTTTTTATTATTTAACAGGAGAGTACTATGAATGGGGAAACGGGTTACTTCCCAACAAGTTCATTTTGAAAGAAGAAGAAATTGAAGTGTTGCAAAAAGTTAAAATTAATATTTAAAAAACATATTTTGCCTGATTTTATGCCCAAAAAACTAGAAAGCGGCGCTGTAGTTTTCCAATCATGTAATTGGGAATGAAAAAATTTTCTCTCATACAAGATGCTGTCGTTTCTACACTTTTAGATGACTTTAACATCATATTTTATATTGAAGATGACTGCAGATGCAGTTCGAAACGTAGATCTTATGTTTTCATCATCATATATATTTATACAAGTGCATAAAAAGGTTCTTGCTTTGTGTACCATTTGACAATTATATGTGTTTTTATTAATATTTTCTTAGCTATAATAAAAATACTGATGGAAAATTTTGCAAGATGTTTTCAATAAATAAACACAAAATATTGGCAACACGGCTGGTCAAAACTGTTTTAAGTACATGAGTCCGAATGTGTACAAATTATATGTAAAAATCATGTATGTATGCAAATCAACAAAAACAACAATAGAAAATTCGAGTAATGCCATTTCTGACGACCGTTTTCCAATATATATTTTTATGTAAGAGCAAAGCATCAAATAATATTTATTGTATCAAATGTTATACAATTTCAAAGAAAAGTTTTTTTCAAACACACGGGGATCTCTTAAACCGATTAATGAAACATTCAGAAAGTTTTGCAGATAGCTATTACGATGACCGAATAAATTCTGCAAAATCATTTCAGTGTCTTTAGAGGAAGAGAAAATCTCGAATAGTATTAATCAAAACTGACAGAATACATTCTCGGAATGGACTTGTTAAATCACTTATGTTAAAATTTATTTTCTTTGTTTCGAAATTTCATTTATCATAAGAAAATTATTTTACAAACAAATTAATATAATATATGTGAAAGTAATTTTGAAATGTTTTTATACAAGTTAATAAATAAAAAATATTATTTTTTAAATATCTTAAATAGCGAAAGAAATAAGAAAAATCAAACAAACTAAAGTTACTTTATTAATTATATCATGGATTTTATCATAATAGCAAAAGATCCTATAATTTTTTCTTGAAATTTGAACATACAATATTTTGGCTACAACTTTTTCCAAACAAACAATCTTCGATCTAGTTTTTGCTTGCTGATGTTCTACAAATCTGACATAAAGTTTGTTTTGAAATAATGGTAATTATAAAAGTAACCGCGCGACCCATGAATATTTATTCACCAATTGAATTTGTACTCTTGAGTCTTAAATTTTCCAGAAAAGCTTTTTTCTGAAAATATGTAAAAAAAACTTTGCGTGAGAACTGAGGTGTTAAACTTTGTGTAAACAAAACAAATAATGTAAAAATGTTTATACTGCATTTTAAATTTATTACTAGATTCTGTTTAATCTAGAACAAAGCAATCAAAGTTATACTATTTAATGAAAGAATATTTTAGTACGGCTCAAAGAGTTTTTTTGTAGCATTGTTTGTTGTAAAAAAATCCGTTTTTCGCAGAAAAAAGTAACTTTATTTTCAAAATATATCCCTTTTTATCTTTTACTGAATAAAGAAATTCATTAGCTGATGAACAATTGCCATAAATAAAAAAACTTCGAGATAATTGCGGTTCTAAATTAGAGGTGAAAATAGAGCCAAAAAAACTCATTAACAATGACAGAGATGGGTATTTCATATTAATTAGTTGATTAATTTTCTTCTGATATAATTGACTAAACCAAGAAAAGAAATATGTGTAGAATAAAACTCATAATTAACACTTTTGCTTGAACTGAAAAAATGAGAAAATTTTTATTTTAGGAATTTTTTTACAATCATCAAAAAGTTCTTTTGGCATTTCAAAAATGAAAATAACAATATTTTTGAAATATCTTTCCTTGATTTTAGCCGTTATTAATTTCATTTTTAAGTTTAACTTTTATTTTATACATTAGTTTAAATTTTAGGTAATTTAAATAATATTGATTCCTGTACCATTAGCCATCATTAAGACTATTTAAGATTATAGGCACAAACTGACAAAAAAAAAGAGTTATGCAATTTAGATTGAAAGTGGCAAACACCTATTTAATGTCAAAAGAACTTTATTATTTAAAACTAATGGATCCACTTGTACAAAACTTTAAAGAAATATTTATACAAATTTAATATTTTCAATTTTGTTTAAAAAAAAAAAAATTAATATTAATTGTCATTTATAACCACATACATATTTTATTCACTGCGCGCAGAATAACGATCATAGGGTACCCACTCGGTACATTTTTTGAAAACCAAATTTTCATTCAAACATCTTTTTAGATGTTTCTTGCAAATTTGGCAGATACATACCCTTAAGATTATATCTATTGCAAATGTAAAAACCTACTATAAAAATTACTTTCAGGCTTTGAGAGATGCCTACTGAAATGTTTGTATTGTGCTAGTCGAGATCTACAACATGTTAAAATTTCATGCCGAAACTCTATGACGTGTTAATACCGCCCCAAAATGAAGAAATGTCACTCCGTTCTTCTCATATCCTACCAAGATGTCATGAGGCGGACTGAAACATTTGTATTGTATTAAAGTATATCTTTAAGGTGGTAAAATTTCGTGCCAGAACTCGATGACATGATAATACCACCAATCTCATATTGTACCAAGATATCATGAAGCAGACTGAAATATTTGTATTCCTTTAGTCCGGACCTACAACATGTAAAAAGCTCATTCCAAAACTCAATCACGTGATAGTACCTACATAATGACTAATTGGCGCCTCTTCTGTTCTTATTGAACTAAGATACTCCGAGGCAGTGCAGTCATTGTCCCTTTGAGGGGCGGTGGTTCATTTTTCGACCACTTAATTTTAATCCCTAAATGCCCCATTGGCATATGAATTTTGGAATGAAAATTTTATCTGTTTCTTCATTCTTGTTCCCTGCATCCGGTCTGACAGTCTTGTATGTTTATTTATATTACATTCTTTACAGCAACTGCAGGTGTCTCATCTGGAATTGGTTCAAAATTAAGAGACCAACTGTTCTGGACGGGACTTGTGAGTGCTTCAGCCATTTGGTTGGCCTCCCCATCCAGCTGACTCTTGCGTCTTTACAGTGCCGTGGTCGTATTTATGTCTACACTGCAATATTGTGGCTATTTATACGGCTGTAATGAAACAGCAAGTGATATTGTGGTGCTGCAGTGTGCAGATGTGAACGATGTGTCTGATGTCTTCTGGTGTCTCGTGACAACAATATTGCCTGACTATAACCAAAGGTTTTTTTTTAATTTACAGTCACATAAACAATACTATATTAATTTTGATTTATCCGATTTTAAAGTTTTAGACTATTTGGAATTTTGAATTTCTATGGCTGTTGACCATTTTTAACACATTGATATGACTTTTGATCATTGTTGGTATCGTATGAGTTTGAACGTTCGTAAGATTTTGATTCATATAAGACTTTTGGACATCTGATAGATTAATTTAGATTAATTAATTTAGACTTTTGATTCCTGAATGTCTGAAATGTTGGAACACAATGTGGTTCTGTCTGTTTTTTTATTATTTTGTTTTATTTGTACGACAGGCTGCTGCAGAAATGTATTATAGTTCTTTTGTATATATATTATTGTGGTTTTCGGAGACGATTACTCTCCGTTATTGATTGTGTTAAGTATAAGCCCTTCTTCTGGGCCGTCTTGTGGCTGCAACTTCGCTCAGTGGCAGAGGGAACTAGCGACTACCCAGCTAAAAATGAACTGCAGTGAAACTTTAAAAAAACTGCAGTTGTAAGACTGTGGTGATTTGGCACAAATCACTGCTACCACTGCAAAATAACTACAGTTTATAAACTGTAGTAATTTTGCAAAAATTTTATTTTGCTTTTCTTTCTTTTTTTTTAGTGGCGCCATCTATGTGTCATCTTAGCCTAATTATTTGTATATATTAAAAATATATATATTTTTCCCCACTTGCCGAGATTTGATTCTAACTGAGGGTGATACGTTTGGATGTCGATCACCTTACTTACTGAGCCAGTGGGTCTTATTAAAGGTTTGATTGCATGGGGTCATAAGGGGAGGGTGGTCAGATAAGCAGGAATTTTTTTCGTTGGTAGGTAATTTTACGGCGTGAAAGATGGGATTTTGAGGTGAATTTTTATAAATGCTCTGTGCGTGTGTACTTTGAAATTAATTTATTATTTAAAAGTGTGGAATAACTATCTTAGTGGATATTTATTTATTTACAGAATTAATTTAGGAGATGTATATTTTTTAAATGTGTTATATATTTTAATTAGAAAAAAATAGTAATTTCGAAAATGAAAATTATTAAAAAAGTAGTATTTTATTATAAAAATACTTTTTATGAAGAGACGTATTTTATTAAGAGAATTTTGTGATGGACACTGTTTTATTAATAGTAATTTTTGAAGTGACTATTGATAAGGTTATTAATAATTTTTTGTGAAGGTACCTGTTTATATTTTTATAGCTTGTGAAATAATTTTAATTTAATCTTAATAATTAATAACTTTTAAATAAAATAAGAAAACTAGTTGTTACTTTTTATATTAATGCGTATTTTTTTTTAAAGTTGAATTAATTTGCGAATTAGTTTTTTTTTTATGTTTTATTAATATATATATATATATGCATTTTTGCGAAGAGACAGGTTTATATTGTTATAGCTTGTAAAATAATTTTAATTTAATTTTAATAATTAATAATTTTTGAATAAAATAAGAAAATTAGTTGTTGCTTTGTAAATGAATACGTAATTTTAAAAATAAGTTGAATTAATATGCGTACTAATTTTATTTTCTTTGTACGATTAAGTTTAAAAACGATTAAGCCTATATATATTTAATAATTTTTATATAATTGGAAGTTTTAATTGAATTTTATAATATGAATTGTAATATGTCTATGGCTCATAGAATTTTCATTTTTTAAATTAATGCGTAAGCTAATGATATAATACTGTATGAATAGTAAATTAGTATAATAAACGATACGTTTTAAATGCATTAGTTTTATACTTAAAATGTTATAGGTGGCCGCTATTATGTTTCTGCCCAGGGCCCCCGAAATCTGTAAGTCGGTCCCTGGTTAGATCTAACATTTTAACGATAAACAACATTGATTGATTTTTACATGTATATTTGTTTTGAATTTTAATGTTTAATATCTTTGAATATTTGTTTTGTTTCACTTAAAGAAGGGGGTGGGGAGAACTTTCATAGGTGCTCAAATTAGGAACTTAAAATAAAATCTTGAAAACAGTATTAATTATTATTATTAAAGTAAATAATGAGTCATGCAACAATAACAAAAACTGAAAAGCTTTAACATCACTGTTAAAACTGCAGATAAACTACATAAAATATAACACAAGATTTCTATAAAGTAAGTTCGGTAAAATTACCTCACAGTAACTACAGTTATACAGCATATACATTAGAAAATATACTTCTGAATTAATAACTGTAAAAATATTTCAAATTTACTGCAGTTTTACTACAAATGTAAAGTTTCATTATTTTTTTAATGATGGTTATAAAATGATTTCACATGAACTACAGTATTTTTGCAGATAATAGTTCAGAGTATTTTTCAAATAAATTACTGCAAAAATTACTTCGCATTAACTACAAAATAACTGAAGCATTTTTACAGTCGAGTTTGCACTACAGAAAATCTACAGTTGACCGTAGGAAAACTTCAAAAACATTTCACTTTTGTAGAAAAACTGCAGTTAATTTTTAGCTGTGTAGCGACAGCACGATTTCTAATGGTAGGACTTAAGAGTAAGATTTTCAAAACTTGAAACTTGGGATTTATCCCTAATAAGAGATATTTTCCTCTCTTTCCTCAAATTCTTAGAGAAGTCATCGTTTGCGATCTTATAAAAGCGGCTAATTGAAAAGTTATTATTTACCTTTGCGACAACCGGTTTTTAATTAGTGTATTGTGTTTAGATTTAAAATTCTTTTACGGATAAAATATTTGTTAATGTGTTACAGTGTAGATCCGTTGCTCTATTTGTTAGTTAATAGATTCTTCTACATAGGTGCCAACCTCACATTAATATTCCGTAATATGCGGGTTAATTTGATCCAGTTTAACAACGTTTCAAACCAGAAAAATTATTGGATGAATCTGTATTTATTCAATTTCAGGTTTCTACATGGAATTTATTTAATTTCATTTCTTAAAAAAATTTCTGATGCGAAACTTGTTAAACCTGGGTCAAATTAACCCGCATATTACGGAATATTAATGAGAGGTTGGCACCTATGCTTCTATTATAGTCTAACAGCTAGCAACGTTTTCGTCACATGATTTTAGCATGCCTCATTTTTCTATATATTCTCCGTCTTTATTGTGTAGTACGAATGCGGCCGGTCTGGCTGGTGGAAGTGGTTGCGTTTACCTGTGGGGGGAGGGACAATGCAGGTAAAAAAATGACAAAATTACGTCATTTTAGCATGGATTTTGTTTATAAAACTTGAATCTGCTAACTATTTGTGATATTAAGTTATTAGTCTGGCACCGTTTTAACGTTGCCAACACCGTGCCAGACCCTCATTTATAGGCAAAATGAGGTGTCAAATTCACGTCATTTTAGCATAGCTGAAATTTTAGTATGTTATACTTTGGCTATCGGATAAGCCATAATTAATTTGCCAGACCGAAATTCGGTTGCTAAATTACTGCCAGACGCCGATTTAAATCTGGTAGAGAAAGCACCTATTATGAGAGTTTGCAGCTTTTGTAGTGCTTTGGCTACTTTCAATACACAATAAAGCCGTAATTGTTGCCAAAGCAACGATCTTTGCTTTAGATAAAAGTATCTATCTCTCTCTCTCTATATATATATATATGAATAGCCGCCCGTCCCGACTTCGCGTGGGTGCACAATGTGTCGACTACAATGCAGGGTAGGTGGTAGGTAATTAAACTTTATTCTAAATAATATTCTAAAATAATTCTAAATAGGATAGAAGTAGAGGTGAGAAAAAACTGCAGTACTTACAAATTTTAAACTTTAAATAAAAGCTTGTAAAAATGTGATAATTTTTTTTTCTATTTATGTACATAATGACAATAATAAATTAATTTTAATATAGCAGAACCACCAGGCTTCACCCGAGTTAACCTTGGCCTACCAGGTAACATAAGCAAAAATTCAATATTCTAAAAATACGCCGATCACAATAACGCATCCGCGTCCATAAACCGTCAAAATGACATTCAGAAAAAACATATGTTATTTTGACGCAATCATGCTAAATCCCTCAGCTTTATAATTGATTAAATGAATTTCTTTTAAAAAATGTCTTACGCAAAATATCTAATAAAAAATCAGCAGTAGTTGTCTTATTCGTCTAATCTTCCATAATCGAGTTCATATCCTTTGTTTAACCCCCTTAGTGGGTGAATTTCTAATATTGCTTTAAACACGTGTTTAACTATTATTCTTTAGTAGAATTATTATACTAAATTTCATGCTCCTACCTGAAACTGCTGCTGAGATACGGTGAAATGGCCTAAAACGTTTGACAATCCATTTAACCCCCTTAGTAGTTGAATTTCTAAAATCGCTGAAATACGTGTTTAACTATTTTTTTTTTTAGTAGATTTGTTATCCTGAATTTTGTGCTCCTCTCTAAAACTGCTGCTGAGATATGGTGAAATGACCTAAAACGTTCGAACCTGCATTTAACCCCCTTAGTGAATTAACTTTTTTTAATATTCTCTCTTAACTTTTAAATAATTTAGTAAATATTTTCTCTTAATTATCTGAATAAACTTATATAACCTTATTTGACGGTCTGGCTGGCAGAAGATATTGTGTTTACTTGTGAGAGTAAGGGCAATGCAGGTGAAAAAATTACAACATGAAATTTTGATGACATGAGTTTTGTTTATAACATTTGTGTCTGCAAACTATTTGTGATATTAAGCCATTAATGCCAGACGGTTTCAACGTTTTTAAGACCGTGCCAGACTCTGATTTATAGGTAAAAAATAAATCATCTACACGTCAAACACGTCATCTACACACAGTTCAAATTTAAATATGTTATTCTTTGGGTATCAGACAAACCATAATTAATTAGCCAGACACCAATTCCGTTGCTAAATTAATGCTAACATCTAGAAAGAAGTAAGCAAGCAATAAAATTAAGTATGAAAATACGTCGTAGTTGATAATAATAAATAATTAAAAATAATATAATAATAGGCATAAATTAGCAATAACAGGTCAGCGAACTGTAGCGAACAGGTAAACGAAAGAAAAAGTGAATACATTCCATTTTGAGTTTTCAAAAAATATATGATAATGAAAAGTAAGTGCTATACATAGGTGCTATATATAATAATGAAAAATAAGTGCTATATATAATAATAAAAATAAGTGCTGAATATAATGAAAAATAAGTGCTAAAAAGTACATTAACTTAAAATATTATTTCAAAATTATTTCGCCTTGTGCATTTTCAAGGTCTTCATCTTCGTCACTGCTGTCATGATGATAAGAATTATTATCATATTTATCATCATTAACATTGCCTATTTCTTTCTAACCACTATAAGTTTATTTAGAAAATTAAGAGAAAAAAAAATATGTTGTATAGTTTAAAATTAACAGCGAATATTAATAAAGATTAATTATAATATTACTTAAAAATTAAGACAGAATTTAAATAAATGGTTGACAATTTACGGTGGAGTTTCAGTTTTGCTCTTTTTTCGCTCCTTTGGCGATTTTATACATCTCTATACTTATAAAAGAGCATGTCCTCATGACTCAGAATCAACGCCGAGTCACAACCGCTGCTCCTAGGACTACGAAATTTGGAAGATATGTACCCACTAAAAAAGTATTTTTGAAAATTCAGCCCTACGGGGGTTAAATGGGAGGTTCGAAAGATTTAGGTCATTTCTCCATATCTCTGCAGCAGTTTTACGTAGGAGTATGACATTCAGGATAACAAATCTACTAAAAAATAATTAAACATTTATTTCATGGATTTTAGAAATTCAATCACTAAGGGAGTTTCCCCGCCATATTTGAAAAGCAGTTTTAGATAGGAGTGTGAAATTCAGCATACCAATTCTACTAAAAAAGGAGTTAAACATATATTTCAGCGATTTTGGAACAAGCGATTTTAGAGCCAGCGATTTTAGAGCCAGCGATTTTAGAGCCAACATCGACTATGAACTCGGTTATGAAAGACTAAACGAATAAGACATCTATCTATTGCTAATTTTTATTAGATATTTTGCGTGGTATTTTTCAAATCATAAATATATGTACTTTTATAGAAAGCAACAATCGTTGCTTTGGCGACAATCACGGCTTGGCTGTGTATTGATAGTAACCCACACGAAGTCGGGACGGGCGGCTATTCATATATATATATATATATATATATATATAGAGAGAGAGAGAGAGAGAGATACTTTTATCTAAAGCAAGGATCGTTGCTTTGGCAACAATTACGGCTTTATTGTGTATTGAAAGTAGACAAAGCACTACAAAAGCTGCAAACTCTCATAATAGGCGCTTTCTCTACCAGATTTAAATCGACGTCTGGCAGTAATTTAGTAACCGAATTTCGGTCTCGCAAATTAATTATGGCTTATCTGATAGCCAAAGTATAACATGCTAAAATTTCAGCTATGCTAAAATGACGTGAATTTGACACCTCATTTTGCCTATAAATGAGGGTCTGGCACGGTGTTGGCAACGTTAAAACGGTGCCAGACTAACAACTTAATATCACAAATAGTTAGCAGATTCAAGTTTTATAAACAAAATTCATGCCGTAAATTTGTCACCTTTTTACCTGCATTGTCCCTCCCCACACAGGTAAATGCAACCACTTTCACCAGCCAGACCGGCCGCATTCGTACTACACAATAAAGACGGAGAATATATAGAAAAATAAGCCTTGCTAAAATCACGTGTTTTCTGACGTTGCTAGCTCTTAGACTATTACTGCTCCATGGTTAATCGTTTGAAAATATAAAAAATGATTGTGAACTTTACCTGTCTAGAATGTGGGAAAAGTATTCCACAAATAGTAACATTTTAAACCCCCTTCTGTATTACACATTAAATTGGACGTACTTTATATGGGAATGATGTTTATTCACTAAAATGAAATCAGTTACTTAATATTTATTTACACAAATTGGAACTTGTAAGAATTTTCATCAATGAATGGTAAAACAGCTAAAACTGTAAGATACTAAATTTAGTTCAAATCCTCTGAGCCGATTTTAAGATAAAAATAGCTTGACCCATCATCAAGGGTCAATCTATTCATGGGTCATCAATTGACTCATAGCCAAAATGACTACACTAATCGAATTTTCTCGAACATGTGACCTAGCACAACAGTCTTCTCGTGCCCGAAAACCACAGGATGAAAAATTTAGTCTAAATAGCCTGAGCCGTTTTTTAGATAAAATTAGCTTGACCCACAATGAACCAAAAATGATCCACTAATCAAATTTTCTCGAACATGTGACTTAGCCCAATGGTTTTTTTCGTGCCCGAAACTCGTTGGACACAAAAATTAATCAAAATTGTTAGAGCCGTTTTTTAGATAAAATTAACTTGACCCACGTTGACCCAAAAATGACCAACTAATAGAAACTTCTGGAACAGGTGACACAGCCCAATAGACTTCTCGTGCCCGAAAATTGTAGGATACAAAATTTAGTAAAAATAGTTTGAATAGTTTTTTAGATACAATTAGCTTGACACTGACCCATGATGACCCAAAATGACCCGCTAATCGAATTTTCTCGAACATGTGACCTAGCCCAATTGTTTTCTAGTGCCCCAAAACGGTAGGACATCAAAGTTTGTCAAAATCGTAATTTCCTACTGTCCGTCAACGTGTTTAGATAAAATTTACATGCATATATATAACCACACACACAAGATTTGCTCGTATTAGAGTATATGAATAACTGAAGACTTTCTAACTTGCGAAAAAATGTTATAGCTGCATGTCATATTGTTTGTATCTTCTGGTGGCATTCAATATTTTCAGAATTTTATGAATAGGAGTACTTTGTCCATGAAAAGTTTAATAAGCTGTTACTAGATAATTAATTTATCTTGCAACTAAATCAAGTTGTAATATATTAGACAATGTAATGTAAAATATTATATTTATTGTCTCAATAGTAGTATAGGACGTTATATTCTGTCATAAATTTTATTCTGCTGGAGGGTCCTATATGCCTAATCAGCCTAAAATATTTCAAAGTATTTTGAATTTGGTGATTTAATTTGGCATCAATTTAATGTCGAAAGTTTGATTACGTTGATTGCACCGCCAAAATGAGGATTGGCACTCCCTGCTCATATCGTATCAAGATATGCTAAGGTAGACCAGTAACTTTTTCATGTATACTCTTAATAATCTTGCCCTATATAAATTTAATCTCGAAACTCGATGATGTAGTCATTTTCTCGCCACCGCCCAGTCTATAATCAAAACTTGCATCCTTTAAATAATAAAATGTAAATTTTCCATACGAGGGGATATTTTAAAACATTTTAAAAACACGAATAAATATATTTTAAAAAATTATATGAAACATCAAAATGAAAGGTCATTTTATATACCGTTATACAAAAAAAAGGAAAAAAGAAAAAGAAACCGCGCAGAAAAATTCAAAAATTTTGTTAGTCTGAAAATAATGTCTTCTTTCCAAATATGAATGCATTTTTTTGAAATGGAAAATGTGTGCATATTTAAAATAGCACTAATTTTAATTTTTCAAGTAGTTACACACACTTTTGTCACTTTATATGATATCCTTTAATTAAAGCACTCCGAAAAGAGGTGTAGTTTATTTACATTTCCTTATCCTAATAATACACTCTTGGTCATCCAAAATGCAACACCTAGAAGGTCAAGAGATATCAAAGCAAAATTTACTTCAGATATTACACATAGTATCAATGCTAATTGATTTGAATTACAGATTTCTTTGAGGTGAGGAAGACGAGAAAATCGGTAAGAAGCGTTGCCTCAACATCTGTCAATAACCGCTGCTACACGCCATATAATGCGTTCAAAATATTAAGCAAATTTCAATGACAAAAACATCGTCATATCCATTGCAGTAGTAGTTCACCGTCCCCTGAATACTTGGCCTGCGCGCTGAAAAAAATGGCGGCTGCCGCAGGTTGAATCGTTTGTACAGTCCCTCGAATTTCAACACCAATAATATCTAAAAGTTATCTTTGACTTATTTGATCTTCGAAAAACAAGGCGAAGAAAACTTTTAGAAATTATTGGTGTGGAATTTCGAGGGACCGTTCACACGCCGAAAAAAAAATCGGCCTTCGACAGCCGCCATTGTTGTCAGCGCTCAGGCCTAGTATTCAGAGGGCGGTGAGTAGACGAAATATTTCGTCATACCCAGTTAACAGGTTAATCAAAAACATTTCCTGTTTGAAATTACAAATGGAATAATTATATCTTATATACCACTGAAATTAACAGAAAATTTTGCCTTATTTAATCACAGTTTTCAGCAACTTAAAGAAAGCAAAATTTACCATTTAATATTAGTAGTAAGAAAAAGTGTAAAAGATGTCAGGTATGCTATATATAGTACATTGAATTTTCTATTATATGGCTATCTTTGAAAGAAGCCACCACTTTCTTTGTTGAGACACCACTTTTCCACCACTTTCCACACTTTATTTGTTCAGACATTTAATTGATTGAATGAATGGTTTTTAACCTTTTTGCGGGCGCAGTAAAAATCACGCACCCCTACCACTATTTTGGAACAGAAATTCATTTAATCTCCAAAAATTTAGGATTAAATAAAGCAAAGTTTTCTGTTCAAACATAGAAAGTGTAAAATTTGGCCTCTATCAATGAGGCACCAATTATTTATGTTGAAACAGTAAGATCATTTCATACAAATATATCAAACAAAATTTGATTTAAGACGACAAAAATAAACGTCTTTTATATTAAAAAGTATAGACTCTTTTCAAAAAATGGTTATTTTTCATCTTCTATATTTATCGAGAATTTTTTTTTATACTAGAAAGACTTTCACAATGTAAAACTTTTTAGTTTTTTAATTTATAGCATTTATAACATATTCCATTTTACACCATTTTATAGTTTTATCTTTACAAATATAAAATGTTTAGTTTCAACTTATTTTTCTTGTTTGTCTTCAAATATACATTGGATATCATCCCATTTTCTCACTTTTAAGCCATAATGGTGAAATTTTACTAAATATTTTTCGCTTGATTATGTAAAACAAAATAATAAGTCTACTAACAAATATCAATTAATATTAATACAGAAATAAATTTTAATAACGTGAAGTAATTAATACATCTATTTACAAGAGTGGAGCCCAAATCTATTTTTTTAAATACGCACAAAAGCGCATTGGCAAGAGTAGAAACCAGTTTTATTCTAAATTGAAATGGAGAATTGAGAAACAATAATGACCATCAGATATGTTCGGTGTCGTATTTGAGAATAATTTAAGAACTATCATTCTTGCCGTAAAATGTGCGCTCACGTGCCTGGTGAACAGTTAAATATACACTAGCATCCAAAAGTTAAGGTAAAACCATCTTTTTGCGTCTAATTTGCAAATGAATGAATATAGAAACAACAAATTTGGAGGAAATGTGCGCTAAACTGTTATTTATTAAATGCGACATAGAAATTTACTTAAGTTAAACGTATAAATGATATTACAACAAAAAAGCACTCATGGTGGAAAATTCCATTCTTGGAGAAATCAGTACATCGCAGTATTATGCAGTAAAATGTGACAGAAACATTAAAAAACTGGTTCTAATACGGAAAATGTCCACCCCGGACTTGAATGCATTGGCGGTATCGACTTTCCATGCTCTCAATTAAATTGTCGGACACCGAAATAGGTAACGCTGACCAGACTTGGAGTAAGCCTTGTTTCAGCTCATTTAACCCCTTGAAGGGCACCGGTATATTATATATACCACTTAATTTTAATCCCAAAATGCCACATTGACACCAGAATTTTATAATCAAATTTTGAATTTATAAGGTTCATGAGGAAAAGCATTGACTTATTTTAAAATAAATTCGTTTGTGAATCCGGGTGTCAATCAGTCATTTCAATATTTTAGCTGCAAGAGTACTTTGCCCATGAAAGGGTTAATGACCTCGGAGGAGGACTTAACCCTTAATTGCATAGTGATGTAAATTTCCATCACTGTTTATTTAACTTTTAATAAATAAATCAACTTCTTCGCCACCACTATATTTATACAGAAATACTGAACAAAGTTAAAAATTTATCTTAAAATTTCTGGTGTCTAATATTTAATATGTATAAAAAACACAATTGTAAAAGAAAAACTCATGCAAAGAAGGGTTAAAGCCGCAACCTGTCATCCAAGATAGTCCCAAAGATGTTCTATCGGATTCAAGTCTGGAGTGTGAGCTGGCCATTCCATTCTCTCCAAACCGTGATCCTCAAGATAATCCTCAACAACCACAGCTCGGTGTGGTCTCGCATTATCATCCATTAGAATGAAACCATTACCAATAGCACCGGCATATGGGCGCACATATGAATCAAGGATCTCATACCGATATCTCGCACCAGTCACAGTTCCTCCATGGAACACATGCAGGTCAGAGTGGCCTCCGAGTGAGATCTCTGCCCAAACCATGATTCCACCGTTTCTGTACCTGTGTGTTTCGAAAGTGTTTGATTGATGGTATCGAGTGCATTGTTCTCTCCAAATCAGAAGACGTCCTGAATCGCTCTCCAGTGTGAATCTGGACTCATCTGTGAAGAGTACAGAATCCCACTGTTGTCTGGTCCAGGAAGGATGTTCTCTTGCCCAACATAAGCGGACCCTTCTCTGTCGTCTGTTGAGGGGGACACACACAAGGTTGCCTTGCACAGAGACCTGCACTGTGAAGACGTCTTCGCACCGTAGTAGCGGAGATTCTTCTCCCTGATGCTGCAAAGTGGTCTGCAATGAGTTGCGGCACAGTAGTGCGTCTTCTCCTTCGGGCCGAAAGAGCTAGAAACCGGTCTTCTGCAGGTGTTGTAACACGTGGGCGGCTTGGAACATGTCTTCTTGGACACAGAATCTTCGGATTCATATTGATCCCAGAGTCGTTGGACTACACTGCGAGACACATTGTGCCGTCTAGCAGTATCGGCCTGTGATAACCCCATTTCCATCCATCCTACCGCCCGCCACCTTAATGAATCGGGCAAGCGACTTCTTCAAGACTCTTCTGGCTGTTGTAAACAAAACTGACAACAATAGTTCGAATACAACAAAACTTACACGCGAAATCACGAAAGCCCCGTAATTGCATGCTTTTCTCTCATTCACAAATACCTATTCTTTTCTGTAAAATAAAAGTGGTAGCTGTAATTTTTGCGTAAGTTTTTTTAAAGTTTATTATTGTCATTCATATGAACTATGAAGTTTAATCTGACAGCATTTTTTTGTCTGGTGAGCTTCGAAAAACATGTTGTACCTTAACTTTTGGAGGCCAGTGTATTATACTGAGTTTTTTCTTTCTGTGCTATGGAAAATCTGCACTGCATCTCCGCCTACTATACTAAAAATTCTCTTTATTTCTGCTTTGAATTTTTAAACACTTTCCAATGTCTTTCAATAAATTTTAATGACATCAGTTTTTTTATATATCTCTCTGTCTGACCGATCTCCAACTTTCGTAAAAACACTTGGATTGTCACGAAATTGATATATGTTATGAAGGTCCACTACAACATGTATCCTATACAAAATAGAATGCGTCGCTTTCATGGATCATTTACAGGGGCACCCTAGGTATGTGATATATTATTGCTTATGGGCAACAAATGTTTGATGTACAGTATAATGGTAATGCACTAATTTAAACAATATGAAAATGATATTATATGCATTGCTGACATGTTCTACAACATGTTTTCTAGTGAAAAATATGTATGTAGCATGTGTAGTTCATTTACAGGAACAAACAAATAGAATTCGGTTTAAAAACGAAAGAGTGGATATTACATTTCAAAGTGCACGTTTTATTTTAATTTATTTTATGATGTCCTCACAGACTGCTATTTTCTTAAGTCCACAGCTCTCTGAATAGTACTCCTACGCGCTGGCGCAAATATGACGGCTGTTCTAAGCGGATATTTTTCTGAACTTTTGTAAGGTCCCTTCCATTTGTATACCAGTACTTTCTAAAAGTATTATTTGCCTTACTTATTATAAAAAAAGGTAGATATTACTTTCTGAAAGTACTTGTATTCACATTTAAAGGACCATACAAACTCTGAGAAAAATCCGCCTGCGATAGGATCCAGCACGTTGACCTAATAGTTAGAGGGTTGTGTTAAATAAATGTATCACCTCACATGAAATGAAAATTTTAAGATATTTCCGAAAAAGCATGGGAAACAAAGGTTCTACGATAATTTATTCTGATAGTCTCATTTTTTTTATTTATTGTTCAGATATATAAACACAATAAAATATTTTTTCATGAATCCATCTTCATCTCCATCTTTGCTATAAAATGAAACTTATGCATTCCTCCAATTTAAATTTGATTTTAATGACATAATGGAAAATACTTATCCCTATTTCAAGATTGTCATGAATTAATATGCCATCTCTATTTTATTTTTCTCAATTAAATCTTAGTTTCAGTATTTCATTTACAACATCATATTGTAGGAAAATTAAAGAAAAAACGTTTTCTACTGTAATGACCAAATTTTATAAATTTAATAATTTGAATGTCATACCATAACAAATAAAGGCCATTTATTTTAAAAAAAAGTAATTTTATAAAGAATTTTTTAATAACCGAATATCTAAGCAGTCCCTGCTATTGATAGTTTTTTATTTAAATTCAAACATAATAAAACATTTATTCAAATTACTCCTCTTTTTTGCGTGAAACTTAATTAATACAATAGTGAAATTATATATGTACACTTAAGTTAATTAAAAAGGGAAATATTTTAATGAATTTTTTAAACAGAAATGCCTTCTTATTTCAGATAAAAAAAAAATTAAAAAAAAAAAAAACATCGAAAGGGAATGAAAAATGAAAATTTAGAAATGCACGTGGACGTTTTAAATTTTTTGTGGGTATAATATTCTTAAAAATGCAGCATTATAACTCTTGTTGTAAATCATTGTAGCGTAATCTAAAAGTAATAAACGTGTAAAATTCTGTTTGAATATTTTATATCTAACTCCAAGTTAACGAATTGTTTTTGACATGACAATTTATTAATTTGGATGCTTCTTTCTTTTTATTTATACTGGAAAGAAATTTAACTTTGAGCAATTTCAATGTATTGTTAAGCATTATCCAATTTCTGGCATAACTTCAAAAGCTCTTAAGAGGCTACGCTAGTCATGCGAAGACAGTGGATCTATTAAGTAGTAAATCTGCGGATCAGGAGTCTCAACGTCAGCTCTGAATGTCATTGTTTTATAATCTCAATATTTATATTAGGTTTGTTTTTAGCATCTTACAATCCTCAATTTAATTTTTTTATATTACATACATATTTATACGCATATGAGATACTTCGGAGGTTTCAGAAATTAGAAGCGTTAAATAAAACACGTTTTATGCAATGATATTCTGAAATTCTTATAAAATTCTTTTTCTTGTATTTTTTTAGATAAAAAATACATTTCTTCAGGGGGGCTCTGCCTTCTGAACCTTATTAAATTGATATTCAATATTTCCTATTGATTGTGGGAATAATTCTAATATATCTTGGATTTTGTGCTACACAGGGATATATTATAGGGATATATATTATTAGGATAAGTAACAATTTCGAAAATAATTTCATATTATTCCAATACCGAAATAGCAGTATTTACTTACCTGCCAATCACGAAACACCTGCATCTGCGGAATAAATTGAATAATATCTCATGTACAAAACCAACGTAAATGTTAATTGAATAAATATTTGGCATTTTTTCATTTTATCATTATTTATTCTGATTTGTTGAATTCTTTGGATTCACCATATTATGTTTTCTAAATTTTACTGGATGGAAACTATTTATAGTACGATCAGTTTTTTTTTATGGAAATATATCTACAGTCTGGCTTATTTAGCAACTCCATTTGTTATTAAGGATTATATTCGGTATTGGGAGAGTACATGGTTAAAATTTGACCAAATGCAGAGTATTTTATACATTGATTCTCTAAATCACAAAAAGTACAATTGATGAAAAAACTTAAATTGATAAGAATACCAGAAAGTAGTTTTATAAAAAATTAAATAAAACATTTAAAAAATGAAATTTCAACTTTAAAAATTAGAGCATTTTCATCTCTGGCATATGGGGGAGGGGTATTATGGTATGTTTCTATTATACCAACAACATTGTCGCCAAATATAGTACTTTGTTTTGTGGGGTTAAGGCAAAAAGAAAAAAAATTACAACTAATTAAAGCAAAAAGAACCAACAAAAAAGTGGCAACTCATTTTCAAAGTTTTATATATAATCAAAACTTTTCAATTTTTTACAGCCGAATGTAACTATTAAAACATTTGAAATATTATATTCGAAAAATGAAATTTCAACTTTTCCGAGTGAAAATAAACCCTTAAAAAAATCATAATAAAATGTCGACCATTACTTTTAGGTTTAAAAAATTTAAAGTACCAAAATACATAAAATGAAAGCTCTTCTATTTATCAGCACACCACTAACAAACGATACGATAATGTACTATCTAACATTGGTAGTACATGGATTTTTTTACTCGAAAGTTTTTTTAAGCACTGGAGAGTAACAAATTTACAAATACTTGATAAAAAAATCGCAAAATTTGTCAAACGATTGTGGAAATTTGTCAAACGATTGTGGAATAAATAGCGAAATTCGTCAAATGTTGTCGGGAAACAAATCGGGACATTCATCAAATGGTCTCGAGAAAGAAATAAACAAATTCGGTAAATTGTCTCAGTTAATAAATCACGAAATTCGCCAAATCACCGCAAAAAAAGAAAGCTAATTTTGTCACGGAATCGCGGAAATAAATAGCAGATTTTGATAATCGATCGCGAAAAATATAGTAGATTTCTCAAATTTATTACGTAAAAAAAATATATTTCGTCAAACTGTCGTGAAAAAATTCGTCAGTTTCGAAAAAAACATTATGAAAATCGTCAAATGATCTCGGGGTGAAAATCGCGAAATTCGTCTAACAATGGCGGAACAGAATTGTGACATTCATCGAACGTCAGGGGAAAAAAATGGGCAATTCGTCGAAAATCAGCGGAAAAAAGTGGGTAATTCGTCGAATGTTCATGGAAAAATCATGAAATTCCTTAATCGATAATCGATAAATTGCGAAAATCGTTAATCGATAGCGGGAATTGCAAAATTCGTCAATCGATAGCGGAAAATTAGCGAAATTCATCAAATGGTCTAAGGAAAAAAAATTTGAATATTGCCTCATGGTCTCAGGTAAAAAAAATTGCGAATATCTTCGAATGGCTTCGAGAAAAAAAATCACAAAATTCCTCATATTATTTCGGGGGAAAAATCGTGCAATTCGTTAAATGATTTCAGGAAAATCTTCGCCAAATGGTTTCGAAATTTGTCGAGTGACAGCGAAAATAAATCATTGCAATTGGCGAGTGTGACTATTAAGTTTGGCCAGTGGTGGCAATAAAGTAAAACGCCAAATCTTCAGTATTACTCGCCGAGCGGCGAGTACTAATTTTGTCCTATATCACAAATTGTATTTAAATACACTATAATGACAAAATGGTTATTGGATCAGTAGATGGAAAAGTGTGTATTGTATATAAATGCATTTTGCATTAACTGAAGTTGTATAATGACAATTGTGTATGATTTATCGCTGTTGTGTCAGTAAATTGCTTTCCATTTACTGGCACCGGCGATAAATGTGTGTCAGATGAATTTCTGTAAGTGCATTTGGTAGTGTAACTCAGCCAATTGCCGGTCCCCAACCTAGCTTTAACCCTTAATTGCATAGTGATGTAAACTTCCATCACTTTTTATTTAACTTTTAATAAATAAATCAACTTCTTCGCCACCACAATATTTATATAGAAATATTAATCCAGTAAATTTCTCGTGAACTATGCTGCTGAACAAAGTTAAAAATCTATCTTAAAATTTCTGGTGTCTATTATTTAATATATGTATAAAAAAACACAATTGTAAAAGAAAAACTCATGCAAAGAAGGGTTAATTCGAGGTGGGTTTTTTTTTTATGTTTGAATAATTCTGCAAAAATTTCAAACATTTTAAAACAGTTATTAATTTTATTTTTATGGTACTATCAAGTTGTTTGCCGTCAAGTTTTGACGAGCTCCATCTAGTATACATATTAAATAACTTCCAAAATTATTTCTTATGAGTTATTTTTTGCTTAGCAATTACTTTGCATAAAATGTCTGCGGCGCGCCCGAAGTTTGAGCATAGGGTGCAAAGAATTTAGCAATTAAATAAAGGGAAGATTACTGTTCAGCAATATTGGTAACTTTTGTGTAAAATACTTTGAATATTTTTCTTTAGTTAAATGATTTTGAAAACTAACTCTTCTGACACAACTTATTTTATGATCTTTTAAATTGAAATTTTAAGAAAAAGCAAGAAATTACACAATATTTTCCCAAAATTCAAAATTCGTAAGAATAGGTGAAATAGGAAAATAAACCGTCAAGTGATACATATTTTTTCGAAAATAATTTCGAGACAAACTTAATAAAGAACAATTCCCTGCATCTTTTCCGTGTCTTTAGGGAAAAGGAAATTGTACTGGGGTACCAGTCATATCTGACAACAGACATTTCCTTAATATAGTCGGGTAATTTTGAATGTAACTCTTAACATTCTTATCTTAGTCAGTTGAGATTATGTATTCTTACGAGAAGTCTAAAGTATTGTTATTTTTTTATACCTGGTAATAAGCATTTATTATTTTACCCACAAATATAATATGAAATTTATAACAAAATCGTGTTCCCATAGAATAGAGGTAATCTCTGCGCTGTCTGCCTGCTGTAGAATTACCACTTTTAAATAAACTTTTTCCTCTAATTTCATTTCAGAATAACTATCATTAACTAAAGCAAATTAAGTAACGCTTTTCGAAAATTGTTTTGAGTACCACTGACGTAGAAAATGATGCTTAGAAATACTGAAATTCATTCATTTTTTAATATTTTCATTAAACAAAAATGATAAGAATTTCATAGACTTAGTATTTGTTTTCTATAGATTGCTTCATAAATATTTTGTCAACTATGACTGATATAATTAAATAAGAGTGATAGATAGACATAAGAATTATTTTGTCATTTCAAGCATGGCCTTTAAACTTCATTGTTGTAAGAAAAAAGAATTCAAACAGTCGCACTGCAGTTTAATACACCGTGTCTCCTGGATTCCAGTTTTTACGTACAGTAAAAAGTCGCCTTGTTTAATTACAGAAGATCTCCGATTATAAAAGGCCAAAATTACAATTCGGAAATGAATTTCAAGTGAAAAGCTCAAAGTGAAAAGAAGAATTTAACCATTTTCTTTGAGAGAATTGAAAATGTTTCTCTTCTAAAATGCTTAAATTACTTTTTGTAATAATTTACGAAACTTTAATAACGTTCGAAATATTTGAAATAAGGTCTATGCTTTCTGAAGTACTATTCCAATGTTCAAGTTATATTTTTGGACAACTAATCACTTTTTTTCACCAGGTCTTGAAAAACTGTGCAAATATATGTCAAAACAGAACATAAATAACACATGACCAGTCTATCATTTAATATTTATTTATTTGTCTAACTCCTATAGGGAAGTATCACTGAGTTCTGCGATGTGGGTTGGCATAGTTTGGACAAAAATGACATATCTGGGCCAAGGTCTCCTTATTATAGTATCAGGCCTCACAATCAGCAAGTTTCCTTTGACCGCTATATTCTCCTGCTACTAGCGCCATCAATCGTCAGTAATAGGAGTATTTTCGACATGAAATTTTTTCACAGCTCCATTTGTTCTATGCATTTGCTTATGAACTAGTATCGGTAACATAGCTGCCAACTTTTACGCTTAATTCCTACCACTAAAATTTTATACTAAATTTTATCTTATTAAATTGACAAGATCGTGTGATTACATAACGAACAAAATTCTATTAAATTTTAGTGGTAAGAAAAAAGCGTGAAAGTTGGCAGCTATGCGGTAGCAGAGCTGCTAGATTTTTCTATTCTCTTTTTGGATACCAGTTTTTTAGTACGGACAATTTTGTTTTGTTTGATCGGAGATTTCTGGGATTTAAAAGAACAACATTTTCTCTAAAAATATACTGGTGTTCAAAAAGCCGGAGACTTGGCAACTCTGCGGTAGTATCCACCAGGCGGCGATACTTTCCGGAGAAAGTCAATTAATAAGTGGCAATTACCGCGGACATTTTCTCCCATAGACTTTCTCCGGATTGTCAAGTCTTATCTATTAAGGGAGTCTTGATCTGGGCATGTAAACAGTGGGAATGTCGCTTGTACAAAGCTGCCCCTGGCAACCTTTTTTTACTATTTCTTTCACCTCTATTTTAACCATTATTTCGTGGTAGACATCTACTAACTTTGGAGGAAGTATATTTTTGTTTGAAAATTGTGGTAGGAAAACTAATAAAAATATAGTCACCAGTGGCAGCCCTTTTAGTATGAAATGTAAAGTTGTTTTACCTATATCTAGTCACCTGATTGTTACACGAAATCAAAAAATGGAAAATTGAAGAATTTGTGCAATTAATCGCAACTGTACAGTGAGCTTTACTATATATATATAAATGAGGGGGGGTATTTTTTTCATTCTACATACATGCAGGGACTGGCTACAAAACGCTACTACGTAATTAGACGGGTGATTAGTACATTGTTTTAAGATTGTATCACAGCAAAGCATCACAAAAACTTACAGTTTTGCCAGTCCGCTATTTTTGTTTATTCAAATTCTATTTCAAAAATCTGCTAACAGTTTGAATTAAGAAAACTCCTTACGGCCTGTACCGGGAGGAAAAGGTAGCTTTCGTTGTCCATGTTTTTAGAAATTCAATTCATTTTACTCAAACACCTGAAGATAAAATGCTTGGTACCCCATTATAGAAGATTCAATCCCGGTTTTCGTTAATACTGAATTTTAACGCAAATTTCAGCTTGAGAGTTACAGCATAACAAAATCAGATTGTTCCAAAATGTCAGCCACCCTAGAATTTCAATCTGCCATATCTCAGCATTTTTTTTTTAAATAAAGCCAAAACAAAAAATGTTTTACGATCCTTGTCTCACGATCAAACACTTAACGGAAACAACAACTTTTTCGATTTATAATTTTTATACACCTTTTTGAATTATAAAATTTTTTTTTAATTAACATGCCGTCATTTTGAGACAAAATGGCGCATGAAGCTGGCCAACGAACTCGGTCGAGACCTTCGTAAATTCTGTACACATGATCAGTCACATTCATATCGGTTCATAAATAGGAGAGTTACAACAGAACAAATATCAGGTTGTTTCAAAATGTCAGCCACCCTAGAATTTCAAACTGCCATATCTCAGCCATTTTTTAAGATATAGCCAAACAAAAAATGTTCCAAAATCCTTGTACCACGTTCTAACGCTTAACAGAAACAATTTTTTTATTTTTTAAATTTTTGTACATCTTTTTTGAATTTTTAAAAATTCAAAACTTTTTAACTGGCCACCATTTTGAAACAAGATGGCAGATGAAGCTGGCCAACGAACTCAGTCGAGACCTTGGTATGTCCTATACGCAAACTCAGTCACATCTGAATGGGTTTATAAATGAGAGAGTTACAGCATGACATACCTCAAATATATATATATATATATATATATATATATATATATATATATATATAGATATAGATATAGATATAGATATATATATTACAAATATATAAATACAAATATATATATACATATAAATATACCAAATATTTTGGAATCGCTTTCCTCCGAACGGCTGCAATAGGTAGCTTTTTGAATTGAAAACTACCTAAAGTATAGCGTTCTGGAAATACGGAAAACATAAAATAAACTCGTAATCTACCGTATTTACTCTTGTATAAAGCGTATCCTCTGTTCTTGTTATTGATAAGGAAAAAGAAAAAATATGTCTCGTGTATAATTCACCTGCAGAAAATACGAGAATTTGAAAAAAAAATCAGTAGATACCCTTACTCACAAGGAAAAAGAAAATCTCGAACCTAAAGTTTTGAATTTAGTCTTGTATATTTTTCCTCCTTTTAAAATACCACCAAATCAAGGTGTCCGAAATATAAACTTTTGCCATAATACAAACTTTGATTTAAATTATTTTTCAACAGTGGAAATATACGAGTATTGTAGTTATGAAGCTTTAATTGATGTAGTATTCAAGGTGCTTCTATAGTATGTATCTACGTTTATTTTGTTTTTAAAGAATGTACGATAACGATTTCGAAGAGAACAGCATACACCGTCGCTTTTGAACTTCAATTTTTATAGTATGTTAAACATGCTTCAACATAGATACATCATGAAAAATTCATGGAACTATGGAAAATTCAATGATAGTGAAATTGCATACGATTATGTAAGAAGGAAAAAGAAAAACTGAATAAAACTCCATCCAAGAAGATATGATTCAGTAACATAGCGAATGTATGTGTCGGAAATATTTCGTGTATAATACGGACCTCGCATTATACACGGTAAAACCATACTTTAACCAGCAACGTTGTGTTCAGCAATGTAGTTAAAATACAATGAATATAAAATAGAGTTAGCATCAATAATGGGTAAAACCATTAGTTTATTTGAAAAGAACATTTGAACGATTGTTTTAACTATTACTGGTTTAGTTCACTAAACTTGGAAGTTAGCTCTTTATATTAAATACTTCAGAAATATAGAATAATATCCATCAATGATAAAAAATAATTAAAAATTTGAAAAAGAAAAGAAAATTTAAATTTAGATCTACGTAGTATCTTACTTTTTCTAATGACATGTTCACCAGCTAAAATAATAAAATAACTAGAAGTCATTTGACCTTAGTTAAAAATAATCACACTCATACATTAAACTACTTTCTCTACATTCTAAAGTAAAATTTACAGCGTTTAGAATTTACATTCCTTAAAAAAATTTAACAAAATGAACAGTTTTATGTTTAAATGTTAATTGATGTAGTAAATACCTTGAAAAATAATTCTACAAAATAAATTAAAAGGCGACAAAACTATATTCTGAAAACTTCTTTTCATTACTTTTGCGTGAACATGTCACATTCATTAAGAAAACTAACAATTTACTCTCTTAGTTCATAATTAAAAGTGATTCAACGGAAAAGAAAAAGTTGAAAGATGTAAAACATGGATTCAAAGAACCACTTATTAAGGTATAAAGACTAAAGTTTTGTTAGCAATTAATTTAGTAAAATAAAAGAGAAAATTATACAGGTCAAAAGCATAAGAAATTATGTGAAAACTTTCTTAAAATGTTTATTTAGAAATAAAAATATTTTGTTTTCAGTAATACGTTTATTACATTCTATCTTTAAACAAACATCGCTTCTTTTGTAAAAATTCAAATTTATAAAACAAAGACAATGGTTACTCCAGAATTATTTAACAATGTACTTCCTTTTCTTTTGAATTTTACTGCGCAATTCCACTTTTCATTTAACATTATTTTTTGCCATTTTTGTAATTAGTGAAGTCTTAATTATTGATTCCTAGATTTATTTAAATAATAACTAATTAATTTCAACGTTCTCCTTTTTTCAAATTATATCATTGTCAAACAGTAACGTCTGGAAAAGGGTATTAAATTATATTAGAAAATTAAGTCGTTTTTTTTTCTCAGTTAAAGTAACATTTAACTCTGGCAAACAAAGTCCAATAAGTTCCTTATTAAAAATCCATGCAGCCTTTATTCCGTGTTGCGAAAATGGGAATTTTGTTTATTGAACATATCTATTTTGGAATGAAAATCTTCGCTTTATTTATTGACACACATACCGTGATTTAAATAAAACGAAGATTAATTATAGCAGTCGAAAAATTTGGTAGATACTTTAAATAAAAATATCTGGCAACGCTGACTTCAGTCGTACAAAATATGTTTGCTGTTTTAGAAATGCGTCAACTTTGTTTAAATATAGTAGTAAGGTTCTAGTTAAATAGAAAGTATTATCAAATGTGAGAGTGTAAAAAAAAAATGTGAGAGATGATCGTATACGGTAAAACAAGCAAATTTTTCTATGAAACTTAGAGTCTATATCCATTTATGAGGTGAAAAATACAGGGACTCGCACTTGAAGCACAACCCAGGTTTTCGTTATAACTTAAGTATAATGAAAATAATGTTATGATATTTTCGAAATACGCATATTTCTTCGTCCAAAATGTGATAACATATTAACAGTATTAGGTATTACTGATTTTACATTTAGAATACCAGTATTTCCAATTAGTTGTTGTTGCATAAATGTCAATTGCTACTATAATTTGTCACTACTTTTTCAAAAAAAGTTATGTTTCCCTTATTTAATCCCATATTTCTCCGATTAAAAAATCAAATATTACTGTTAAAAAAAGTTGTGAAAAAAATTGTAGAGGTTGGAAGCTGTGCTTTCGTCTTATTTGCAGTGGCGTAGCCAGGGAAGGGGGTCAAAATGCTCTAGATACCAGTAATATTGTAAAGTTTTCTTCTCCTTAAATATCGCAAAAAATCCTCAAGGCAAAGAAAAAATTACAAATTAGTGGTAGCCAGAGCATCTGGACCCCCACCCTGGCTACGCCACTGCTTATTTAAGTAAAAAAATCTGCAATTCATTAAAACGAAGAGTAGCATTCAAAATATGTGGTCTTCAGAATACATAATCCTTGTCAGCTATGCATGACAAGTGCTGGAAGTGACCAACAACCCTATACAAATTACACATAGTTGACACAAAATATTGCAGAATATTGCTGACAGTTCATACTAGTCCCTCACTAAATTGCTCTGCCTTAATATTTGTTCTAGATACCTTTTATCTGTAATAAAAAGCTTTTCTTCTTGAGAATTTGTATGATAGTTCCACTCATTTGCCTCCGTCGATAAGTCGGCGATTATGCTTGAGTTTCTTTGTTTATTAAACATACAAATCTTTTTAAAAAAATCTGTTATTTATGCCAAAGTACATATTTGGATGATTTATTGTTTTTTGTGCCTGGCAGGAAAACTTGCCAGTGGGAAACAGCACAGTCAAACAAAATATATGTTCATGGAACAACACCATATCCAATAGTTATACATTATGTAATAAACAAAAGCTAAGTGTAATAGGGGGTAATCACAAATGGCAAAATAAATTGTTGTTGCTTTGATGTGTATCTGACACAGGATCATAAAGCGGATTTTTTGGTGTTAGTTTTGAATGGTACAATTTACAAATATTAATATCCACCACATTTATCTCTAGAATTACCGGAAAATTTAGTCAACCTTGATAAAAACATTTCATACCAGAATTTTTATTTAAATCTATTTAACCTTTTCATTTATTTTAGTTCTCTGAATGCTTAGGATTAACTTATTTAACGAAACGAATTCTGGTTCGAATAGTAATTTTGAATGTACCTATGTGGTCCATTGAACCCGTCTGGTAGGCGGAGGGATAATTACAAACTTGTCATTAAATAAGGCAAATATTCTTTTAGAAAATATTGGTACTATTCACCAAAATCTATCCTGCCAAGCTGATTAAATGGGTTAAGAATTAACGCTTTTCTTTGTCCAAAATGTGGATGTACAGTGGGATGTAACTGTCCCACGAAATTTAAATCTCTAATAGCAAATCTGTAACAGAGTGTTTAAATAAAATTTTGTTTTTATAATGTACAGTCGAAAAAAAAGAGCCATACATATTAATCACCAAACTGTCAAAGAAAAAAACAAAATTGAACATTTGGCTTGAAGTTACATTTTCTTTAAATGTGTGTTATAAAAATAGACTCAGTGTCATCGTCTTTACATAGAAATTGTATCAAACTTTGAGATTTTCAGGACAATCACCTAATTTTGGCATTGTACTTGGATTTTTTGGTGAATCGTTCCGTAGGATACCAAACGGAAAGTCATTCTTCGAAGTAGTTTAGAAACGGCAAAGCAAGCTACAGTGCCGATAGTACAGCGCCTAGAATACATAGTGTGGAAAACGGTTTTACCGTTTATTAATTCAAAATTTTCGAATTCAAAACGGAAAATCTGAAACAAGAATTTGTACTTTAAGAAGTCACGAAATATCTGTCATTAGGTAAGCAAAAGAACATTATAGAGAATTTCTGGTGTGAATGCGAAATTTCGGCATTTAAAAAAGTCAAACTGGTAATACCTTAACCCTTAATTGCATACTGTTGTAAATTTCCATTTAACTTTTAATAAATAAATGAACTTCTTCGCCCCCACTATATTTATATAGAAATATTAATCCAGTAAATTTCCCGTGAACTATGTTGCTGAACAAAGTTAAAAATCTATCTTAAAATTTCTGGTGTCTAATATTTAATATATGTATAAAAAACACATTTGTAAAAGAAAAACTCATTCAAAGAAGGGTTAAAAAGTGCTAAACATTTGTAGCCGATAAACGTGCAACGATGCGGTACAATGATAGGGCGGTCGCAGGGACATCTGCTTTAAAAATAGATTACCTCAAGCAAAAGTAACCGTTTCACTATTGACAACATCAACATGATTTCTGTTAATAAAATCTTCTTGTAAGTGTATATTTCAGATGTAACTGATTTTTATGTTAGTTTTTTATCATATCAGGGAAGTAATCTTTTCCACTCTTCTAGCAGAGATTCATCTTTTGGTATGCTAAATGAGGTTAGTTTCTAGTTTGCTGTCTTGTATCGAGTACTGCAACCAGGCACAAAAGAATGCGTATCACGTTTTTTGACCATGACCATTCATATTTTCAAAGCTTATGAAAATCACTATCCAAATCAAAGAAAATAGGGTATAATTTAATTATTTAAAATATTTACAACCAGCTGAAACGTTTTCTCAGTTCCATTCTTATACAATGTTTGCGTTGAAAAGAGCTAGCAGACAATGGCGTAGCTAGAGAGGGGAGAGGGTCCAAATGCTCTGGAAACCAGTAATATTATAATGTTTTCTTCGCCTTCAATTTCGCAGAAAATTCTCCGATTAGATAAGGCAAAAATATGTTTTATCAAATTAGTGGTATACAAACAATCTGGAACTCCACCCTGTCTACGCCACTGCTAGTAGATGTCGCTGCGATCGACCCGTTATCTTTTCAGCATCATTCTACATTTATCGGATTCAATTTTTTAGTACTATTTTGTAGCCGTTTTCATACTATGTATTCTAGGCGCTGTACCGATAGCTTTTGTATCATAACTCAAAAACAATTTCATGGAATGAGCTAAAATTTCGGATTCGCATATTTGAAGCTTCTGGAGATAGATTTCTAAAATCTATAGTTTCAATTAATGTCTTTTTCAAATTTTAAAACAATTTTCGAAACAAATATGGAGTTTTTACATACGTAAATATCTAGAAGTTTGAAATCTCTCTGCTCTTTTTCTTTGAAAACTTCTTTAAAAGAAGTTTGAAATTTGAAGCCTCGCGAATCCAAATTTAGAGATCATTACGTGAAGTAGGTTTTGAGTTATGCTTAAAAATTTACCAGCATTTCAGTGTGTTGCAACTATTAATAAAGAAGTTAACAATAGGAGTTCAAAATTTTATGTCGGCTCAACTGCTAAAGTATTTCATGGAATCATTTCCCCTTTGATATCCTAAGGTAAAAATTACAGAAATATCAAAATATGATATCAAATTTGGGTGGCGTATTGAAAGTTTCAGTATATTATAATTTCAATATTAAGACGGCGTCCTAAACTTACTTTTCTATCAGAAATTGAAAGAATACATAATTTTTAGTAGAATGGATATTTCAATTTTTTTTCAGTAACAATTTGGTGTTAAAAATGTTTAAGGTGTTCTTTTTTTTTTATTTTGGCCAACTGAACGTGAGGTGAAGCATTTAATCAGTTTTAGATCAATTTCTTCTTGAAATCTAGTGATACTAAATCGCCTCATAATTCTAGCAGCATTTTTAATTTTCCTTAGAAAGGGTAAGCAAAACATGAATTCGTTAAAATTAAATTGATGATCTGTGAACCTTTCTGTTTTTTGTATTTTAGTTTATGAAATTGTTTACGCTCATGGATCCTTTAGTATTCTGAAAAGTGTATCGTATGCACTTATCTGTCTATATTATAAAGGAAAAACGTGTCCGTGCGTAACGCTGACGTCATTTTGCGAATGGCAACAGTTGAGGATGAAATTTCGGTTTTGCGATTTTTGCTACTGCAATTATTTTAATTTCTAAACATCGCACATTTTTAATTTTTACACCGTTATACAGGAAAAAATATACTTTCAAATGCAATTTTTTAAAAAACTGTATCGCAATTTACTCATTTATTATAGCATTTAAATTAAATTTCATAATTAATTTCAATGATTTAAAAAAAAATCTATCTCTATTGCTTGGAGACGATTTCAAAATATTAAACCGTCTGCACTTTAAACAATATAAAAAGTTTAGCATTTGTTTCCAGCTAATATTCCATAACGAAATTAAAACTTCACCAAGCAATAAATAAAATAGTATAAATAAAACACGAATTTAACTGACATACAACTGAAATAAGCACTTAAAACCGCTGAAATTATCAGAATCAAAAAAATGCTGTAGATAACGAAATTTTTAACGATTTCTTCGGCTATTAACTTCTGGCACGGGCCAATACGAAATTACCGCTTTTAAATAAATTTCAAAATTGTATTTGAATATATAATTGACATACTTCACATAAAAATGCTCTTGGTGTTGTTATGGGCAATCTAAAGAAAATTATTAAATACAAAAAATCTATTAGAGTTTTCAATAATAATAATAATAATAAATGGTTTTCACATATTCTCTCTATCCCTGGAAGCCCGGGTTGGATGCCCTAGTATCTATAAAAGCCGTTCTTTCTATTTATGTTCCTGAAACAAATCTACAGTTTTTATCCGATTTGAACACGAGTAAAATTACTGTCAACTTTAAAAATTTATCAGACCATTCTTTCCTATTTTTTTTTTCCAACATCTCCCATAGTTTATTATTACAGAAATCTATTTATTTTTCAATTTCTAATGCAATTTCTTCCTTGTTGCCACAAAAAGAAACTATGTATGGTCACTATTTTTATTAACCAATAAAATGCATATTCTCTCAATATAATTTAAAACTAGTCGTTGGGGGCCACCGTAATACTTACCCATCATGGATATGCATAATGTAAAATATTAAAACAAAAATGTGTAAACTACTTATAAAATGCATAGCAATTCAAATAAAATCGTGGCTTGATGACGTCATAACTTTATAGGCTCGATTACTGAATTGCTTGAAAGAGGTTTTTCCTTATAACTCCAAAAATAATAATCCTATTAACTAGCGGTTTATTGCATCTGATGAAGCGTCAAATTTCCAATTAAAATATATCTTTGAAGTGAAATTTGGATGAAATACAGGGTCATGAAAAATCGAAGAGTGTGGAAAATAGGATTACAAATATCTCGGCAACTAATTATCCGATCGACTTCATGCTTTATGCAAAATTTATGTTTTTGTATTGTCTTTTATATTCATTTCTTAAAATAAACAATTTCGAAAATTTTTATATACCTTTTATCAGAACGAATATTTCGAGAGTCCGAAAAAAATAGATCCGGTTAATCGAGGTTATTGAAATGAAATAGGCTTCTTCCCATTATTACATACTAAGTACATACCAAATTACAAGTGTCTATCTCAATTTTTTCGGGAGATAGAGCGTTTACAGACACACAGACACACAGACGGACGGCAATTTTTTTTTTTCTAAAAATATGTTTTTTGGAATCTCCAGTGTCTGAAACGTGTAAATCCGTCAAAAAAAAATTTTCGATTTTCAAAACGATTACAAGACTTACCCTATACTACGTATGATGGGTAAGTAATAAAAAACTGGCGTAATTTTGCGCAGATAATGTGATTTTTTTTCGTATATTACAAAGATTGCTATAAGTGCGTTTAAAACCCTTTGAGGGGCGGTGGTATATATTATATACCACCTAATTTTAATCTGATTCAAACCAGAAACTTTTAATTAAATTTTACTTTTTTAACTTTGACGAGAAAAAGTTGAAAAATTGCTTATTCTTATTTTGAACTAATTTTTTTCCTAAATTCCGGTGGGAATTCAACGTTTAAGAGCACAAGTGCTTGCCCCTGAAAGGGTTAAAAGACATAGTACATTTATTTAAATGTGTTTGGAGATAAAAATAAATAACTTAGCTCCTAATTTTACAAAGGTAAATTGTTTTCACTGTTTTGTTAATATTAAAGTAAATTTTCCAAGAAATAAAAACATATTTTTTCAAGCTTCATAATTCAATTTATTATACATAATCAAAAATTGTCTGTCAAATATTGACATTTAGGAATAATTACATCGTAACTTTTTTCAGCTTCAGCTTCAACCAAGGAGGTATATTTAAGATCCTTGGATTTTGGTGGAGCATAATTGCTCACTATTAATAAAAATTGGATTTAAAGAAAACAATACAGTATTTTACTTCCATTAGTTATTTAAAGATCGGTTTTAAAAGAAACGGGATTAAAAGTAAAATGGTTTATCAGAAAAAAATGAGGTAAGTTTTTTATGTAAAACATTCCTTTTAATTTAAAAACATAATATATTTTTTTATAAGTTCAACAAAGTGGCGGCATTTTTATTTCACCAGCTTCGAAATTAATATCCAATTCTTAAAAGAAAAATATGTTTATGAGAAATGATGTTTTGCATCAAAAATCACATAATTTCAAAACGCAATTTTAACAAATTCTATTTAAATTACATTTTAAATATAATTTCTGAGTTAAATTTAGTATTTAATAATATTAATGTTTATTTTTTTTATGAGTACAGTAGTATTTATTGTATTTCTTTAAACACTTTCATATTTTAAATAGAAAATGTGCATGTGACGCCATGCACTCAAGTAAAGGTGTTTTTCTCAACTAATTTTAGGTTCAAAATAACACTTCTTACAGCGTTAGTAATTCCTAATGTATTATGTCGTACACTTAATATAATATATGCTAACTACTGGAAAATTACGAGAAACTTAGCGAAACTTCAAGCAATTTATCTCTATGTTTTGTCTACGTTAAGTTGACAAACATGCAATCTATCTATATTATAAAGGACAAACTTGTCCGTGCGTAACGCTGACGTCATTTTGCGAATGGCAACAATTAACGGTGAAATTTTGGTTTTGCGATTTTTGCTACTGCAATTTTTTTAATTTCTAAACATCGCACATTTTCAATTTTTACACCGTTTATATAGGGGGGGGGGGGATCTATTCAAATGCAGTTTGTTTGAAACCTGTATCTTAATTGATTGATTTATTATGGCTTTTAAAATAATTTTCAAGCACATTTCTTTAGATTGGCAACACCTGCTGATTAAATTTTGATTTTATAATTTCCGTTACTGTAATTTTTTTAACTCCAAACATGGCACATTTTCAATTTTTACAGCGTGGTATAGGTACTTTCAAATGCAATTTGTTTGAAAATGGTATAGCAATTTACTCATTTATTGTGTTTTTTTAAATAATTTTCAAGCATGAATTTTTTTAATCTATCCCCATCGCGTGCAGGTTTCATTAACAAGAACAATAACCTATTTCCACTTAAAACAATATAAATATTTCAACCTTGGTCTCCATGTAATTTTCCACAGAGAAATTAAAATTCCATCAATAAATAAAAAATAAAATGATATAAAACACAAATTTAACATATATGCAATCGAACAATTTCAATTTTTTCAGCTCCGAATAGTGAAAAATATGCACTTTCAAATATAATTTGTTTGAAAAATGTATCTTAGTTTACTAATTTTTTATGTTTTTAAAAATATTTTTCAAGCATATATTACTTTTAAATCTTTTCTCTATCACGTGCAGCCCGATAACGAAAGATTAATCCATTTCCACTTAAAACATTATAAATAGTTCACCGTTTGTTTCCGACTAATATTCCGGAACAAATTAAAACTTCAACAATATATAAATAAACAAAAATCAATATAATATAAATGAAACACAAATTTAACAGATATGTAATTGAACTATGAGCTTAAACAGTTAAAAATATTAAAATAAAAATGTTACAGTAAGTAGCAAAACTTTTGCGAATTTCTTTGGCTATCAACTCCTGGCATGCTGCTAACTCGAAAGTACCTCTTTTAATAGATTTCAAAACTTTATTTGAATATATTATGATATTTTTAATATAAAATGCTTTTTGGTGTTGTTAATGCACAATCTAAAAAAATATATCAGATACAAAAAATGTATAGTAGAATTAGAGAAAATTGTGTTCAATTCCCTAGTAAATATAAAGGCATAGTTGTACATGATTCATGAAGAGAAAGGATTTTTTTTTTAACTAGACAAATATCGGTTCATAGGAAAATCTATCCCCGGTGAAAATGTTGATGATGATAAAATGGATAAAATGAATATTTTAAATCATGTGCCGATTTTCATTCTGAAAATATTAGTATTTTATAGCAATTACACAAAGTAGTGTAATTTCAACAGAATGTATTTGTTGCCAAAGTATAAGTTTAACACCCTTTTACCGTACAATCTTCCACGATATTAAATTTCGATAAAATTCAAAAAGTTATTATATTAGATGTAAAAGTTTTTATCATATGCAGTTTTAATTGCAGAATGGAATTTCCATTTGACATTGTTAACGTGAAATTTAAAGAAGAGACGACGCCACCAATTAAACAAGAAAATCCCCCTCCTATTTTTAAAGGCACCATAATTATGGAAAAGAGAAAGAGAAAGAGAAAAGCCAATTAAAAATCCCGTTATTATTATTTCTATTTCTCTGATACTTACGTAATTCCTTTTAATTTTAAAATATCGAAATCTATAGTTAAACATGTCTCTGCAGAGTAATTTTGGCCCGTCATTGGAATACATTTCTGTCAAATTTCGAAACTCCCATAATCCTAAACTACAACACAAAAATCAATATGATAATGCTCCATAATTGGGGTGCTTTTTTCAGATTGTTTTTGAAAATCAAATAAATAAAAAACTCGATTGCTTAAAAAATTAATATTTAGGCTTTGAATGTTTTTGGAGCCTGATAAATATTTTGATTTTATTGGTAGATCTAACTCTGTTAAAAGTGTGGCACTGTAAAATAAAAATACCAAAAATATATGAGGGTTAAAGATATTTTTCTACTTATTTTATTTATTTTTAAACTTTTGTGCTCCACCACGTTTTAATTATTTTTTTTAATATCATATAACTTTAAATATCATATAATAATATCACATCATAAACTGTTTTGGAAAATAAACATAATTTAGGTTGGTTTTTATATTATTCCAATCAATTAAAATTCATATCTAAAGTGACATGTTAATAAACAAAATTCCTTACAAATACATACTATTATAATCACTTTGAAAAATAGTCCTTGACACGAAAACTTTAATTAAATCAATTTCTATGAACGGAAATAAATGTAAAATATAATAAATAGAAATGCTAAAATAGAGTAAGAAAAAGAAAAATGTGTTCCATACTTAATCTTATTGAAAGAGTATGAAATTTCAAGCTCATGGCAATTTAAATGGTCATATATATAAAAAGAGAAATACGTAAATTGTGATTATCAGGAGTATTATCTAGTATAAAATATGATAAAATTTTGTTAATTGTACATGTTGCTTAATTAATACATTAATTTTCTGTAAATGTTACGTGAACGAAGTCCCGGGTAACAGATAGTATTACAATAAAATAAAAAGAAAAGAAAATATCTGCAAATTTTCACACACCATGTGTTGAGAATGGCTACGCTGTTTCAGATTAAAACAACGACTGTTTACGTTAAAAATAATGATTAAAACAAAAATTATATATGTTAATTAAAATAAATGCATAAATAATAGTATTTATATCGGAATTGAAAGAAGATATGATATTTCTATACCACTCAATTTTAATTATGATTTGTGACAGAATTTTTGAAAGAAAAAATACTTTTATAACTTTGGTGGAAAGAAGGCTGCAAAATTGCGTTTCTTTATTAAAAGAAAAAAAAACCAAAAAAAAAAAAAACATTGCAAATTCTGGTGTGAATTAAACTACTGAAAAGTACCACAATTACTTGTCACTGGATGGATTAAAAAGACCAGAGCTTATATACAAGTTTTATAAAAACATTTTCAACAATAATTTTTTTTAAACTATCTCAGTTATTTCTGTTTGGTATATATATAAAAAAATTTTATGAAGAAATTTCTGGCTCGAATAGAAATATATTTATTTCGTATTACTCAAATTCATTGTGTGTAACCGTTCTAGTGTTAATGGGGAATACTTCTCTCAAATCTTCAAAACGTTGGATCCTTCGAGAAACTTGCATTTACAAGAGAAATATTTGTGGCGCATTTTAAAGCAAACCGCATAAAATATTCTTAAAATTACTCTAGTTGCAGTTATGATTAAAAATATATGAGGTATTCTCAGTAAACGGAGATTACAATGTTGTTGCAATACACACTTATGCCTCGCAAATTGTAAATATTCAACTGAGTTTTCCTTTTGGAGCCTGATTCTGAACTGTATCATTTCATTTAGATATTGTAGTGATTGGTTTGTTTCTACGACAATACTTCTTTGCCCTATTTTATACCTTTTATTAGCAGAGGTGTAGCGTCAAGGGGTGAACGATCACTTTACTACCAGTATTTTTATATACTATATTTGGCCTTATTTAATTCATACCGTTCAAAGATTAAACAAGGTCAAATGTAGTATATAATTATACTGGTAATAAAAGGATCGTGCCCCCCCCCCCTTGACGTTACGTCACTGCCCTTGTCTAGCCACACATCCTGATGCTACGCCACTGTTTATTAGCAAACGTCATTGACAAACGCGGTCTCTGAATCCTGAGTTCTTTATATTTATACATAGGTACCAAGCTCTCATTAATATTCCGTAATATGCGGGTTAGTTTGATCCAGTTTAACAACGCTTCAAACCAGAAAAATTATTGGATGAATCTTTATTTATTCAATTTCAGGTTTCTACGTGGAATTTATTTAATGTCATTTCTTTAAAAAATTTCTGGTGAGAAACGTGTTAAACCTGGGCAAAATTAACCCGCATATTACGGAATATTAATAAGAGATTGGCATCTATTTATTTATATAATAATAAATGTAAAATTTCTCTCATAAAGCATTTTTAAGCTTTTGACAGAAAATATACGTATTTTTATAATACTAAATTTGTTTGTTAAAGTTCTAGGAAGTTTAATATTAAATTCATTTATTCTGACATTTTGATTGATGTGTGAGTCTGGAAATACTATCTAAGTTCCTAATGTTCAAGAAGAGGGCGTGGCTTCTATTGTTTTCATAAAAAACCACCGGTCATTAATATTTCATGTGAAATATCAGTGGAATTTCTTACAATATTTTATAGAATATATTTCAAAAACTATGTTTATTATTGATTAAAAAATATTCCAACACAAACATAGTAGAAAATCAGATATTTCAAGTTTTAATAAAACGTTCATGAAAGTAATTTATCTTTAAAAAAGGGAGTTTTCAGAGATTTGCGCAAGATGTCTCTGGAACTACTTGATATTTTGCATGATATTTTTAAATGTTATAGATTATACCTATATCTTATAACTGAACCTAAATTTGTTTATCGTTTCACATACAAAAATATATGCATGGGCAAACTCCGAAAATAAATTATGGAATACTTTCAAATTTATTTTAAAAATACAATGCTAAAATATACCCTCAGCCATAAGATAAAACTATAAACTTTAAATCCATGAATAATACACATAATAATATTACATGGTTCAAGAGAAATCTTGCACGCAATTAAGAAAAATCACATTTTCAACATTTTGATATAAAATACTTTAAAATATTATTTTAAGCGTTGCTTACACATAGGGATCACATGATATTTTCTAATCATAACTAACAAAATTATAAGTTTTTGTTTATGCGTTTTGGTTTAAAATGCGCAGAAACTTCCTTTCTTTCATGTAAGTGTTCACTCTAAAAAAATCCGTGAAAATACAAGTGTAACATATTATTTTGAATCCGGGGTGGAAACTATTTTAGTTACAAATAAAACTTGAAAACTTCTTCATAGACTAATAAATTTAATATTTACAACGTATTTACATGTTACCATGTACAAAATAACTCATTTAATTTAAACATTACGGCTTAGCTCAGATGTCTTGTCGACAACAACTCTGTAAACATTCTTCTCTTCTGGTAAAGTCTAAATTACTCAGCTTGCCAGTTCTTTTGAAAGAAAAAAAAAGAAAAGGAGAGAAAATATGATGGAGTGCGTATAGTTCGGGCGTTACACTCTTCCCCTCACACTGCATTACTGCTCCCTCAGATGCAGTGTGCATTTCCTGGGTGGATTCCTTCGGGATGCTTTCTGGTGACTAAATACCTGTGTTGTTCTCGTGTTTTTTTAACCTTTTGAAAATATTTGCTTGCTGGGCGTCTGACGTTTCCCGGGTCTGCCTCTTGGACGAAAGAAGCCTTTAGAACATCCACCATCATCTTGCTTGTAAGGATACAAAGCTGATATATGATAATTTCCTAAGGGAGAGAAATGGTTTTCTTTAGTAGCAATGGTATAAGAAGTAGGAGATCTTTGTTTTAAAATAACATAGGGGCCATCGCGACTAGGCATGAATTTAGCTGTTTTATTATTTTTCCTTTGGCTAATGGGATGCAAAGTAACCCAAACATGATCGCCTGGTTTGTATTGTTCAGAAGCTTTTAAATGTTTGTCGGCATAATATTTATGCTTATCTTGGCTTTGTTCTATGCGATCTCTTATCTGCATAGTAATTTTAGCAAAGTTTTTTAAATAAGGGGTTATTTCCGGTATGAAATTATCATTCGCGATTACAGGGTGTAAGTCATGAGCAACATCATCGGAGGTACGTAATTCACGACCGAACATTAAATATGCAGCTGTGTGACCTGTGGAACTACATCTTGCAGTATTAAGGGCAAAACGGATTACTGGTATTTTTTCACTCCAAGTTGTATGATCATCTCCAACTAGCATCGCTAAGCGGGGTTTTAGATCTCGGTTTTTTCTTTCAACCGGATTTGCTTGAGGGTGGTACACCGGAGTTAAACTTTGATCTATCTTTAAGAGAAAACAAACTTGTTGCATCACAGCACTGATGAATTGCGGACCATTGTCGCTAATGATTTTTCTTGGAAAACCATATCTTAAATGCACTTCCTCAATTAAGGTAACAGCACATTCCGTGGCTGTTGCGTTATTTAATGCGAAAAGTTCTACCCATTTAGTGCTGCAGTCTTCAATTATAAAAATCCACTTTTTATCATCTGCTGTTTCTTGCAAGGGTCCAAATAAGTCTATTGAGAGGGTCTCAAATCTTTGACTATGGACAGGTGTTTGTAAAAGTCCAGCAGGTTTTTGGTTACTCGCTTTATAACGAATGCAGTCTACACACTTTTTAACATAATCTGCGATATCTTTTCTCATTCCAGTCCAGTAATATCTTTGGGATACTCTGTAATAGGTTCCCTCGGCTCCATAATGGCCTGCGGTCGGTGAATCATGGTAATTCTTCAAGACTTCTTTCCGTTCTTGAACAGGAACAATCAATTGGGCTTCTTCTGAATCTGATTCTGGAGAGTAACGATATAGGACTCCTTGGTTTAAGAGGTAACCACGTTCAGTCCAATTAGCAAAATCTGTATTATTTTCTTTAGATTCAAACGCTTCAATGATTTTCTTCAAATCTTCATCTTTTAATTGCTCTTCTCGGATATCTTTAGGAGATCTAATAGGCATTTCAATCGAAATTGTGCAAATTTCACAAGAGGGTTCTTCATGGCTGCAAATAGGGCGAGACAACATATCAGCAACAACGTTTGCTTTTCCAGGAATATATTCAATCTTCAGGTTGAAAGATTGTAACTGCAAAGCCCATCGGGCTAGTCTGCCTGACGGTGATTTTAAACTCATCAGCCATTTTAGGGGCTGGTGATCGGAGGCAACTGTTATTTCATGTCCTTCAATGTAGCCACGGAATTTATTTAAAGCCCAAATGACAGCAAGTGCTTCGCGCTCGGTGGTAGAATAGTTTCTTTCTGGTGCAGTTAACAAACGACTCGCATATTCTATTGGATGCTCTTCTTCTCCCTGACCCTGGAGGAGGACAGCACATAGAGCATATCCACTGGCATCTGTACGAAGAAGATAGGGCTTGGTCGGATCATTTTGTTTCAGTAATGGAGGATTGATTAATGAACATTTCAATGTTTCGAAAGCGCTTTGTTCTGCTTCTTCCCACTTCCAAGTTGCATTTTTCTTAGTAAGATTACTTAGAGGTCTAGCTATATCTGAAAATTTGGTAATAAAACGTCTGTACCAGGAGCAGGATTGCAAAAAAGATTGAACTTGTTTAACAGTCTTAGGAGCAGGCATTTGTTGAATTGCAGCGGTTTTTCCAGGATCAACTTCGATTCCAGAGCTTGATATCCAATGTCCTAAATATTTAACACGGGGGCAAACAAAATTGCATTTTTCACGATTAGCATACAATTTGAATTCCGATAGTTTATTAAAAACTGCTTCTAAGTCAGACAAATGTTTCTCAAAACTTTCCAACAAAATTATAATATCATCTAAATAAGCAATACAAAGATGTCTTTGAGGGACTTTCGAAAGTTATCTATTAATCTCTGAAAGATTGCTGGGGCATTTTTCAATTCGAAAGACATTCTAATGTACCGAAAAGTTCCGAATGGACAAATAAATGCAGTTTTGTCTCTATCAGCAGCATTTACTTCAATTTGGTGGTATCCAGACTTCAGGTCGATAGTGGTCATATAAGGTGTATGTTTAGCTTCATGGAGCAAATCATCTACCCGCGGTAATGGATAATTATCCGTCTTTGTGATGGCATTTAATTTTCGATAGTCGACGCAAAGGCGAATTTTTCCATTTGGTTTTTGGACCAATACTACAGGCGAGGCATAAGGAGATTCGCACTCTTCTATTATACCTTTAGCGAGTAATTCATCTAATTATTTACGCAAAATTTCCTTTTTTGCAGGTGACATGCGGTAAGGGGGGTACTGCTACAGGAGGATGTGACCCAGTATCAATATAATGTTTAACTTTAGGTGTAGCCTCTTCCCCTAGTTGGAAGCTACTTGTAAATTTTCCAAGCAGTTCATTCAACCTAACTCGTTGCTCTGAAGTGAGATGTCTACCTTCATCTTCTCTAAGAGAAACAGTGTCTAAATCAACGGTTTTTATTGCTAATTCACTGGGAGGTCTATATGTATCTTCGGCGAATCTATACTTCCACCTGCATCTATCAGAAAAGAACCATTCTTGATTTACTACATCCAAAACAATTTTTGCTTTGCGTAAAAAATCGATTCCCAAAATTGTACGATTATTTTTGGCATTCGGCAGAGCATAAAGTGTTGTTTTAACATCGCGACCTTCAATTTAAACATGAACTTCTGTTTTATAAACTTCGGTAGTGTTTTGTAGCCCATCCGCTAAGACTACGATCATTTGAGTTTTTTCAAACTTCACACCTTGATCTTTTAATAAAGAATACAAAACTTCACTCGCAACGCAATGTGTTGCGCCAGTGTCAGCACAGGCTATGCCAGAGAGACCATTTATACTTATTTTTACCAATGATGTTGGTGACGTTTGCATATTACATGTACGAAATTCTAGAGATTGAAAGTGAGCCGATACATTTTTAGGAGAACAAGTTGGACACTTGGATTTAATAACTCCCTGGTTTCCACATCCATAGAAACTTAATATTGGCCGATTTAAATTTGAAGGATAATTAATTTTATTTCTCTTGGACTCATTTTGATTGCCAAATTTACCAAACTCATTTCTTTTAAAATCTAAAGGCGTTTTTTCAAAGCGATTAGAATTCCCGACCTCACTGATTTTATTTGATCTCTTTATTTCTACTTTGTGTGACCTCAAATTATCATATAAATCTAACTTTTCAGCTAATTCAACAGGATCTGTTAAATTCTCCCATTGGTCTAAATAATGTTCTTTGCAATCAGGGGAAACCTTTTTCTTTAATTGATCAGCAATAATTAATTCCGAAAGCTTTTCAAAGGAATTTATATTTAATTCGGATAGCCATCCCTCAAAGTAGCTTCTAATTTCAAAGTAATATTCTTTCCAGCTAATATTGGTTCGCTTTGGATGTCGATTAAATAAAACTCTATACCTTCCAGCAGTTAACTTGAACCTCTGCAACAATATATCTTTAATATAAGAGTAATCCTGAAAATTTTCTTCCGGTTCACGCGCTATTAATTTACCGATTTCATTTGGAAGGACTCCAATTAAATACGTAATTCACAGTTCTTTAGAAACCTTTAAAAGTTTCATTTGCCTCTCAAAAGTTATTAAAAATAAATTCATATCATCCTTTTCAGGATTGAAATCGGGTAAAACCTTTTTCAAGTCAACGCGGATTGAAGAAGTTTCTAGACGGTTGCTTGTATTTGCAACAACATCTCCTGTTCCTGTTTCTAACCTGAGCTTCTGTAGCTCAAATTCTCTTTCTTCGGCTAAACGCTTCTCTTCCTCAAGAGTCTTTCTTTCTTCTATGATATTTTCTAAAATTCTCTGTACAAAATCTATGTCATCTTTAAATGCCTCACTATTTACAATTTTATCACGTAATTCGAGGACTTTATCTTCACTACTTATTTGTACTTTTAACTCTGAAGCCAAAGTGATTAAATCAATTTTCTTACCTTTAGAAAGAAACGCCATCATTTGAATTAATTATGTTTTAGCTGACTTCAAACTTAATTTGTGTTACGAATAACTCTTAACAAAATAATTTAAATCAATTCTTCATATAATAAATAAAATAATGCCAAGCCGACTCATTTATAGCCCACTCTTTTATAATAATAACTTCAATAATAATATAGCTCAGTGCAACTATATAAATGTATAAAATAAAGCAAACGAGTTTATTTTTCAATAATAATTATTAGATATATTTCTCTTATGAATATCTTCATTTAATTCAGATACTAAAATACTTGAAGCTGCAGACGATTTTTCGTATTTCATTTCCAAGGAAAATATCATTCATGTTGAATAGAATAATTCCAAAATATTTAGATTCTGGACGAATCAAACACAATTTTTCAAAAAATCCTCAGATTCCGGATGAATCAAAAGAAATACTTTTTGTACTTTAGTATCTAAATTTTCTTATTAAACAGTTTAACACAATTTAAAAATAATACTTATCTTCATATCTTGCCTATATTCGAGCCCCACGTTGGGGAGCCAATCTTTGTAACATATTATTTTGAATCCGGGGTGGAAACTATTTTAGTTACAAATAAAACTTGAAAACTTTTTCATAGACTAATAAATTTAATATTTACAACGTATTTACATGTTACCATGTACAAAATAACTCATTTAAGTTAAACATTACGGCTTAGCTCAGATGTCTTGTCGACAACAACTCTGTAAACATTCTTCTCTTCTGGTAAAGTCTAAATTACTCAGCTTGCCAGTTCTTTTGAAAGAAAAAAAAAAGAAAAGGAGAGAAAATATGATGGAGTGCGTATAGTTCGGGCGTTACACAAGAGATTTTCCGTAAAATTTTACAGAGAAGTTTCATTTTTCCAAAACTACAGTACAATTTCCGTAAATGATATTAGTTCCGTTAAAGAGATTTTAAATCCGTAAATATGCAGAAAGTTTTCCGTATTTCTTTCAAAACAGTACAATGTCCGTATTTCTTCCAAAACAGTGCAATTTCCGTAAATGACGTTTAAATGTTGAGTACAGAAATCGCCTTCTTTGAAATGTGAATTAAGATTGTTGTATTTACTAGAGTTCTTCTAGGATACAGGCCCGGCCCGGCTCGACCGGCTGGCCCATTCTATCCGAGGCCGTGTCAATTTATTAAGAAAAGAATAGTAATATTTATATTTTTAATGAAATATTTAGAAATTTATTTTATATTTATAAGATACAGAAAAATATATATACTTTTTAAAACCTACTTTTTTTTCTTGATAGTACTTCAAAATTATGATTTTTTCCCACTATTTTTTTTAAAAATTAATATTAAATTTTTTTAACGTGAGGCAATATTGTGTTATTTAAAAGTTTCATAACATAGTATCTCTGCAAATTATAGCAATGCAAATTGGTATTAAATTAAACTGATTTGGCTTACAAATTTATGAATTACGCTAAAATTTATTATTTTATAAATTATAATTATACAAAACTTATAATTTTTCCCTTAAATTTATAAAATTAGTTAATATTTTTTCTTTACTTTTATAAAAATAAAGTTTTTAACTTTATAACATTTTTAATTTATTTCGTTAGTTTTTATTTTTATAAATTAAAATAATTTAATTTAAATTAAATCAATAAGTCCAGTTTTAAACTTACCTATCCCAAGGTCATTAATTTCAAGTTTTTCACTAAAAATATTTTTTTTGTTTTAATATTTTAAAAACTATTCAGTTTAACAAAACCGTACGCAAAAGCTCTCAGCATAGCTGAAATATAATAATTTAATTTAATATAAAATTGTTTATTTACATAATTTTTTTAAATAAGAGATTTAAAAAAAATATTTTAATAGCATGTAATAAACACGTCTGATTAAGATAATTGTTGTTTTTATTGGAATTGATAAATAGATAATCAGGTAAATATATTTTTTTTAAATTCTGTTTGAAAAAAGAAAATGTTGGTACTGTTGCAAAAAAGATGCAATCTTTATTATTAATGCAATGTTTTACTCATATAATACATAATAAATAAAAATTTATCTGTTATAAGGCATCAAATAATACAGCAAATTATTGAAAATTATGAAAAGAAAATATTAAAAATATTGGAACTGAAAAAATCCAGCTACAGATGAAACCTCAAGTTTTTGCATCATAAAATAAATAACATCATTTGAGAAGGAGGCGTGACCACTCATAGCTCAATGGTCTAGGTCGTCAGGTTAATATACGGGAGAATATGGGTTCGATTCCGCTCATGGCAAGGGTTGATTAATTACTGTAAACTCACTCAGGAATGAAAAAAATAAGCAGAAATGTATCTATCCCTTATAATGTTGTCCTCGCGAAGTAACCTTTTTTCTTTTTTGGTCCTATAAATTTTATTTTAACGACATAAAAATTTCTAAATTATACGGAAGATATCTCCCGTAAGGCATGGTGACGTCACGGCGACGTCAGTGTGAAATCACACTGTGACTTTGTGACCGTCGTCGTGACGTCAAGTGACGTCTATGTGAAGTCACTGTGACATAAATGTGAGGTCGTTATGGCCGTTTTCAAGGCTTTCTGTGACCTCACAATGTGACTACTTTGTGAAGTCACCGTGCGACATCAATGTGAAAAATGTGACGAATCTGCATCCGATAGGGTGACCAGATTTTACCCGAATCCTTTCCAGATTGTTCGGATCGACATTTTTTTATGCTACAAGTTTGTGACGTTTGTGACGACACTGCACCGGGTCGGGTGACCAGATTTTACCCGAATCCAATCCAGAAAGTTCGGATCGACCTTTTTGGATTTGTTTGGCTACAGAATAGATTTGGATTAGTGATCGGGTGACCTGATTTTCGTGAACCCGATCTGACCCGAGTCGGTATAATGTTTTTACTGTAAGTCTTATTTGGAACAGAATCTTGCATACGCGGATATAGAGTCATGCACGAATCCGGTTATATACTTCTTGAACATGGTTGAATGTCGACTTGAACATGAATGATGGTTGACTGAAATTATATTTCGATTCAACCCATATTCTTACCCTAACCCAACAACAACAACAACAAATCTGTATACCCACAAACCGACCGAGCCTGATAAATGATTTCGCATAGATTCAGATAACAAGATTTTACCAAATCCGGATAAGATCGACGATAAGGATTGGATCGGCAATAATTTTTATTAATGAATTCGTATTTAAATTAATACTTTGCATCTGATTTGGAAACCGGCTAATGTAGCCGTTAAGCAAAAAAATTATAAATGTAAAAAAGGCATACTAAATTAAAAATAATAGATGAATCTATTAAAAATTATAATAAAAGTAAATATTTCAATAATATGAAATTCTATTGTGCAAATAACAACTTTTTAAATTAACTACTACTTCCATTTGTTTTATGTAACCACGAAAAATATTGACAATAATTAAAACTATGCTATTTTGCTGTTATGTTATTGAAGTCTTGTGAATGTGTATACTTTGCCATATTTCCCCTCTCTCAGTATCACGAAACTTTCTGGCACATTTATGAACAAATTTTTAAACGCATGGCACTTGCATGCATGATTATTAAAGCGATTTGGAATGAATAGCGTTTTCCATTTTTAAATAAATGAAATACTTAAGATCAATTTCGGTCACGTTTTTCCTGTTTCTCATGCTGCGCGTCGGAAATTCGGTTCAAAACACCGACTTTGATAGTGTTTTCTGAAACATCTTCTGCCGTTACCAAAAAATGGAAAACGCTATTCTATTAAATATATTCTGATTAAGAACAACTGCCAATTTCATGTGTTTCCGAATAAAAATTAATTCAGAAATATGTCAGAAATTAGTTATTTTGGTTTTGAGAACAACTTTAATGAAAATATAAATATGGATTTTAAAATAAGCATTGTGAAATATTTATGTTAGGAATCCATTTAAATAATAGATCTATCTATTGTGAGATATTATTAAATAATAAACATTGTATCAAGCAATAAAACATTTTTTGAAGCAAATGAAATTTAAAACTTAAGATCATAAACGCAAAAAAAATTATATATTTTTTCTTTACAAATTATTTCATTTATAGTTTTTGATAGAATGCTAAATGCAGAACTTAAATATAAATTTTTACGGTAAAAAAATTCGATAACACAACTGGAAAAATTACCTAAACTGAATAATTATTTTATTATTTTATCAATATTGATTATTTTTATGCACGTAATGTTGAGATATCTTGACAAATAAATTTTTAATGCGTTAAATTGTCACAATTATTCAAAATGTACCAGAAAATTATTTCTCGATACCTCCACTAGCAACGAAATTTTCAATTTGTAAGTGCAATATTAATAGTTTTTAAAATTGCAATGTGTTTAATTATAATGAATTTATGAAAATTTAACTAAGAAGAGCAAAATGTAAATAAATTGCTCATTATAAATAACACTTTACATTTAGAATACATATTGTTATTATAGTAAAAAGTGGTGTAATCTAAAGCTTCATCATATGATATTATTTGTTTAAAAAAATTTAAATGACAAAGTAAATTTCATGCACAGTTTTATCAAATACATAACAAAAAATATGTACAGAAAATTATAAAACTCAACCTTAAAAAAAAAAGAAAAAAAAGAAAAGAAATAAAAAGAAAACGAAAGAAAACTTCAACATTTTTAAAATATGAAAAAGAAGGGAAGAAATAGTATCGATAAAAAGCCATTTACATATATATTTTGTGAAAAAGAACTCCTTTAACAGGTCTCCCACTGGTTCGTTTTTTTTTTCGATACCAGTACTTGTACTAGGTTTTTACAATAATTGCAGAAGAAATTACGTTCCGTGTTGATGTCTACAAAATTTATAAGAAAAATCTAAAACGAAGATTATTTTTTTAAAAGGCGGTACTCAAAAATGGACAGAGTAGGAGGCTTGCTTGATCTACAATTCTGTACATAATAAAACATATAGCAATATTAAAGCGGTAGATTTTACATTTAAACCACGTTCAACAATTATATATTATGTAATTTGAGTTCATATTTTTTAAAAAAACTTATACTTTGCCTCCCCCTTTTTTTGGGGGGGGGGGTCTTTTCTCTCCTTTAAGCATCGAAATTTACAAAAATATCTTTTATCAAATATTTCAATATGTTTTAAACAGTATCTTATATTTTTAATAAGAGAAAAGTAAAAATTTAACCTTCAAAATAAGATATACTATAAATCATGCATGGGACCTCTATTTTAAATACTATATGTGTTTTAATTACGTTTACTCCGGTATTTGACTGGTTTTTACTTTATCTATAAATGATAACTATAAAAAATAAAAACAATTTTTTGCTATAAAAAAAAAAAAAAAAAAAAAAAAAAAAAAAAAAAAAAACTTAATTTTTTAAAAATTATATATATATATTTATGAAACTGCTATCTTTTTTAAATAATAAGTTTTGCAATAGATTATTTTTTGGAAACACCGATCATTTTTTGTTGATAACGCACTGCACCGCAGCCACTCTATTTAGCATCTGATGTGAAAAAAATTGTACAATTTTCTAATAATTTACGATTCATCGATAGTAATATATGATGACGCCAATGACATGATATCTATCTGGCTTGATGTTTGATTCCGGGGCAAGAACCACAGTAACATTTTCTGTGATTCTGATACAATAATACATAGTATACCGTACAATCGGATTTGAGATCTACTGTATAAGTTTTAGAATACAGTTTAGTGAACATTAGTGATATTTTGCATTGTTTTAACAATACAGATAATTTATATGATACAATTAAAAAATAATAAATCTAATATTAATATCAAATAGTTAACATTTAATTAATGCTTAAATTCTTACTAGTATACATAACAACAAAAAATGTCAAGCTTTGCTGTTGGTGTTCTTTCTACACTTTAATTATGTAGATTGAAAAAATAACATTTTTACACACCTTTTTTTAGCAAATGTAATTCTTTATGGCATCATGGAAGTAATCCGAAGAATACAAGTGTTTTTCAAGTAAATTAAGTACAAAAACATTACAATAGCATTGACGAATACATATCATAACCGCCAACGCAATTGTAAGTATTTTCGGACTTATATTTTAATCTGAACTCTTAAATCCGATAAAACGAGAGTTTTTTCTAGAGAACATTTCTTGTCTGTTCCCTTCCAACAATTAAATGTCGTTTTTTATTGTTTAGTGGTCTGCATTAGCACTAAAAAAAAAAAAAAAAAAAAAAAAAAAAAAAAAAAAAAAAAAAAAAAAAAAAACATTAAACGAAACGGGAATTATCCTTGCAACGCTTTGACTTAATAAATAAACCCTTCGAATGAAACCAACCACTTTTCGAAATAGCTTCACCGCAGACGATAAGTTGGACGAGTTCACTTTACAAATATTGAGCAGCTGGTCAATTTTCTTAGCAATCATAAAAAAAAAAAAAATGTTTTCAACTTCCTGTTAACAGATGTGCAATTCACTGAAATAATTCCATTTCTTTTATTTTCTTTTATGTCAGGTTTACTAAATGTAATTTTTTAATTAAATAATGCCTAGAGAATTGATTTTATTTTTTTAAATAAGGCTTGAATAGCTAAAAAAATTATATGGAAATTTCTGGAGATAAAATGAACTAGTTTTATACTTCTAAGAGGAGCAAATTACTTATTTTATACGCTTATGATATTTATAATCTACTTCATCCATATTGGTACACAACAATTTAAATAAGGCACTAGCATACAAAAAATAAACTTTAATTTTCTCAGTATATCCCATTATCTGTATTTACATTTTGACCACATTGTGGCTTCACATTTTAATGGCACTTCGCAATGAACAAGCACCTCCCTCCACTATATTATTTTTCAGCCTTTATCAATAGTAGAAGTAATTTATGATTGATAAAATTGTTGGAAGTTGTTTTAACGCAAATTATTAATTTTTCATAGAAAATAAAACTTTTTTTAAGTTAAAAAATAAATTATAAAATTATAAACGTTTTCTAGTTTTCATGTCTAATTACCTTTGTATGATAATCTACAATTGCATAGTTACAAAAAATTATATATATATATGCAGATAATTTTTTTAGGTAGATAACGGAATAAGTGACTATGAATTAATTTACAAGGGGCAACAAAAATTACTACAGTCAATGGCTCTGAAATGTATCAAATGAAGAAAGATGGCACTAAGTAAAATGTTTCTTCTCATTTTCATATATTTTTAAAATTCACATTTTTGTCACAGTGTGAGTTTACGATATATGGTAGTATATTTTATTAACAGGTATAACGTAACATGCGTGACTTGAATTGACGTCACTGTGACGTCAACAAAAACTTAAAAATTGACCAGAAAAGTATTTTTGACTATAAATAACATAATAAACTTGAGTCATGAAAAACACAACACTCAATTGAATCAAATTCACCTCTGTAGTATAATAATTGTTTAAAAACAACACAAAATGTCACAAAAACATATATGCATCATTTATTAAAAACTTTTACTTTAGGTGTTTTAAAAATATACAAAACTGCATTTCACATTAAAAACCTAGCGCTTTTGAGCCGTCCTGGCTCATCATCAGGGTTAAAACATCACCACGCAGATACACATAAAAACACAACTAGTCTGAAACACTGTAAAAACATCAATGTCTGCTGAAGATAAGGTCAAACCATTATAAACAGGGTGGGAAGCATAGGGAGGGATGTGCCAATCTTATTCATTCTTGAACTATCTGTAAAAGCTTATACCATACTTTAGGGATATTGTACGAAACTGAATCATTGCATGTTTTATTTTTCCTGGTTAAAATTTCTATTGATTCACTTATTATTGCTTCATAAAAAGAGGATGTGGGTTTAATAATTTTAGCGTTATTATAATAGATTTTGATAACGCTAAAATTATTAAACCCACATCCTCTTTCTATGAAGCAATAATAAGTGAATCAATAGAAATTTTAACCAGGAAAAATAAAACATGCAATGATTCAGTTTCGTACAATATACGTAAAGTATGGTATAAGCTTTTACAGATAGTTCAAGAATGAATAAGATTGGCACATCCCTCCCTATGCTTCCCACCCTGTTTATAATGGTTTGACCTTATCTTCAGCAGACATTGATGTTTTTACAGTGTTCAGACTAGTTGTGTTTTTATGTGTATCTGCGTGGTGATGTTTTAACCCTGATGATGAGCCAGGACGGCTCGAAAGCGCTAGGTTTTTAATGTGAAATGCAGTTTTGTATATTTTTAAAACACCTAAAGTAAAAATTTTTAATAAATGATGCATATATGTTTTTGTGACATTTTGTGTTGTTTTTAAACAATTATTATAAATAACATGTTTTGAAATAGTCCTATATGTTTTTTAGAGTTTTTAAAGAAGTTCACACTTAAGTCACAATGTGACCTCTCTGAATGGTGGCATTTTGGTGACAGATGTGCCGTGACAATTGTGACTCGCATTAACGTCACAGTGACGTCACTGTGACCATGCATGCTATGCGGGCTGTTATAAAACGGAAATTTAAAAACGGATATTTCAGAAATCACGGAAAGTTTCCTGGAATTTACGGAAATTTTTTTCCGTTAAAATACGGAAATAGTACTGGCGTTTCGATTGCCAGTACAATTTCCGTTTTTTCAGGATTTTTTTTTACAGTGTTCCTTGAAAGTCGAATTTTTGGAATATTTAAGAGAAGAGTTGCCAAATCTCCGGCTTTTTGCATACCAGTATTTTATTAGAGAAAAGTTTGGTATTTTAAATCGCAGAATGCTCCGATTGATTAAAAAAAGATTTTCTGTATTAAAATACTGGTATCCAAAAGCCGGAGACTTGGCAGCTCTGTTTTAGAGTAATATTCCTAATGAACACTTCCAAGAGAAATCATTTAGTATGCTGCCAAAACGTTCAATTGATTGACTGACACCAGAATTACGAACAAAATAATTTGAAATTAAATAAATGATTTTTTGCACGCACATTATAAAAGCGAAATTTTACTCAAGAATACTGGTGCAACATTGGCATTTGAGATTAAAATTAAGTGATACAAATGATATATCACCGGCCTTCAAAGGGTTAAAAAATGATGTAATTTAAAAGTGTCACCAGTAGTGTTTCGTTGCATTTAACGAGTTTTAATTTGGTTTAGCAGGCATTGAACATGAATAGTAAATAATAAAGTTAAAACCCCAGTTTACTACATATACATTTAATGAGAATTCTTAAAAATACGAAATTTTAAATAAAGAACATCATTAAAAGTTAATTTAAAAGTAGTGTTAATTATTTAGAGAGTGGAAAGGATAAAAAATTATATAGTTAAATTAATTACGCTACTACTTCAACATAAATTCAAATGAATGACTTTAAATTAATACGTTCAATGAATAGCCTCTTTAAATAAACAAATTTAAATTTTAGAATTACAGTTTAATTATTTTTCGTTTTTCCAAGCTTTAGTGACAATTTATGTATGCAAATAGGAAAAAGGGCCTAATAAAATATGCTGAAAATAAAAGACGTAAAATAGCTACTACAACAGTGACAATCCCATGTTTTGCCACTACTCTTTCATAGCTGTCAAATTTTACGCTTTTCTAATACCACTAAAATTTAATAATATTTTATTGATTCAATCGCGGATTTCGGCGATTAAATAAGCCAAAATTTACTATTAAATGTTAGTGGTAAAACAATTGTAATTTTTGGCAGCTCGGTTATTTGTATTGTTTCAACTTAGGCGCGCACTGTAAAATATTGGAAATATTGGTATACAATATTGCTCCAATATAGGGATATTTATATTTTTAAAGCCTTGCACCTATGATGGAAGATATATTTCACAATCTTTTATTCAACGTTTTTGAAATATTTGTTTTTCACTACATTTTCAATAAAAACCAATATTTAACGAATATACGCGTATATTCAATGGAAGTTTTTCCGATGTTTATCAGTATTGAGCCAATATTGGTTTGCTTATAGGACTATATTAGGAGTGTTCATTCGTTTCGTCTATGAGCCATTTGTCAACACAATCTCTGATTAGTAAATTTTACCCAATTTAATTGCAAAGTTCTGCCATTAAATTATTCAAATTATACTTTTCGAAAATATGGATAGCTTTGCTGCCCAAGGTTCACAGTTTGTACACACCACTGGGATGTGTAATTAAATCTTAAGTCATATCATTTCCACAATTTGTTAGTGGTTTCTATTAAACCGACCGGAAGGATTCTCTTTTTCGAAAAAATCTGTTTTTAACCCATGTCCAAAAAGGAGGTTTTAAAATTCGTTTGCATATTTTCTTTCAATGCAAATGTGCGCATAACCTTTGAATGGATTTTCTGATTTTCATACTTTTTTTTTTGTTAAAAAGGTCTCTATCTGTAGCTGTGTCCCGTTTCACTATCATTAAAATTTTAAAGTAATGCGTTTGTCTGTAAATTTTTATGTCCATTTTTTACATTTTCAGGGTCACCCACTTGTCTGGTTTTGGAATAGCAGTTAATCCGAAGAAAAAAAAAATTGTGGTAGGTTTTTACAACACTTGCAGTAGTTGGTGTAGGGTTCTGAAAAATGTGCCGGAGGAATTAAAAAAAATTCTATAAAATAACCGGCTTTCAAAAAATTAACCACGTGTAAGCACTTTATAGGCTTTAACTTTCGTAAAAATACACCAGTTATCAAGAATTTTCAGCATTGTGTTAAGGCTTACTTTAAGTTTTTAAAATAGGCGCCGCCTCGTGTATAATTTTTTATAGGTACGCCTCAAAATTTACATATACGATCGTCTACTACGCGTCAAGATAAGTGATTTTGACATCTGTTTTATTTAAATTCAGTGTGGATTAATACTTTGATTAAGGACTGGAACATATACGTCCGAGTGAACTATTTTATATACTATTCACACCACATTTTGAATAATAACCTCTGTGGTACACTTATACTAGTATAATATATCCATGAGAAATCAACCTGAAACATTTTATTTTTGTAAATTTTGGTACAATAGTCGCCAGTCATGGCCCGTAATCCAAGGATTAAAGTTCTGCTAAATGTCGGGTAATCCAATTTTACCGGAACCCGACAAGCGGTTCTAATCGGGTCTGTATGTCTACATTTTTTTTAGTTGCGAGTCCTATACGTAGAATTCGCTCTATTTGTTTCGGGAATGGTTTGACTTCAGTGGGTTGAGTTTGAGAAAACGGTTGTTGAAAAAAAGACCACATTACTGTTTAAGATTTTTATATTAAAGGTATCGTCGCTACCATGTCAAATTATCGAATATGAAAAAATGCATTTTTCATTACTTTTAAAAATTGTCACTTCTAAAATTTATTAGAATTCTTCGCCTAGTAAAAATTCTAAAACAATTTCTGTGAAGAACAGGTTTGCCAGTTTGGCATTTTTTTAATTCAGAGATGCCGAATTCATACCGGAAATTTTGAGAAAAAAAATTTCACTTTAAGTAATCACGAAATGTCTGTCATTAAATAAAGCAATTTTCTATATAGAGTATTTTTTTATCATATCATGAAAATCTAGATTTTTTTCTATGATGTTGGGTTTTGGCTTGAATTGAAAATAATTTCGCGCACTGGTTTGATATAACCCGACCCGTGAATAACTCTTATATGGATAACAATACAAGTTGGCTATTAAAACAAAAAGTTAACACTTTGTTGACCGGCAATTTAATATGAAATCTGGGTTTTGAAACTATACAAGCCCCGCTTTTTTTTAAGGCCTGCTAAGTTCGATTCCTAGATAATTTTATGCATTTGCAAGTAGTTTATTTTATACAAAATTAATCTATTTAATAGAGTCCAAAAAAATATCCCCAAAAATATGATATAGATACATATTCTTTCTGATAATAATTTAGCAAACTTTTACGCAAGAAAAAATACGTAGGCGGAACATGGAATTTAGGACATGACTTTAGTCAACGGTGTAGGTTTTAAACACAAGTATATTCCGGAGCGACCAGCAAAGTGTTAAGAAACAATCCCTTGGATTTGGATTTATTTGTTTGTTAAAAATTAATTGTTTGTGATTACGTTAAATAGCATTTATTTTATAACATTTTGTAATTGTTTTCAAATTACTTGTCGAGAAATCAAAATTATTTTCGACCTCGTTCAATTTTTAGTTTTCTCGTTCAACAAAAAAGTATAAACGAAGAATGAAATCAAATGCATCAGATTGATAGGATTAATTTTTCCTTTAAAAAAATAATGCTCAGTGTGATTACACTTTGTCATCATCATTCTCTTTGCCCGTTATTTAATACAACTTTTTTCAAACAAAATCGTCTTTTTAGGCTTCTTTTGCACGTTTTATAGAAATCTATGAAAAAGTATTGTTTTTATTGAAAATGTACTAGAAACCTACTACGACTTTGTTTTCGGAATTACTGGCATTAGAAACACGGACCAATGGGGACCTTGTCTAATTCATATGAAACTACGTAGTATTTTTTGAGGGACACGCTATTTTTTGTTTTTATTCATATAATTTCTCGAAACAAAAATCTTTGAGGTACAAGATATTCTGGTGAAAAATTAATACAAAATTGATCTTTTTTAAATAGTGGTACGAATAGAATATAAAGTAGTCGTTAGTTACAGTCCTATACGGTCATCACAAAATTTTCTTATACATCATTTAAATATATTAATTTAAATGGCGCAGTTACACGCTAACAGTTATGAATATGGAGTATTGTGCACTTCTTTCAATTTAACATAGAGTTGCAGTAATCACTATACGAAAATAACAAGAACGAAAAATCATGCGTCAAGCATAGATTATGTAACACTTTCCAACGCTTCCAAAATAATTTTACAAATCATACCGTTTAATAAGCTGAAAGATAACAACTAAGTAAACAATTTGGAAAACGCATAACCTATTTAAAAACATAATTTCAGGAATTTCCAACGTATACAATATTCGGAAAAATATCCGAATACTTTTATTCAGCCCTGTATACGATCTATAGATTTGCATATATACTACATAGGATGCTAAATTTTAGTTCAGTTAAGAAACGCATAGCACAGTTTAAAATTCTCCTTCTGGAGTTTCTGTCAATAAACGGAAATGTGTTCGCCAACTTTTGTGCTGCCCTGTATAGGATCTACAGAATTTATACACACCACGTAATAAACAAAAAGTGAGTTAAATTTAAAATCGCGTTCAGTAACTTAAAACGCACTTCCAGGAATTATTGTTAACAGACAGTAGAGAATTATTTTGTGTGTCCTTGTAAATGAACAATGACTGCTATACACACAATATTCTATAGTAAGCCACTTGTAATGCACCTTAGTGATATATATAAATTTCAATGAGTTTAATATAGTGAAACATTATTTAAATAAACAGCAGACGATTTTTCTCCATAGACGTAATGTAACGGAATTCTTTTGACTGTCCCTGTAAATTAACTATAAGTGCTATGCACACCCTATTCAATATAAAGCATCTTGCAATACACCTTAATCATATATATCAAATACAATGTGTTTGAAATTGTGTAACATCATTAAAATGTACCGCAAATGATTTTTCCCCATAGACCGTCATATAACGGAATTCTTTGAGTGTCCCTGTAAAAAAAACTATAAGTGCTACACACTTCAGTTGAAATACGGAACGTGCTATAAATAACGACAATAACATATAAAAATTGCAAAGCAATCCGAGCATATTTACGGGAGTTAGATTACGGCCAGACGGCAGATGGCCAGACAATCCGAAGTCATAAACACTTTTCAACTAAGGTTGGAAAGTGTTAAAAAGGATACCGCAAAACAGACATTTATTATTAACTAGCAAGCTACGCCCGGTACGCTGGTCAATTTCTTTTAACGAACCTTTAATCAAACAAAATATTAACATTTCATAAATAACTTTTATATTTTAACAGAATAATAAGCCTACTATAATTTGTGACTCGTGCTATAGCCAATATACACGTCAGGACACGTCGCCCTTATCATTATCTTTTTACGCATGAAGGTTTCGCTATGGTACTCCATTGGAAAATTTGGTAATTTTGGAAATTCAATATTTGGAAAACGGCATAATCATTAGATTTGAAATTTATATCAAGAAAAATACAATTTTTTACGTTTCAAACGCAGTTTGTCTAACAATTTTCTGACAAATACTTTTTGAGCTATCATTTTTTTCAGTAACTTCAAATGTTTCATTTTCCGAGATTAATCTGGTGCAACAATTAGCGAAAAACCCAGTCGTCAGCAACGCATAGTTTTTTATTAAAGAGGCTGTTGGAGCAGGGATTGTCACCAGAAATTTCCCACCATCACTTTTGAAATCGGTTCCGTGGTTCCAGAGATTCCATAGAAATTGTAATTTAGAATGACTTCAGAACGCTTTTCGCTCATTTCTCCAATTTAAATTTCGATTTTTTTTTAAATTTATTCTTAGAGAGCATTTACATCTTATAAGTAACTACAATGCTAAATTTCAAATTTCTTGCCCCTTCAGTATAAAAAAGTCGCAATTTTCGAACATTTTTCGATGCTGCACCCCATTGATGTTAGTGGCACCGACATAAAATATAGCCTATGTTGGAGTTGGGATTGTCCCCATCATTTTGCCACCATTACTTTTGTAATCGGTTCTGTAGTTCCAGAGATTTCATAGAAATTGTAATTTAGACTGTTTTTAGAACGCTTTTCGCTCATTTCACCCTTTTAAATTTAAATTTCTTTTTTATTTTGTTCTTAGAGAGCATTTACATCTTATAAGTAACTACAATGACAAATTTCAAATTTGTAGCTCTTTCAGTATAAAAAATAAAAATAAAACTGCCCAGTTAAACTGAGGGCGTTGAGTTCACAGGCTATTCACACTAATTGTATATTATACTCTTATTTCAAAGAATTTGAAATAATCCCATCGAAAAATAAAGAAATAAACAATATATTAAGGGGGGGGGGGTTCATCCCCCCGTTACCCCCCCCCCATAATTAACTAATGAACCCCTTAAACTAATCAGGTAAATCTCTAACTACAATGAATATATATACAAAATATGAAGAAAATTGGATAATTCTGCATGAAAAACCCATTTATATAAATTAAGGCAGGATTAGCCCCCTCCGTTCCCCCCCTTTATACTTAAACAATCAATCCCGAAAACTAATCAGGGAAGCGTCTTAACCCAACTAACTTATAAACAAATTTTGAAGCAAATAGAATAATTCTGCATGAAAACCCCATTTATATAAATTAAGGGGGGATTATCCCCCCGTTCCCCCCCTTTATACTTAACCAATCAATCCCGAAAAACTAATCAGGGAAGCGCCTTAACACAGTGAACCTAAAAACAAAATTTGAAGGAAAACGGAATAATTTTGCATGAAAAACCCATTTATATAAAATAAGGGGGTATTAGCCCTCCGTTCCCCCCTTTATACTTAACCAATCAATCCCGAAAACTAATCAGGGAAGCGTCTTAACCCAATGAACCTATAAACAAAATTTGAACGAAAACGGAATAATCCTGCATGAAAAACCCATTTATATAAATTAAGGGGGGGATTATCCCCCCGTTCCCCCCCTTTATACTTGATCAATCAATCCCGAAAACTAATCAGGGAAGTGCCTGAACACAGTGAACCTATAAACAAAATTTGAAGGAAAACGGAATAATTCTGCATGAAAAACCCATTTATATAAAATAAGGGAGGATATGCCCCCTGTTCCCTCCTTTATACTTAACCAATCAATCCCGAAAACTAATCAGGTAAACGCCTTAACTCAGTGAACCTATAAACAAAATTTGAAGGAAATGGGATAATTCTGCATGAAAAACCCATTTATATAAATTAAGGGGGGATTATCCCCCCCGTTCCCCCCTTTATACTTAACCAATCAATCCCGAAAACTAATCAGGGAAGCGCCTTAACAAAGTGAACCTATAAACAAAATTTGAAAGAAAACGGAATAATTCTGCATGAAAAACCCATTTATATAAATTAAGGGGGGGATTATCCCCCCGTTCCCCCCTTTATACTTAACCAATCAATCCCGAAAACTAATTAGGGAAGCGTCTTAACACAGTGAACCTTTAACCAAAATTTGAAGGAAATGGGATAATTCTGCATGAAAAACCCATTTATATAAATTAAGGGGGGATTAGCCCTCACCCGTTCCCCCCTTTATACTTAACCAATCAATCCCGAAAAACTAATCAGGGAAGCGCCTTAACACAGTGAACCTATAAACAAAATTTGAAGGAAAACGGAATAATTCTGCTTGAAAAACAAATTTATATAAATTAAGGAGAGATTAGCGCCCCGTTCCCCCCTTTACACTTAACCAATCAATCCCGAAAAGTAATCAGGGAAGCGTCTTAACCCAATGAACCTATAAACAAAATTTGAAGGAAAACGGAATAATTCTGCATGAAAAACCCATTTATATAAATTTAGGGGGGATTAGCCCCCCGATCCCCCCCTTTATACTTAACCAATCAATCCCGAAAGCTAATCAGGGAAGCGCCTTAACACAGTGAACCTATAAACAAAATTTGAAGGAAAACGGATATTTCTATGAAGAGTTATCGCATTACGTACGTACATACATACATACAGAACCGGTTGGCAAGCTCTCAGGGCTTGATAGCCAGTTTGATAGCTAAAAAATCACAATTTTAGAACGTTTTTTGCTCCTGCACCCCCTGGGAGTTAGTGGCACCGACATAAAATATAGCCTATGTTGGAGCAGGGGTTGTCACCATCAATTTGCCACCATCACTTTTGAAATCGGTTGGGTAGTTCCAGGGATTACCACCTACAAACAAACAAACAAACAATCTTTACTCCTTTATAATATTAGTACAGATAAAATGCAAAATTGGACTAACATTTGTCGCTACCATGTCCAGAGGTACTCTCACTAATATTCCTTAATACATGGGTTAATTTAACCCAGGTTTAATATGTTTCGCACCAGAAATTTTTTAAAGAAATGTAATTAAATATGTTTCATGTAGAAATCCGAAATTAACTAAATAAAGATTCGTCAAATGATTTTTCTGGTTCGAAATGTTGTTAAACTGGGTCAAATTAACATATTTCGGACAATTAGTGAGAGCTTGGAACCTCTGCATGTCAAACTGTCGAATCTGAAAATATGCAATTTTCATTACTTTTAAAAATGGGCCGATTGGCACCAATAAATTTTATTACATTTCTTCGCCTAGTAAAAATACTAATACGATTTATGTGAAGAGCAGGGTTGCCAGTTTAGCCTTCTTTTTTATATAGAGGTGCCGGATTCATGCCGGAAATTTTGAGTTCTTTTTTTACTTTGAATGATCATGAAATGTCTGTCATTAAATAAAGCAAAAATTTCTATAGGAAATTTCTGGTATGGATTCGAAATTTGTGAATGAAAAGGACGCCAAACTGACAACCCTGGTGAAGAATACTATTAAAATTTAGTGGTGATAATCGGCCAAATTTTAAAAGTAATCAAAAATGCATTTTTTCATATTCGATATTTTGACATAGTAGTGACAAATGTATCCTAGCTGACAAATTTGTGCATTTGTGTTACCACTATTTTTGAAAAGAAAAAAAGTCGTATTTAATCGATCATTTCCGCTAATTTCATAAGGTAAATTAGGTAAAATTTACTTTTCCAAAATACTGGTAGCGAAAGTTGGCAGCTAAGATATATTCATATTAAAAGCCTCAAATATAAAATTTGATGCATTTCTACCCAATATATATATTGAGAAACATCCATAATGTTTATCGCAAAATACATAGCTTACCAGCGCCTTCTCTTCCTTGATCAAAGCCAAAATTCAATCACCATATTTTTTCACACTGAACATCTTACATATGGTGTTTTATAAACACTAGTATGATACGAAGATATAGCTATCACACAGATCGTGAATTCATAGCAGTAATCACAGATTAACAAATTTATTATTAATAATGGTTATTAACATGTGAATTTTCAAAGAAAATACAGTTTTGTACCAGTTTTCTTTTATTTTTTAAGTAACTATTTGTCGGACTAAGAAGGGAATGCACAATTGTTTAAACTCTTTCTAAATAAACAAAAATTGCAGAAAATATTTACTGAAAATCGGAACCCATGGAGCATTTTAAATTTATTTTTACAAAATCTAGTTAGTAGCTTTCAATGATTTTTAATTTTTAGTAGATTAAAATGTCTTTCCATATATACCGTAATTTCCGGCGTATAAGCCGCAGCTCAAAGAGTCGTTTTTCGACCCAGAAATATTATTTTATAAAATGTAACTTAAAAGATCGCTGTAAATATTTAACTACAATTATTGAATAAAATTTCCGGGTCGAAAAACGACTCTTTGAGCTGCGGCTTATACTCCGGAAATTACGGTAAATATATATATTTAATTCATTGTACAGAACACTTACAAGGGAACCACTTTTGGTGCAGCTCACATCTAGCATCCCGACCTGGTGCATTTTTAGGCCAATACATAAAAGTTAGAGAACCGATAAAATTTCTCAGTTAAAATCATATTATATATATATGTTTTAACTTTTAATTTTCTATTATTAATTTTTAATTGTTAATTTTACAACAAATGCAAATTAAATCGTCAAATAGACTGCTACGAATTCAAACCACTTCTCACTACAGAAGATTATGACACTCGGCCAGGGTTGCCGGGAAAAATTATACTGTAATGATTAAAGCCAACGTTGCGCCGCCAGAAATGGAATTCTAATGTTGTATTTTTTGAAAATGAAATTCGTAGTTTTTAAAGGAATTTAAAATTTGTTCACTATTTTAATCTTACTATTAAGTAATTTGTATTTTCAAGTTCTTTTTTCTTCTCTGTTACGAGTGTGATAAGTGGTCTCGAAAATTGCATTTTCAGAAAGTTCAAATCAATAAATAGAAAATTATCATCGATTCTCAAACTTCGTAATATAAGGCTTGAAAGTTCTGCACCAAAAGTGTTTCCCTTGTTAGTTCAAGAAATTCTTTGTGGAATAACATGAGTAATGAAAAACAATTTTTAAAGTGCACCCGATCTCTTAACCTCTTCGCGACGAGCCCTTAGAACTTTTTTGTACATCTCTTTTTGAATAGCAATTTTAATCGCGAAAATCTGTGATTAGGTGAGACATTTCTTTTTGTAAATATTGGTACATATTTCGGGGACAATATACTGTACGTATACATGCTGATCGTCACGAACGGGTTAAACGATAATCCCGTTAATCATGTTAACCCCTTGAAGGACACCGCTATATTATATATACAACTTAATTTTAATCCCAAAATGCCACAGTGACACCAGAATTTTATAATTAAATTTTTAAATTTATAAGGTACATGAGGAAAAGCTTTTACTTATTTTAAAATAAATTCGTTCGTGAATCCTGGTGTCAATCAATCATTTCAATATTTTAGCTACAAGAGTACTTTGCCCCTGAAGGGGTTAAACAGGAGTGACCAACTTTCGACCCCAGGAGCCACTACTATTTACGTGCAGAATAATTTGTGTTACTTAATGATAAAAATATTGCGGTTTTATAAGGCGAAGTTATTAATTCGGTAATAATGGTGGCCACGGTTTTCAGGCAAAAATTGTAATCCACGACTGATGTAAAATTGGTCTAGACAGAATTCACGAATCTTCTTTCTAAAATTGTTCCTGAAAGCATATAGCATTTTTTAACACTTTCCAATGTAGTTGAAAAGTGTATAAGAATTCGTTTTGTCTGTGTATTCATGCTCTAAGAAGCGTAAATATATTCGGATCTTCATGAATTTCATATATGTTATTGAGATTTACAATGCCATATTCGGTATTGAAAATGAAGCATATAGCACTTATAGTTTTATTAGAAGGTCACTCAAAAGAATTCCATTACATTACGTTCTATTTGGAAAATTCATTTGCGGATTATTTTATTCATGTTATACTATTTCAAATTTATTAAAAATGATACATATCACTGAGATGCATTAAAAGAGGATAACTATAGAATATGATGTGCATAGCACTTATAGTTCCTTTACAGCGACACTAAAAAAATTCTGTTATACTACGGTCTATGGAGAAAAATTGCATGTGGTTTATTTTGATAATGTTTCACTTTTTCAAGCATATTGAAATTGATATATATCACTAAGGTGCATTACAAGAGACTTACTATAAAATATTGTGTGTATAGCATTCATCGTTCATTTACAGCGACACACAAAAAAATTCAGTACTGCCTATTAACAATAATTGCTGGAAGTGCTTTTTCAGTTGCTGAACACATTTCTAAATTTAAGTCATTTTTATTGTCTATTACTTGGTATTGGAGAGATTTGAAGTTATAATTATAAAATTTATAAGGAGTTACTGAAAACCTATATTTCTCTCCTCCAGATAGTGAATCACCAATTATTTTAGCGGCAATTTTGGTGGCCTATAAAAGAAATAGGTAAGGTGATCGTGCAACATGGGACAATCTTTTGGAAACAGCTAGAATTTATTATAGTTACATAATAATATAAAATTAGATTGCTATTTCCCTAGAAAATGTACAGCGTTGTGAATATTTTTGAAGAGAATTGTCCTTATTGTTGAGCCACCCAGCCCGTTATTAAGTTCTGCTAATTAATATTGATTAAGAGAATATCACACTAAATTAAATATAAATTATGAGATTAAGTTAAAATTAAACATAAACTGTTTATTTACAAAAGATATTTAAAAATAATTAAGCAAGATAATATAAAATAATTTACAAAAATATTTACACAACGTAATTACATTTATGGAAGACTTGCATTATCAAGCAAGTAGATAACGAGCTTAAATAAAAAAGGTGATACTGCTGAACACTCATCATTGTCATTTATTTTCTAAGAATATTTCTTAACATAAAATTAGTTATACTTTAGTTTTAATTCACTTGTCTCTGCTGTTCTAACTCCACGCCTCTCTGATTTCAGAAATGACCACTGGGCCATTCCGTTGTGACGGGTGTGACATCCAGACAAAATTTTAAGAGTTTATATCTATATTTTGGGAAATAAATTAGCTAAGAAATCTCTGAAAAGTATTTTAATAATGTTTTTCCATGCATATGATTGGATAATTCAGCAAATATATAACTTCAATAGCTTTCATTTTTTTTGTAATTTTTAAACTTGTGACGGGTGTGACTCTCTTGGGACAAGGGTTTTCATTTGCATACACATTTGTTGAAATTCCTGTGAATATTTAAATGTGTCATTAATAGAACAATTTTTTTCTAATGAAAGAGAATCAAATTAAACTTAATATGTAATTTTCATAATAAATTTTAATTATTTTAATGTATAAGAATTTTTTTCCTGCTGTGACGGGCGTGACAAAGAAGTGACGGGTGTGACATTGTGCAAAGTGTACAATTTGAAGTTGTTTACCAAAAAAATACAGTGATCAGTATAGACAGTAAACTCAACAATAATAAATATACAAAAGAAATTTAATAAAACTACCATATTTATGCAGTTAGTTTAATATTTGCAGTGCCCCCCTACTCGTTATAAGTGATGGGGGAGCTACTTTTTTTACAATAGCGGAAAAATTTTCAATTGAGATGTTAGCTTCCTCTGGCCAAATCCAGTGTGGCCCACTGGCTTGCATGTATTTTAAGCTTATTTCTTCCTTACCGAAGTTGATATTCAAGACATTAGCATTGTACAAGCTATTACGCTTTTTGCTACTGGCCAGAGAAACCAAAACATAATCACCAATATTTAAATCTGATATTTTCAAAATCTTTCTGGTGGGAGATTCACAATTAGCAGTGACTGTCATTTCCCTCAGTGTTGATTTGGCAGAAGGGTAGTACCGTAATTTCCGGCGTATAAGCCGCAGCTCAAAGAGTCGTTTTTCGACCCAGAAATATTATTTTATAAAATGTAACTTAAAAGATCGCTGTAAATATTTAACTGCAATTATTGAATAAAATTTCCGGGTCGAAAAACGACTCTTTGAGCTGCGGCTTATACGCCGGAAATTACGGTACTATCGTTACTTACTTTAAAGTGGTGATAAGACTTAATGCCTTCCCATCTTTTTGTCAGCATTTGTTTAATTTCTAGTATTTTCCCTGCTGAGACATATAGTGCCTTTATTGCACCAATCTTCTGAGCACATTTAAAAAAAAAATCCAAAGCAGAATTAACTTTAAAGTAAGTTAAAAGTAAATTGCTACCAACTCACAATTTGCTAAAATAATTCAAATATATATTTCATGATTTATCTTCTCTTTTTTTGGCAAATTGGCCTTAATATGTTCAGAAACAAGAATGATTCAACCTTACACTTCATTTAAGAAATATTTAAATATATTTCAAAGCAATTTAAAATGTTGTTATACCTGTCACAAGAATTATGTCACACCCGTCACAAGGATTTTGTCACACCCGTCACACTAAAATTTCACACAAAATAAAAATTTAATGAATTTTTAACGTTTTGTAGTTATTCAGACCTGCAATAGTTAGACTTTCCGAAAGTTTCATGTATTTTCATCGAAAAATGCATTTTGTATAACAACTGCAGCATCTTTTTTGTGACGGATGTGACAGAGAGACAGTGTAAATATATTTGTATTAAAAATCGGGTCTTTTAAATTTTTTTGAAAAATTAAGTTTTTTAAAAGATACACAAAGGTCACAAATAGTAATATAGGCACATATATTGAAAATGCTGCTGTTTTAAATATTGCTTCTTGCAGAATGAAAATACCCTATTTTACATGCCGAAAGTTTTTCAAATTTTTCCAACTTTGAGCTTAGATAAATTATAAAAAAATATATATTTTTAGAGCTTAGTTCTCTGTAATTTATATGCGGCATAGTTTTACCTTTAATTTGATATATTATTTGCAGTAATAAAAGACATTTGAAATTTCAACCCTCATGTCCACTTTTTCATGGAAATGCCTCAATGTCTCATCTCATCTGCATACATTTCATGCATGTCTTCAGATTCGTGGGAGTAAGACTCCTCCCTTTTAGCATGATTTTTGTCCCTGGGAATATCTGTTGGTTTGGGAATCTGGCAGTTCTTGGTTGGTGGACTTTGCTAAATTTTATGGCTATGTGAAAATTGACGTCATAAATCGCCTTATTGTGTGACACTTAGCTCGCTGTCACAATCGGCGACAAGATGATTTTATGACGTTATTTTGTCTGTAAAATAGCCAAACACCTGTTGTTGTTGACGACTTGCCGAAATGTCTTTAATAAATTACACGTTTTGCATGAAATGTAGATCTACTCTGCACTTGGTGTGTGTAAATTCTATAAATCATACAGGACAGCACAAAATTTCTCGAGTACATTTCCGTTTATTGACGGAAATTCCAGAAGAAAAATTTTAAACTTTGCTATGCTTTTCCTAACTGAACTAAAATTTAGCATTCTATGTAGTATATGTGCTAATCTATAGATCATATACAGAATTGCGCAAAAAAGTTCGGATATTTTTTCAAATATTGCTGGTAATTCCTGAAATAGGGTTTTTATATATGTTATGCGTTTTCCGGTGATCATCCCTTGTTATCCCTTTTTTACTTATATATCATCTTTCCCATTATTAAACAGTAAAGGTTTGTAAAATTATTTTGAAAGTGTGGAATGTTTTACATAATCTATGCCTGACGCATGATTTTTCGTTCTTGCTTATTTTATAATATTGTAGCTCAAAACACGATAAATAAAAAAAAGGTTTGAAATTTGCATTATTTTTCTTTAATAAATCACTTTAATGTATATGCAATCACGGTTTATGGAAACACCTCATGCATCTTTTGTCATAACTAGCATAATTATAGTTTTTTACTCCGTTTCTGTAATACTCAGAAAGTAATACTGTTTCATATGCAATAGGGAAATTTAAACTTTTAATCTGAAAATCGTTTGCCACCACAAATTCCGAAAGGTAATCTCGGGCTTATTTGAGGGGGGACAGTGGAGTAAGTCAATATTTAGTAAATTGAGAAAAAAAGGGTTTTATGAAACTTGTCGCCTTGCCGTTCCATTAAGTGGTGCAACTTGTTTTGCCTTCTAGCGACTCCCTAAGTGACTTATTTGACTATCGCACTGAACAGAAATTAATATACGTACAGTGAAAATATGGTTATCTAGATTTTTTTTTGGTTTTTGACTTACTCCACTGTCATTCTAACCCCCTCATTTATCCCTTTCAGGTGAAAAGTAAATGCGTTACAAAATTGTTGAAATGATTGAATACCAGCAGAATTTACGAACGAATTAGTTTGAAACAAAATAAATATTTTCCTCACGTATATTATACAACAGATTGCGTACGATTTTACCACAATATTTTAATAAAATTTTTCTGTTTTATATTTAAATAGCAGAAATTGTAGACGCCTCGTTTTATTCCAGGATTTGTAATACTTTTCTGCATTTAAATAAGGCAAAAAATTCTATAAAAAAATTGTGGTAAAACGTACGAACCCTGTAAAAACAAAATGTTGTTAAACAGTCTGTGTGCCGATTGGCATTTGGGAATTGAATTTACGTGAAATATATCATATACCGACCCCCTTGAAAGGATTACTAAGTGTAAAGTTTATTTAATTACATAAGGAAAATGTTTCTATTCCAAATTAATGTTAGCATGGTAGCTCGGTGGCTGTAATTTAAAGACCCCTAATATATGAGTATTGCTTTATAAAAAATTCCAATTTTTAAAATTTCATATTCCTATGAGCCTATTTTATAATATTTGAGTTACATATGTGCCTTAACACTTTTATGTATGATAATACCTTGTTTTTTATGTATTTAAATACACTGCCTAAAACAAGTTATTAAATATGTTATGACTACAAGAACAATATATATTTTTTTAATTTTTCAATGTTAACAAAAGTATTTATCAAATTAAATTTAGAAGAGATTAATTTAAGTTTAATTTGCAGCTTAACATAAAAAAAAAGTTGAAGCATAAAAAAATTCTCTTATAAAACTCGAGCATTCATTTTATAACCAAATACATAATGTAAGGATTTCAAAGAGTTATAATTTTTAATCCGTCTTTTAATTATGATGATGTTGCCACTAGAAGCGCCGTCTATGTAAAATGTTTAAAAAAAAAAAACTACAATTTTTTTGTGAGTTGGGTTTGAGATGCCGATCAGTGAAGTTGTGTAAATCTCGGCTCTCGACCATTTTTATTGAGTGTTGTGAGATATTAAATGAGATACAGTCCGCAAGTGAGTTTATTTTATTTTGAGAGTGTGTGTTTTTTCTTCGTGGTGATAATTATTATTAACTGAGCTATCGGCGTAACCATAGTATTGGTCTCCTCTCGCCGGAGAAAGAATGGAATTATTCGATGTTTATGTTTTTTCGGGAATCGTCTGCAGAAGATAAATTGTGTTTGGAATTCTATCAAGTAATTAGAATGAGTAAAACGAAAATTAAATCATCGTATTATTTATATTAAAGTACAAAATATTGTGATTCAGAATTCTCTTTTGTGAATATTGTGAATAGAGTGTGAATATAAAAGAGCGTGAATATTGTGAAGTGTTTTTTTGTTTCCAGAAGAAAAATAATTTCGATTAACCTGGAGAATTTCGTAATACGGAAAAATGAACTGTGAATGTGTTTACGCAGAAAAGAACCGATGTTCTTTATTATTGAGCTAATTTGAGAATTGAAAGAGTGGATTAAATCTTTTCAATGTGGAATTATCCGATTTGGAGATTTATTAATAGATAAAGTTATGTCAGTTTTATTTATTTATTTATTGTGAATTGTATTTATAATACAATGTTTAAAGGTGCAAAAAAGGAAGATTATCAGCGAATTGCTGCTGAATTAGACATAGATATATCAGATTCCAAATTAACTATTTATGATTTAATAAATTTAATAAAGGAAAGTTCGAAGTATAAAGCAGATAATAAACTGGTTGAAGACATAGCAAACAGTTTTATTGAGGAAAGAAAAAAATGAAGAATCAAAATTACTAGATCTTGAGAAATTAAAAATTGAACATGCAAAGTTAGAAATTGAGTTGGCTAAGGCCCGTGCAGAAACTAAAAATGATAATTTAAGTGATCTCGAGAAAAAAGATAATATAGAATCTTTAGACTCTCTGATTAAAAGTGTAAGAACGTTAACGATTAAAATTCCATGTAAACCAGAAGGTTGGAGTTATTTTTTTTCATCGTTAGAAAGAGCATTTATTTCTAAAAATGTCCCAGAAAAATATAAATCGGAAATTCTACTAAATCTGTTAGGAGAAAGGGCAACAAACGTAATTACGTACATCAAAGATGGGGAATTAGAAGATTATTCAAAAGTAAAGGCTATAGTACTTAGAGAATTTGAGCCATCCCCCCAGACTTGTTTATAACATTTTAGGAAAGGACAACGTCATCCTAATGAAACATATGTACAATTTGCATCCCGATTAACAACGAGTTGGGATTATTATTTAAAATTGAGGAATGTGACAGATTTCGAAACTTTAAAACTGTTAATAGTTTCTGATAAGATTTGTCAAACGCTTGATAAAGATGTCATGTATTTTATAAATGTTAGACAAGCAGAATCGTGGTTTTCTCCCATTGAATTATCTCGGGAAATTGATTTATATTATACGTCTAAGAGAAAACCCGTGGTTGACAATTCTAGAGCGAGTAATAAAAATACGTATTATCGAAATGTTTCTAAAGTTTTTCTAACTGACGTAAAAAATTCTAAATGTATTTTGTCATGTAGTGAAAATCATCCTTTGCATAAATGTCCTGTTTATAAAAACATGTCAGTGGGTAATAGAGTTGAGCTTGTAAAATCCAAAAACCTTTGTTTTAACTGTCTTATGAATCATAAAGTGATTGATTGTAAATCTAAATTCTATTGTATTATTTGCAAGAAAAGGCATCATGTAACTTTGCATTTCCCGCGTGAACAAAAAATAAATAAAGGTGAAAATCCAGAGATAATTTCACAGGAAATGAGTTCTAAAAACGAAGTCGGTAATAAATCTAATTTGGATGCTTCAGCTCCAGTATTCCAGCCTTTCCAAGTTACCGTAATTTCCGGCGTATAAGCCGCAGCTCAAAGAGTCGTTTTTCGACCCGGAAATTTTATTCAATAATTGTAGTTAAATATTTACAGCGATCTTTTAAGTTACATTTTATAAAATAATATTTCTGGGTCGAAAAACGACTCTTTGAGCTGCGGCTTATACGCCGGAAATTACCGTAATTTCCGGCGTATAAGCCGCAGCTCAAAGAGTCGTTTTTCGACCCGGAAATTTTATTCAATAATTGCAGTTAAATATTTACAGCGATCTTTTAAGTTACATTTTATAAAATAATATTTCTGGGTCGAAAAACGACTCTTTGAGCTGCGGCTTATACGCCGGAAATTACGGTACGGTAATAACCAAAGCAATTTATTTTCAACGATATGTAATTTGTCTAACGAGTTAAAAGCTGTGTTACTTAGCACATTTGTTTGTTTAATAAAAGATGAATATGGTAATTTTCATGAAGCACGTGGTTTATTAGATGTCGGTGCAAACTCTAATTTTATGAGTAAAAGGTTAGTAGATAAACTAAATTTGAAAAGAGAAAAGACAAATATTTGTATTTCAGGAATAAATAATTTGTCTCTTAATGTTAGATCTAGAGTTAACACAACTATTTCGAATAGAGATAAAGATTTTTATTTAAAATTAGATTTTTTAGTCGTTCCGAAAATTACGGAATTTACGCCTTCTAGACCGCTTGAGATTTGTATTTCATCGTTAAATAACATCAAATTAGCTGACGAAAAGTTTAATGTGCCAGGCTGTATTGATTTGCTTACGGTGCAGAAAATTTCTATGAATTTTTAAGGCCAGGTCAAATTTACCCCCAACCATTAAATACTAGAATAGTGTTACAAAACAGTGTTTTCGGTTATATTGTTAGCGGAAGCCTTCCGGCTAAGGTTGAAAGTAATATACATTGTGGGTTGATAACAGATAATTTGGAGTTAGAAAGAGTAATTCGAGATTTTTGGGAAATAGAAAACATTGAGAGAGAATCTGAAGTTTCTAGAAATAAGGAATCAGAAATTTGTGAAGAACATTTTCTGAAAAATTATTCCAGAACTGCAACAGGGCAATACATAGTAAAAATACCATTTAAGGAAGACCAATCTTGTCTTGGAGAATCAAAGAAAACGGCTATGAAAGTTTTAAATTCATTATGGAATCACTTAGTTAGCGAACCTAAATTTAATGATCTTTATAAAGTCTTTATGCAAGAATATTTAAGTATGGGTCATATGGAAGAGGTGATAGAATCTGAAGAACCAGATATCACTTATTACATACCCCATCATTGCGTGTTCCGTGCTGAATCAAGTAGCACACCATTAAGAGTTGTCTTTAATGCTATCTCCTTAACTTCTACCGGAAAATCTCTAAATAGTTTGCAGTATAACGGAGGAACAATCCAAGATGAATTATTTAGTATAATGTTGCGATTTCGAAAGCACAAATTTGTTTTTGTAGCAGATATTAAGAAAATGTACCGTATGATATTGATACATCCGAGTCAAAGAGATTTATTGAGAATCTTGTTTAAACCTGAGGTACATGAACCAGTTAAGGTGTATAAATTATGTACGGTGACTTATGGCACAAAGAGTGCCCCTTTTTTAGCAACAAGAACCCTTACCCAGCTAGCTAGAGATGAAGGAAAGGAATTTCCTTTAGCTGCAAATGTATTATTTCAAGACGTATATATGGATGATATTTTTACAGGTGCTGATGATCTAGACACAGCTAAAGAGATCCAACAACAACTGATATCTTTGTTAAAGAAGGGAAGCATGGATCTTCACAAATGGTCAGTAAATAATTCTTCTCTTTTGTGTAATAATGCAATATCTGAATATTCATTTTCCAATGAGACAAAAACCCTAGGAATATTGTGGAAGCCGCAACCAGACTGTTTCGGATTTAATTTAATTATAGAGCTAAGTGAAAGGTATACCAAACGCTCAGTATTATCACAAATTGCCAGAATATTTGACCCGTTGGGTTTGATAGGTCCAATAATTACGAAGGCCAAGGTTTTCCTCCAAAAATTATGGTTGCTGAAAATAGATTGGTGTGATTATCTTCCAGTGAAAGAAAATATCGAATGGACTAATTTTCTCACTTCCTTAAAAACTGTAAATATGATCAATATCCCAAGATTTGTATTTGTAGAACAACCTAATTGTGTGGAATTGCATGGTTTTTCAGATGCTTCTGAACTTGCTTATGGTGCGGTCGTTTATGTAAAATCTATTAATTCTTATGGTGATTCTGCTATCAAACTGCTCACTAGTAAATCTAGAGTAGCTCCTCTAAAGCATATTACTATCCCTCGTCTAGAATTTTCTGCAGCAGTCCTATTATCTAAGTTGATGCAAAAAGTGTTAAGTGCTCTAAAGCAAGAAGTTTCTAAAACTTGTTTTTGGACAGATAGTACTATTGTACTTGCATGGTTAAAAAAGGAGTCGAATGTTCTAAAGACATTTGTCGCAAACAGGGTATCGATTATACAAAGTTTAACTTCGATTGATCAGTGGAATTATGTACCTTCCAAGCAAAATCCTGCAGATCTCATTTCTAGAGGCCTAGATCCCATCAAGATCCAGCAATGTGATTTATGGTGGTTCGGTCCATCATTCCTACAACAGCCTAAGATGGTGGAGTCTCCTGATATTATTTCTGTTGAAACCAGTGAGTTGTTTATCCGTGAATTGAAAGCACCATCAGTAACTCAAGTATGTACATTAGTTAACACTGTTGAGCCTTTAGACATCATTAATAACAGTTCTTCATTCATAAAGCTGCAAAGAGTAGTAGCATGGTGTAATAGATTCATCCATAACTGTAGAAATCCCTTGTATCCCAAAGGTGGAACTTTAACCAGCAGTGAACTCTCTCAGTCCTTATTCTGTATAGTAAAAAATATCCAGAAGACTTCATTCGTGAAGGAAATGCAGTATTTGGAAAAGGGTAATGCAATCCCTAACAGTAGTAAACTGACAAACTTGTGCCCGTTTTTAGATGATAATGGTATAATCCGAGTTGGTGGTAGACTGAAAAACAGTAACTTAACTGATCATCAAAAATATCCAATGATTATTCCTTCAAAGTATAATTTTACTTTTTGTGTAATTAAATATTTTCATAATTTGTATTTTCATGCAGGTGTTGAGACAACTCTTTCTCTCATCCGAAACAAATTTTGGATCTTATCTGCTAGAAATATAGTTCGTAAAATCATTTTCAATTGTATGACTTGTAAAAAGGTAAATTCTAAGAATTCAGAGCAACAGATGGCTGATTTGCAAGCTTCTAGAGTAACAATGGCCCGAGCATTTATGCGTACTGGATTGGACTACTGTGGTCCCCTTGAAGTGAAAAACTTCGTGGGTAGAAGTAAATAGGTAAAAAAAGTATTTATTTGTGTATTTGTGTGTTTTACTACAAAAGCCTTGCATTTTGAAATAGTAAATGATCTAACAAGTGAAGCATTCTTAGCAGCACTTAAACGCTTTATAGCAAGGCGGGGCAAACCTTCTGATATATATAGTGATAATGGTCGAAATTTCGTTGGTGCCAATAAAGAATTAAGAGCAATTCTCAGATATTTATTTAAAGATAAAAGTGAGGAAGAGATAGAAAATTATTTAGCTAATGAAGGTATTAACTGGCATTTTAACCCCCCTTCAATTCCTCACTTTGGAGGTTTGTGGGAAGCAAATATCAAATCCCTTAAATACCATTTAAAACGTGTTGTAGGTAAAACTATTTTAAGTTATGAGGAATTCTTGACTCTTATTACTCAAATTGAGGCAGTTCTTAATTCTCGGCCACTCTGCCCCCTTTCAAATGATCCAAATGATGTTGAAGCTTTGACACCTGCTCACTTCCTTATTGGTTCCTCTTTAATGGCCTTACCAGAACCAAATTATACAGAAATTCCTATGAATAGGTTGAGCAGATGGCAATTAGTTCAAAAATTAACACAACATATTTGGAAAAAATGGTCATCAGAATATTTGAACAAGCTCTTAAATAGACCTAAATGGTACAAGGGAAGGGTAAAGATAAAAGAGGAAGATTTAGTAATAGTAAAAAAAATTCTGATAATTATTGCCCTTTAAAATGGCATTTGGCCCGAATTATTAAAATTCATCCAGGCCAAGACAATATTATAAGAGTTGTCACCTTGAAAGATAAAAATGGCACATATAAAAGGCCAGTGGCAAAAATTGTTGTTTTGCCATATGTGAATGATGGTTTATTGAGTACTTAAATTCATACATTTGTTTTATTAAACTATATACTTTTCCTGCAGTGTATTATATTCTTGTGTTTATATTTGTAAATTTAGTATTTTATTTAGTGTTGTATTTTTGAGAAGAAATTGTGTTTTTTGAGATTGTATTTTTCACTTAGAGATTGTGTTTGAATTATATTGCATTTATATTATTGAATGTTAGCAACATTCAAGGCCCGGCGGTATGTTGCCGCTAGAAGCGCCGTCTTTGTAAAATGTTAAAAAAAAAAAAAAAAAACTACAATTTTTTTGTGAGTTGGGTTTGAGATGCCGATCAGTGAAGTTGTGTAAATCTCGGCTCTCGACCATTTTTATTGAGTGTTGTGAGATATTAAATGAGATACAGTCCGCAAGTGAGTTTATTTTATTTTGAGAGTGTGTGTTTTTTCTTCGTGGTGATAATTATTATTAACTGAGCTATCGGCGTAACCAGATGACTTGTTTAAACTTATAATTATTCTATGATTATGCCATATAAAAAAAAAGTTGGAAATTAAATGATTGAACATGGTAGGGAAATCTGCATATTTTAGAACAAATGCTCCTTAATTTTTAACCAGGTAGTAATTTGCCTAATAAAAAGGGCTTATAAAAATAACAAGTTTTTTAGTCCTTTTTTGTCTGCGCACGTCAAGGAAAATAAAAATTTAATGTTTATTATAATTATATTGTTTTTTAACTTTATACACAGGGTTCGTACGGTTCCTGGAATTTTACGACCAGGAACTCTTCGGTACCAGTATTTTCTTATGGAAAATCTTTGCTTAAAAGAAGGCGAAGTTTCGCGAGTTTAATCTAGATTTCTTTTTTTATAAAGAAAATACTGGTAACAACCCTTGAAAATTCCCTGAACGGTACGAACACTGCATACAGCTATATTCTTACTCACATTGGCTACTTCCAAATATTATATACTAGCAAGCTAAGCCCGCTACGCTGGTCAATTTCTTTTAACGAACCTTTAATCCAACAAAATATTGACATTTAATAAATAACTTTTATATTTTAACAGAATAATAAGGCTACTATAATTTGTGACTCGTGCTATAGCCAATATACACGTCAGGACACGTCGTCCTTATCATTATCTTTTTACGCATGAAGGTTTCGCTATGGTACTCCATTGGAAAATTTGGTAATTTTTGAAATTCAATATTTGAAAAACGGCATAATCATTAGATTTGAAATTTATATCAAGAAAAATACAATTGTTTACCTTTCAAACGCAGTTTGTCTAACAATTTTCTGGCAAATACTTTTTGAGCTATCATTTTTTTCAGTAACTTCAAATATTTCATTTTCCGAGATTAATCTGTTGCAACAATTAGCGAAAAACCCAGTCGTCAGCAACGCATAGTTTTTTATTAAAGAGGCTGTTGGAGCAGGGATTGTCACTACCAATTTGCCACCATCACTTTTGAAATCGGTTCCGTGGTTCCAGAGATTCCATAGAAATTGGAATTTAGAATAACTTCAGAACGCTTTTCGATCATTTCACCCATTTAAATTTCGATTTTTTTTAAAATTTATTCTTTTAGAGCATTTACATCTTATAAGTAACTACAATGCTAAATTTCAAATTTCTTGCCCCTTCAGTATAAAAAAGTCGCAATTTTCGAACATTTTTCGATGCTGCACCCCATTGATGTTAGTGGCACCGACATAAAATATAGCCTATGTTGGAGTTGGGATTGTCCCCATCATTTTGCCACCATTACTTTTGTAATCGGTTCTGTAGTTCCAGAGATTTCATAGAAATTGTAATTAAACTGTTTTTAGAACGCTTTTCGTTCATTTCACCCTTTTAAATTTAAATTTCTTTTTTATTTTGTTCTTAGAGAGCATTTACATCTTATAAGTAACTACAATGACAAATTTCAAATTTGTAGCTCCTTCAGTATAAAAAATAAAAATAAAACTGCCCAGTTAAACTGAGGGCGTTGAGTTCACAGGCTATTCACACTAATTGTATATCATACTCTTATTTCAAAGAATTTGAAATAAGCCCATCGAAAAATAAAGAAATAAACAATATATTAAGGAGGGGGGGGTTCATCCCCCCGTTACCCCCCCCCCATAGTTAACTAATGAACCCCTTAAACTAATCAGGTAAATCTCTAACTACAATGAATATATATACAAAATATGAAGAAAATTGGATAATTCTGCATGAAAAACCCATTTATATAAATTAAGGCAGGATTAGCCCCCTCCGTTCCCCCCCTTTATACTTAAACAATCAATCCCGAAAACTAATCAGGGAAGCGTCTTAACCCAATGAACCTATAAACAAATTTTGAAGCAAATGGGATAATTCTGCTTGAAAAACCCATTTATACAAACTAAGGGGGGGATCAGCCCCCCCCCGTTCATCACCCCCCTTTATATTTAACCAATCAATCCCGAAAACTAATCAGGGATGTGCCTTAACACAGTGAACCGATAAATAAAATTTGAAGGAAATGGGATAATTCTGCATGAAAAACCCATTTATATAAATTAAGGGGGGATTATCCCCCCGTTCCCCACCTTTATACTTAACCAATCAATCCTGAAAAACTAATCAGGGATGCGCCTTAACACAGTGAACCTATAAATAAAATTTGAAGGAAATGGCATAATTCTGCATGAAAAACCCATTTATATAAATTAAGGGGGGTATTAGCCCCCCGTTCCCCCCCTTTGCACTTAATCAATCAATCCCGAAAACTAATCAGGGATGCGCCTTAACACAGTGAACCTATAAATAAAATTTGAAGGAAATGGGATAATTCTGCATGAAAAAACCATTTATATAAATTAAGGGGGATTATGCCCCCGTTCCCCCCCTTTATACTTAACCAATCAATCCCAAAAAACTAATCAGGGAAGCGCCTTAACACAGTGAACCTATAAACAAAATTTGAAGGAAAACGGAGTAATTCTGCATGAAAAACCAATTTATATAAAATAAGGGGGGGATTAGCCCTCCGTTCCCCCTTTATACTTAACCAATCAATCCCGAAAACTAATCAGGGATGTGCCTTAACACAGTGAACCGATAAATAAAATTTGAAGGAAATGGGATAATTCTGCATGAAAAACCCATTTATATAAATTAAGGGGGGATTATCCCCCCGTTCCCCCCCTTTATACTTAACCAATCAATCCTGAAAAACTAATCAGGGAAGCGCCTTAACACAGTGAACCTATAAACAAAATTTGAAGGAAAACGGAATAATTCTGCATGAAAAACCCATTTATATAAATTAAGGGGGGATTATCCCCCGTTCCCCACTTTATACTTAACCAATCAATCCCGAAAAACAAATCAGGGAAGCGCCTTAACCCTTTGAGGGGCGGTGGTATATATTATATACCACCTAATTTTAATCCGATTCAAACCAGAAACTTTTACTAAAATTTTACTTTTTTAACTTTGACGAGAAAAAGTTGAAAAATTGCTTTTCCTTATTTTGAACTAAATTCTTTCGTAAATACCGGTGTGAATTCGACGTTACAGGAACACAATTGCTTGCCCCTCAAAGGTTTAACACAGTGAACCTATAAACAAAATTTGAAGGAAAACGGAATAATTCTGCATGAAAAACCCATTTATATAAAATAAGGGGGGATATGCCCCCCGTTCCCTCCCTTATACTTAACCAATCAATCCCGAAAACTAATCAGGGAAACGCCTTAACACAGTGAACCTATAAACAAAATTTGAAGGAAATGGAATAATTCTGCATGAAAAACCCATTTATATAAATTAAGGGGGGTATTAGCCCCCCGTTCCCCCCCTTAATCAATCAATCCCGAAAACTAATCAGGGAAGCGTCTTAACCCAATGAAACTATAAACAAATTTTGAAGCAAATGGGATAATTTTGCATGAAAAACACATTTATATAAATTAAGGTGGGATTAGCCCCCCCCGTCCCCCCCCTTTATACTTAACCAATCAATCCCGAAAACTAATCAGGGATGCGCCATAACACAGTGAACCTATAAATAAAATTTGAAGGAAATGGGATAATTCTGCATGAAAAACCCATTTATATAAATTAAGGGGGGATTATCCCCCCGTTCCCCCTTTTTATACTTAACCAATCAATCCCGAAAAACTAATGAGGGAAGCGCCTTAACACAGTGAACCTATAAAAAAAATTTGAAGGAAAACGGAATAATTCTGCATGAAAAACCAATTTCTATAAAATAAGGGGTATTAGCCCTCCGTTCCCCCCTTTATACTTAACCAATCAATCCCGAAAACTAATCAGGGATGCGCCTTAACACAGTGAACCTATAAATAAAATTTGAAGGAAATGGGATAATTCTGCATGAAAAACCCATTTATATAAATTAAGGGGGGATTATCACCCCGTTCCCCCCCTTTATACTTAACCAATCAATCCCGAAAACTAATCAGGGAAGCGCCTTAACACAGTGAACCTATAAACAAAATTTGAAGGAAAACGGAATAATTCTGCATGAAAAACCCATTTATATAAAATAAGGGGGATTAGCCCCCCGTTCCCCCCTTTATACTTAACCAATCAATCCTGAAAACAAATTAGGGAAGCGTCTTAACACAGTGAACCTTTAACCAAAATTCGAAGGAAATGGGATAATTCTGCATGAAAAACCCATTTATATAAATTAAGGGGGGGATTAGCCCCCCCCCCGTTCCCCCCTTTATACTTAACCAATCAATCCCGAAAAACTAATCAGGGAAGCGCCTTAACACAGTGAACCTATGAACAAGATTTGAAGGAAAACGGAATAATTCTGCTTGAAAAAACCCATTTATATAAATTAAGGAGGGATTATTCCCCCGTTCCCCCCTTTATACTTAACTAATCAATCCCGAAAAATAATCAGAGAAGCGCCTTAACTCAGTGAACTTATAAACAAAATTTGAAGGAAAACGGAATAATTCTGCATGAAAAACCCATTTATATAAATTAAGGGGGGAAAATTAGCCCCTTGTTCCCCCCTTTATACTTAACCAATCAATCCCGAAAACTAATCAGGGAAGCGCCTTAACACAGTGAACCTATAAACAAAATTTGAAGAAAAACGGAGTAATTATGTATGAAAAACCAATTTATATAAATTAAGGGGGGATTAGCCCCCCCGTTGAACCCCCCTTTTTACTTAACCAATCAATCCCGAAAACTAATCAGGGATGCGCCTTAACACAGTGAACCTATAAATAAAATTTGAAGGAAATGGCATAATTCTGCATGAAAAACCCATTTATATAAATTAAGGGGGGTATTAGCCCCCCGTTCCCCCCCTTTGTACTCAATCAATCAATCCCGGAAACTAATCAGGGAAGCGTCTTAACCCAATGAACCTATAAACAAATTTTGAAGCAAATGGGATAATTCTGCATGAAAAACCCATTTATATAAACTAAGGGGGGGGGATCAGCCCCCCCCCCGTTCATCACCCCCCTTTATATTTAACCAATCAATCCCGAAAACTAATCAGGGATGCGCCTTAACACAGTGAACCTATAAATAAAATTTGAAGGAAATGGGATAATTCTGCATGAAAAACCCATTTATATAAATTAAGGGGGGATTATGCCCCCGTTCCCCCCCTTTATACTTAACCAATCAATCACAAAAAACTAATAAGGGAAGCGCCTTAACACAGTGAACCTATAAACAAAATTTGAAGGAAAACGGAGTAATTCTGCATGAAAAACCAATTTATATAAAATAAGGGGGGATTAGCCCTCCGTTCCCCCTTTATACTTAACCAATCAATCCCGAAAACTAATCAGGGAAGCGCCTTAACACAGTGAACCTATAAACAAAATTTGAAGGAAATGGGATAATTCTGCATGAAAAACCCATTTATATAAATTAAGGGGGGATTAGCCCCCCGTTCCACCCTTTATACTTAACCAATCAATCCTGAAAACTAATTAGGGAAGCGTCTTAACACAGTGAACCTTTAACCAAAATTCGAAGGAAATGGGATAATTCTGCATGAAAAACCCATTTATATAAATTAAGGGGGGGATTAGCCCCCCCCCGTTCCCCCCTTTATACTTAACCAATCAATCCCGAAAAACTAATCAGGGAAGCACCTTAACACAGTGAACCTATGAACAAGATTTGAAGGAAAACGGAATAATTCTGCTTGAAAAAACCCTTTTATATAAATTAAGGAGGGATTATTCCCCCGTTCCCCCCTTTATACTTAACTAATCAATCCCGAAAACTAATCAGAGAAGCGCCTTAACTCAGTGAACTTATAATCAAAATTTGAAGGTAAACGGAATAATTCTGCATGAAAAACCCATTTATATAAATTAAGGGGGGAAAATTAGCCCCTTGTTCCCCCCCTTTATACTTAACCAATCAATCCCGAAAACTAATCAGGGAAGCGCCTTAACACAGTGAACCTATAAACAAAATTTGAAGGAAAACGGATATTTCTATGAAGAGTTATCGCATTACGTACGTACATGCATACATACAGAACCGGCTGGCAAGCTCTCAGGGCTTGATAGCCAGTTTGATAGCTAAAAAATCGCAATTTTAGAACGTTTTTTGCTCCTGCACCCCCTGGGGTTAGTGGCACCGACAGAAAATATAGCCTATGTTGGAGCAGGGGTTGTCACCATCAATTTGCCACCATCACTTTTGAAATCGGTTCGGTAGTTCCAGAGATTACCCCCTACAAACAAACAAACAAACAATCATTACTCCTTTATAATATTAGTATAGATTACACATTTCATTGCTAGGAAATACTGAAAGGGATGAAAATACGAACACTATTTATAATTGCAGTTCTAACTGCTGCAAAAGTAAATGGTTGATTCGTGGGGTAATGAGTGATTTATTAGTAAAACTGTGAAACTGTGGATCTCATACAGGATGGCACAAGGCTGAAAAAGAAAGAATATTTAATCTTTGCTGTGTGAAATGATCAAATTTATTACCCCATTGTATTCGGCGTCGGTATGTTCATTCCATAACTGTTCACCTTTACGCTGTTCTCTTACCACTATAATTTAACAGTAAATTATGTCTGATAAAATTGCCAAAATCTGCGTTTCAGTAAGGCCAAAATTTCTATAAAACTGTAATGGTTAAAAAAAAAAACGTAAAATTTGGCAGACATGTTGTTATTCGTGTAACTAAAGTACAACTCCTAGAATACATAGTGTGGAAAACGGCTGCAAAATAGTACTAAAAAATTGAATCCGATATATATAGAACATGCTGAAAAGCTAACGGGTCGATCGCACCGACATCTTCTAGCAGGGGCAAAGACAGGGTGGAGGTCCTGATGGTTTGGATACCAAACATTTTATAAAAATATTTTTGCCTTATCTAATCGGAGAATTTTCTGCGATATTGAAGGCGAAGAAAACTTTATAATATTACTGGTTTCCAGAGCATTTAGACCCCCCCCCTCACTGGCTACGCCACTGTCAGCTGGCTCTTTTCAACGCAAACATTGTATAAGAATCGAACTGAGAAAACGTTTCAGCTGGTGGTAAATATTTTAAATAATTAAATTATACCTTATTTCCTTTGATTTGGATAGTGATTTTCATAAGCTTTGCAAATATGAATGATATTGATCACGTCCAAAAAACGTGATACGCATTCTTTTGTGCTTGGCTGCAGTACTCGATACAAGACAGCAAACTAGAAACTATCCCTATATAGCATACCGAAGGCTGAATATCTGCTAGAAGTGTGGAAAAGATTAATTCCCTAATATGATAAAAGAGTAACTTCAAAATCAATTACATCTGAAATATACACTTACAAGTAGATTTTATTAACAGAAATTATGTTCATGTTGTCAGTAGTGAAAAAGTTACTTTTGCTAGTGTTACATCTTTTTTTAAAGCAGATGTCGCTGCGATCGCCCTATTATTGTACCGCATCGTTGCTCGATTATCGGCTACAATGTTTTAAAATTTTTTAAAGCGATACCAGTTTGACTTTTTTTTTTATTCCGAAATTTCCCAGAAATTCCCTATAATGTTCTTTTGGTTACTTAATAGAAGATATTTCGTGTTTTCTTAAAGTAAAAATTCTTGTTTCAGAATTTCGGGTATGAATTCGAAAATTTTGAATTAAAAACCTGAAAAACCGTTTTCCACACTATCTATTCTAGACGCTGTACTTAAAGTATATTAACATTCTATTGTCTCTATCCCCTGCGCCATTCGTGTGCAAATCCCCGTACTTCAACTATCACAACTATCACATGGAGTATTATCACATAATTGGAATATATATTAAAGGATGTAATTTCAGCATCAAATTTGGCAACATTTTTCCAAATTTTACCAAAATAGGCAATCATTTGGTGGTTTTAGCGTTACTACAGATTTTCTTGAACACGGTCTCGAATGACAGACGTACATTCAGTCCAATCGAAGTATTCGGTAACTTTCAAGAAAGGAATTAAAATTTCAGTGTGTTTGAAAACATATTAAACAACATTCAATTGCATTTCTAACAATAACTGTCCATAACGATAATGTTTTCTTCGTGGTTTTCGAAAAGAACTGTAAATGCTTCGTACAACATTTTCAGTTGGAAACAGTTCATGGTGTGGTTGAATACAATACACGAAATTCTTTCATTTTGAAATAATATAATGTCAATAAGATTCATTTAATATAATTACCACCAAGGGATGCTAACGTGTACGAATTTTATAGTCAACCCTGTAAAAAATCAAATGGAAAACATAGTACATGAAATAGCATGAAAAAATGTGTCAAGTTCCTATTGGAATATTTTCTAAACCCAAAAATATTTGGAATTTTAAGTAATGGCAAGTTCCGTTTATCTAGTTAACTCGGAATCTAGTGTTTAATAAGCAGGGATAGTATATGTCGAATTCAAATTCTCATTATCGATTACGCGGATCTTCATTTATTCACTTAAAAACATAATTAAAACGGGATTTTATGGCTAATCTTCCGTAATCAGATCGAAAGCCAATTTTGCGTATTATAGGGATTTTTATTTCATTCAAGAGTGAATTGATTAAACCTTAAATGCTGTTCACATCCATTTTAAATGATATCATATTCAATATTGCTGATGTTTGATGGCAACACTTGACAGTAGATCAGCTAACGAAAGATAAATAGTTTATATTTTATTCAAGAAATGTCTTACTATGTTCTATCATGAGTAGTTGCTTTTAACTTATTTTCCCACTGCTCATTAAATACTGGACTCCGAGTTAAAAAAAAAGAATTTGCATTAATTTAGATTTTAAATGTGCTTTTCCAGAAATTATTTCGAAGAAGATAATGGAGAAATTTTTCATGTTGCCCATTGCAAACCACACAGTTATAGAAACATGATGAAAAGTATGAAGAAAAAGTCCTGTGTAATGCGGGTTTCAACCCCTTGAAGGGCGATGGTTCTTTTCTTTTGACAACCTAATTTTAATACCTAAATGCAATATTTTGGAATGAAAAATGTCTATTTTATAAGTACTTAGAGAAAAGGTTTTAATTATTTTTAAATAAGTTTGTTAGTATATTGTTGTGTCACTCAATCATTTCGCTATTTCGCCAATAGAAGTATTTTGCCCCTGAAAGGATTAACAGAATATTTGCCAATTGGTATGTTACTGTCAAGTTGATACTGTTTCTGCAACTTATTATTGGCTCCAAATTTAGCCATATTTTGACAAATGTCGCCCAATTCGGCGACCACTTGATTATTTGGAGACTTTTGAATTCCGTTTTCTTTTAACACTTTCCAACATAGTTGAAAAGTGTTTATGAATTCGGTTTGTCTGTCTGTCTGTCTGTCTCTCCGTTCTCTAACTCACGTAAATATACTCAGATTGTCACGCAATTGATGTATATTATTGATGTTCACTATGGCATGTTCGGTATTGAAAATTAAGGTTGTCGCGCTTAATGTTACTTTACAGGGACACTCAAAAAAATTCCGTTACATTACGGTCTATGGTGAAAAATCATCTGTCGTTTATTTTAATGATGTTATATTATTTCAAACACTGAAATTGATATATACCACTGAGGTTTACTACAAGAGGCTTACTATAGAATATGGTAAGGACAAAAGAATTCGGATATATTTCCTTATATTGTTGGTAATTCCTGAAATTGGATTTAAAAATATGTTATGCTTTTTCCAATTTGTTTACTTAGACATCATCTTTTAAAATATTAAACGGTAAAAATTTATAAAAATATATTGCAAATGTTGGAAAGTGTTACATAATCCATGCTTGATGCACGATTTTTTGATCTAGTTTACAGTTACAGAGAGGTAAACATACTAAAATCATATAACTAGGTATTTCAAATAAGAAACAAAAATTTCTGTGAGTTTAAAAGCGTACAATATCATAAATACCGTATATTCCGGCGTATAACGCGCAGCACAAACAAATATTTTTCGAACCAGAAAATATTTTTTAATAAAGGAAGCGAAATTGCTACGACGACTTAATAAGACACATTTTATTAAATAATGTTTCTAGGTCTAAATATGTTTGTTTCTGCCAAGCAATATACGCTAGAATAAACGGTAATAGAAATAAAATAAATAAAAATACTACCTTTTATTCAATTAAATTGCGATAAAATTAGAAAATGTATTTTGTTTTCAATCAGTGAGTAAAATAAAAAAAAATCTGTATCATAAATAACTTTGTTTCTTTACTTTAATTAACATTACACATTAATGCATAAAATATAGGGAAACAACATCAACATCTTGAGCATGGTTTTGATAACTCAAAAATGGGAGTTTTTACAGCCACAAAAAAAAGACGAAATTTTAGCAAGAAAAATGCCAATACAAGTGATTAATATTTTTTTGTTTTGCTTTTTATACATTAATGGACATTTCTGAAAAAAAAAATATTATGTGGAAGTTATTCATGATACAGAAAATTTTTCATTTTACTCACTGATTAGAAATAATATACTTTTTACATTGTGGTACGTTTTAATTGAATAAAAGTTGAGAATTTATTTTTTTGTATTATATTATTTAAAATTTTTCAGTTTTGAAAGAGAATTTCACAAGGATATCCTGAATTTTTAGTATCTGAATTATTTTATCAATCGTTGTGGAAGGGAAAATTTAAATTTACACTTGTTTCAATAAGTTTAATACGTGAAAACGATGTCTTTTTTTTATTTTTTAAATCACTTTAGAGAAATACGTACTCTTTTGAAATAGAAATAAACATTTCATTTCCGAAGAATTATACTTAAAAAAAAAAATCAAAAAAAGAAAAATATACAACAGAAATTTTAATATACAGGGTGATCATAATTAAAGTATCTATTTGATTATAATGAAAAATACTGGACCAAAAGCTACGTAACATGGAAATATTATGAAAGCCGTCATGGGTTTTTATATCTTGCAAATATCAATAATAATAGACATAATAAGACATTCCGGCTGATATGCTTCCAGCTAACGTAGAGAGCGCGGTATTGCGCTTTAAACTGGTTGCAAAAAATATTTTAAAATATGTTGAACACATACTACCAAGACTGTTATTCCTAGAATCTCTGTTCTGCTGCCAATACTTGCAACAAACCTTGATGCTGAATTTTTAAGCAATGTTTTTGATGCATTTAAAATTCCCTGACACCTTTCATAATATTTCCGTAATTTTTTGTCCCGTAGTTTTCATGTAAAATAGGTTTAAAAATGATCATGATCAAATGATTTTAAATATGATCACACTGTAAATTGCAACGCTAAAAATTGTCAATTAAAATTATGCTAGAGGTGGACTGCATTTTCTACAACATGAGTTGTAATTTTCCAACTGAGTGAAAAAATGCCCTTGCCAGGATTTGAACGAGGTACCTTTGACTTAAGCTGTCAATGCTCTGCAAACTGTGCTATCATGGACAAATATGTCAGGCACAATTCACCCAATCAACCATTTGATAAGGACATCTCGTCTGTTATCTGAAACAGCTCAACGGAATATAACGCTGGTATTGGAACTCGAAGTACACGTAATTACACATAATTAATTTTAATACAATTATTCTAATTAGTAAATAAGTCATATAGGTTGTAATTTTTCAACTGAGTGAAAAAGTGTCCAGGCCACGATTTGAAACAGGGACCTTTGGCTTAAGCTACCAATGCTCCATAAACTGAGCTATTGTGGAAAAATTTGGCGGTCATAATTCACTCAATCATTTACTTAATACGGGCTTATTGTATGTTATCTGAAACAACTCAACATAATAAATCGCAGGTAAGGGAACTACAAGTAAACGCGGGATACGTAATTACACTGGAACAATTTTAAAGTTTCAGTTATACAATTTTCCACCAGAAGTGCTAGCAGCGTATAAATAACGTACTGTAATGTGAATTATTTTATCAAAATAAGTATTTGACCTTGGCTAAAACGTATTTTGAAGATTTATTTTAAAAAATTAACTAAATTTTACAGAAGTTAAACACATAACGTTATATGCTAAAACTTAGTTAATTTTAAACTTTTGAGGGGTAAAAGTACTTCTATTCGTAAAATGCTGAAATAATTGAATGACAGCAGAATTTACAAATACATTTATTTGAAAATGAGTAAGAGTTTTCCTTCACACACTTCATAAAAGCACATATTTCCTTTTCCAAAATTCTGGTGTATAGGAATTAAAATTAGGTGGTCCAAAAATCGTCTACCAACCTTCTATGGATTAAAGGTATATGCCACAGCTGAATACGCACTTCAACCAAATATCGATCACAACCCTTCCTGTGACAGATTTCTTTTAGTTGCTTCGTGAATAAACGATAAATGCTATGAACTCTATAATCCATAGCTCCCATCTTTTGCGCTTTTTTCCTATGACTATTTACGAACAAAACAAATGTATGATTTATTCTCAAAAATTCTGAATAAAATATGGAAAAAGTTATGTTCAACAATAGTGGTAGAAAAATGCGTTAAAGCAGATATCGTCGCTACCATGTCAAACTATCGAATGTGAAAAAATGCATATTTCATTACTTTTAAAAATTCGCCGATTGTCACCACTAAATTTTAAGGGGGTTGGAGTGTTGCAACATCACTAGGGTTGCACGTTTGGGCTCCTTTTCTATTCAGAAATTTTGAATCCATACAGAAATTTAAAATATACTTTTTCCCTTTATATAATGACAGACTATTTCGTAATTAAATAGAGTAAAATTTTTCTCTGAAAATTTCCGGTATGAATTAGGCATCTCTACATAAAAAAGGAGGCCAAACTGGCAACACTGTTCTTCTAAGAAATTTTATTAGTATTTTTACTAGGCGAAGAATTCTAATAAAATTTAGTGGTGACAATCAGTCCATTTTTAAAAGTAATGAAAAATGCAATTTTTCATATTCGATAGTTTGACATGGTAGCGCCGATGTGTACATTCTTTAGAAAACATGTTGTAGTTCACCTTAGTGATTCATATCAATTTCACTATGTTTGAAGAATCGTACTATCATTAAAATGCACGCAAACTCATTTTCCCTATAGATTACAATGTAGCGGAATTTTCTTGTGCGTCGCTGTAAATTAACTATAAATGCTACTTAATATATATCCACTGAAAGCATGCTGTAGTCTTCTTCAGCAAAGCATATTCAATGTCATGATGTTTAAATACTCTGACCATATTGAAATGCGATTTTTCTTTATAGACCACAATATAGCAGAATCCGTGTCCCTGTAAACGATGTAAATGCTACACACTTCATTTACAATTGGGAACATTTTATAGTGAACTAGCAAGCTACGCCCGCTACGCTGGTCAATTTCTTTTAACGAACCTTTAATCAAACAAAATATTGACATTTCATAAATAACTTTTATATTTTAACAGAATAATAAGGCTACTATAATTTGTGACTCGTGCTATAACCAATATACACGTCAGGACACGTCGCCCTTATCATTATCTTTTTACGCATGAAGGTTTCGCTATGGTACTCCATTGGAAAATTTGGTAATTTTTGAAATTCAATATTTGAAAAACGGCATAATCATTAGATTTGAAATTTATATCAAGAAAAATACAATTTTTTACCTTTCAAACGCAGTTTATCTAACAATTTTCTGACAAATACTTTTTGAGCTATAATTTTTTTCAGTAACTTCAAATGTTTCATTTTCCGAGATTAATATGGTGCAACAATTAGCGAAAAACCCAGTCGTCAGCAACGCATAGTTTTTTATTAAAGAGGCTGTTGGAGCAGGGATTGTCACCACCAATTTGCCACCATCACTTTTGAAATCGGTTCCGTGGTTCCAGAGATTCCATAGAAATTGTAATTTAGAATGACTTCAGAACGCTTTTCGCTCATTTCACCCATTTAAATTTCGATTTTTTTTTTAAATTTATTCTTAGAGAGCATTTACATCTTATAAGTAACTACAATGCTAAATTTCAAATTTCTTGCCCCTTCAGTATAAAAAAGTCGCAAATTTCGAACATTTTTCGATGCTGCACCCCATTGATGTTAGTGGCACCGACATAAAATATAGCCTATGTTGGAGTAGGGATTGTCCCATCAATTTGCCACCATTACTTTTGAAATCGGTTCTGTAGTTACAGAGATTTCATAGAAATTGTAATTTAGACTGTTTATAGAACGCTTTTCGCTCATTTCAAACTTTTAAATTTAAATTTCTTTTTTATTTTGTTATATTAAGGGGGTGTCATCCCTCCGTTACCCCCCGCATAGTTAACTAATGAACCCCTTAAACTAATCAGTTAAATCTCTAATTACAATGAATATATATACAAAATTTGAAGAAAATCGGATAATTCTGCATGAAAAACCCATTTATATAAATTAAGGTGGGATTAGCCCCCCGTTCCCCCCTTTATACTTAACCAATCAATCCCGAAAAACTAATCAGGGAAGCGCTTTAACACAGTGAACCTATAAACAGAATTTGAAGGAAAAATGAATAATTCTGCATGAAAAACCCATTTATATAAAATAAGGGGGTATTAGCCCTCCGTTCCCCCTTTATACTTAACCAATCAATCCCGAAAATTAATCAGGGATGCGCCTTAACACAGTGAACCTATAAATAAAATTTGAAGGAAATGGGCTAATTCTGCATGAAAAACCCATTTATATAAATTAAGGGGGGTATTAGGCCCCCGTTCCCCCCCCTTTATACTTAATCAATCAATCCCGAAAACTAATCAGGGAAGCGTCTTAACCCAATGAACCTATAAACAAATATGAAAAACCCATTTATATAAATTAAGGGGGGATTATCCCCCCGTTCCCCCCCTTTATATTTAACCAATCAATCCCGAAAACTAATCAGGGAAGCGCCTTAACACAGTGAACCTATAAACAAAATTTGAAGGTAAACGGAATAATTCTGCATGAAAAACCCATTTATATAAAATAAGGGGGGATATGCCCCCCGTTCCCTCCTTTATACTTAACCAATCAATCCCGAAAACTAATCAGGGAAACGCCTTAACACAGTGACCCTATAAACAAAATTTGAAGGAAATGGGATAATTCTGCATGAAAAACCCATTTATATAAAATAAGGGGGGATGTGTCCCCCGTTCCCTCCTTTATACTTAACCAGTCAATCCCGAAAACTAATCAGGGAAACGCCTTAACACAGTGAACCTATAAACAAAATTTGAAGGAAATGGGATAATTCTGCATGAAAAACCCATTTATATAAATTAAGGGGGGATTATCCCCCCCGTTCCCCCCCCTTTATACTTAACCAAGCAATCCCGAAAACTAATCAGGGAAGCGTCTTAACCCAATGAACCTATAAACAAATTTTGAAGCAAATTGAATAATTCTGCATGAAAAACCCATTTATATAAATTAAGGGGGGATTATCCCCCCCGTTCCCTCCCTTTATACTTAACCAATCAATCCCGAAAAACTAATCAGGGAAGCGCTTAACACAGTGAACCTATAAAGGTTGATTATTGACGGCCAATTATCTACACTAGGCATATAGGCCCGGGGGGTGTGCCCTTCGTGGGGGTCTTTCTAAGGGAACCTAACCCGTATTTACGCAAGGATAAATCCACGGCTCGAAGAAAACCACGAAAACTCCGAACGATTAGGCCGACGGGCGCGATTGGGTTCGAACCCAGCACCTCCCGTCTACCAGCTTAGAGACAGTGAACCTATAAACAAAATTTGAAGGAAAACGGAATAATTCTGCATGAAAAACCCATTTATATAAAATAAGGGGGTATTAGCCGTCCGTTCCCCCCTTTATACTTAACCAATCAATCCCGAAAACTAATCAGGGATGCGCCTTAACACAGTGAACCTATAAATAAAATTTGAAGGAAATGGGATAATTCTGCATGAAAAACCCATTTATATAAATTAAGGGGGGTATTAGCCCCCCGTTCCCCCCCTTTATACTTAATCAATCAATCCCGAAAACTAATCAGGGAAGCGTCTTAACCCAATGAACCTATAAACAAATTTTGAAGCAAATAGAATAATTCTGCATGAAAAACCCATTTATATAAAATAAGGTGGGGGATTATCCCCCCGTTCCCCCCTTTATACTTAACCAATCAATCCCGAAAACTAATCAGGGAAGCGTATTAACACAGTGAACCTTTAACCAAAATTTGAAGGAAATGGGATAATTCTGCATGAAAAACCCATTTATATAAAATAAGGGGGGAAATGCCCCCCGTTCCCTCCTTTATACTTAACCAATCAATCCCGAAAACTAATCAGGGAAACGCCTTAACACAGTGAACCTATAAACAAAATTTGAAGGAAATGGGATAATTCTGCATGAAAAACCCATTTATATAAATTAAGGGGGGATTATCCCCCCGTTCCCCCCCCCCTTTATACTTAACCAAGCAATCCCAAAAACTAATCAGGGAAGCGTCTTAACCCAATGAACCTATAAACAAATTTTGAAGCAAATTGAATAATTCTGCATGAAAAACCCATTTATATAAATTAAGGGGGGATTATCCCCCACGTTCCCTCCCTTTATACTTAACCAATCAATCCCGAAAAACTAATCAGGGAAGCGCCTTAACACAGTGAACCTATAAAGGTTGATTATTGACGGCCAATTATCTACACTAGGCATATAGGCCCGGGGGGAGTGCCCTTCGTGGGGGTCTTTCTAAGGGAACCTAACCCGTATTTACGCAAGGATAAATCCACGGCTCGAAGAAAACCACGAAAACTCCGAACGATTAGGCCGACGGGCGCGATTGGGATCGAACCCAGCACCTCCCGTCTACCAGCTTAGAGACAGTGAACCTATAAACAAAATTTGAAAGAAAACGGAATAATTCTGCATGAAAAACCCATTTATATAAAATAAGGGGGTATTAGCCGTCCGTTCCCCCCTTTATACTTAACCAATCAATCCCGAAAACTAATCAGGGATGCGCCTTAACACAGTGAACCTATAAATAAAATTTGAAGGAAATGGGATAATTCTGCATGAAAAACCCATTTATATAAATTAAGGGGGGTATTAGCCCCCCGTTCCCCCCCCTTTATACTTAATCAATCAATCCCGAAAACTAATCAGGGAAGCGTCTTAACCCAATGAACCTATAAACAAATTTTGAAGCAAATAGAATAATTCTGCATGAAAAACCCATTTATATAAAATAAGGTGGGGGATTATCCCCCCGTTCCCCCCTTTATACTTAAACAATCAATCCCGAAAACTAATCAGGGAAGCGTATTAACACAGTGAACCTTTAACCAAAATTTGAAGGAAATGGGATAATTCTGCATGAAAAACCCATTTATATAAATTAAGGTGGGGATTAGCCACCCCCGTTCCCCCCTTTATACTTAACCAATCAATCCCGAAAACTAATCAGGGAAGCGCCTTAACACAGTGAACCTATAAACAAAATTTGAAGGACACCGGAATAATTCTGCATGAAAAACCCATTTATATAAAATAAGGGGGGGATTATCCCCCCCGTTCCCCCTTTATACTAAACCAATTAATCCCGAAAACTAATTAGGGAAGCGTCTTAACACAGTGAACCGTTAATCAAAATTTGAAGGAAATGGGATAATTCTGCATGAAAAACACATTTATATAAATTAAGGGGGGATTAGCCCCCCCCCGTTCCCCCCTTTATACTTAACCAATCAATCCCGAAAAACTAATCAGGGAAGTACCTTAACACAGTCAACCTATAAACAAAATTTGAAGGAAAACGGAATAATTCTGCTTGAAAAACCCATTTATATAAATTAAGGAGGGATTAGTCCCCCGTTCCCCCCTTTATACATAACCAATCAATCCCGAAAAGTAATCAGGGAAGCGTCTTAACCCAATGAACCTATAAACAGAATTTGAAGGAAAACGGAATAACTCTGCATGAAAAACCCATTTATATAAATTAAGGGGGGGATTAGCCCCCCGACCCCCCCCCCTTTATACTTAACTAATCAATCCCTAAAACTAATCAGGGAAGCGCCTTAACTCAGTGAACCTATAAACAAAATTTGAAGGACACCGGAATAATTCTGCATGAAAAACCCATTTATATAAAATAAGGGGGGGATTATGCCCCCCGTTCCCCCTTTATCCTTAACCAATCAATCCCGAAAACTAATCAGGGAAGCGTATTAACACAGTGAACCTTTAACCAAAATTTGAAGGAAATGGGATAATTCTGCATGAAAAACCCATTTATATAAAATAAGGGGGGATATGCCCCCCGTTCCCTCCTTTATACTTAACCAATCAATCCCGAAAACTAATCAGGGAAACGCCTTAACACAGTGAACCTATAAACAAAATTTGAAGGAAATGGTTTAATTCTGCATGAAAAACCCATTTATATAAATTAAGGGGGGATTATCCCCCCGTTCCCCCCCCCCTTTATACTTAACCAAGCAATCCCGAAAACTAATCAGGGAAGCGTCTTAACCCAATGAACCTATAAACAAATTTTGAAGCAAATTGAATAATTCTGCATGAAAAACCCATTTATATAAATTAAGGGGGGATTATCCCCCCCGTTCCCTCCCTTTATACTTAACCAATCAATCCCGAAAACTAATCAGGGATGCGCCTTAACACAGTGAACCTATAAATAAAATTTGAAGGAAATGGGATAATTCTGCATGAAAAACCCATTTATATAAATTAAGGGGGGTATTAGCCCCCCGTTCCCCCCCCTTTATACTTAATCAATCAATCCCGAAAACTAATCAGGGAAGCGTCTTAACCCAATGAACCTATAAACAAATTTTGAAGCAAATAGAATAATTCTGCATGAAAAATCCATTTATATAAAATAAGGTGGGGGATTATCCCCCCGTTCCCCCCTTTATACTTAACCAATCAATCCCGAAAACTAATCAGGGAAGCGTATTAACACAGTGAACCTTTAACCAAAATTTGAAGGAAATGGGATAATTCTGCATGAAAAACCCATTTATATAAATTAAGGTGGGGATTAGCCACCCCCGTTCCCCCCTTTATACTTAACCAGTCAATCCCGAAAACTAATCAGGGAAGCGCCTTAACACAGTGAACCTATAAACAAAATTTGAAGGACACCGGAATAATTCTGCATGAAAAACCCATTTATATAAAATAAGGGGGGGATTATCCCCCCGTTCCCCCTTTATACTTAACCAATTAATCCCGAAAACTAATTAGGGAAGCGTCTTAACACAGTGAACCGTTAATCAAAATTTGAAGGAAATGGGATAATTCTGCATGAAAAACCCATTTATATAAATTAAGGGGGGGATTAGCCCCCCCCCCCGTTCCCCCCTTTATACTTAACCAATCAATCCCGAAAAAGTAATCAGGGAAGCACCTTAACACAGTCAACCTATAAACAAAATTTGAAGGAAAACGGAATAATTCTGCTTGAAAAACCCATTTATATAAATTAAGGAGGGATTAGTCCCCCGTTCCCCCCTTTATACTTAACCAATCAATCCCGAAAAGTAATCAGGGAAGCGTCTTAACCCAATGAACCTATAAACAGAATTTGAAGGAAAACGGAATAACTCTGCATGAAAAACCCATTTATATAAATTAAGGGGGGGATTAGCCCACCGACCCCCCCCCCCTTTATACTTAACTAATCAATCCCTAAAACTAATCAGGGAAGCGCCTTAACTCAGTGAACCTATAAACAAAATTTGAATGAAAAGGGAATAATTCTGCATGAAAAACCCATTTATATAAATTAAGGGGGGGGGGGGAATTAGCCCCCCGTTCTCCCCCTTTATACTTAACCAATCAATCGCGAAAAGTAATCAGGGAAGCGCCTTAACACAGTGAACCTATAAACAAAATTTGAAGGAAAACGGATATTTCTATGAAGAGTTATCGCATTACGTACGTACATACATACATACAGAACCGGCTGGCAAGCTCTCAGGGCTTGATAGCCAGTTTGATAGCTAAAAAATCGCAATTTTAAAACGTTTTTTGCTCCTGCACCCCCTGGGGTTAGTGGCACCGACATAAAATATAGCCTATGTTGGAGCAGGGGTTGTCACCATCAATTTGCCACCATCACTTTTGAAATGGGTTCGGTAGTTCCAGAGATTACCCCCTACAAATAAACAAACAAACAAACAAACAACCTTTACTCCTTTATAATATTAGTATAGATAACATATAAAACTTAAATTACAATCCTGGTGTATTTTCGAGAATTACAGCATAGCCAAATGCTCAGACAGATAAACAGTCAGACGGCCAGACAAACTGGTTTCATAAACACTTTTCAGCTATGTCGGAAAGTGTTAATATAATTTTGTTGTACTGTACAAAATATTAGATTATAATTCATTTCATAATAACTTTTAATTTCAACTTTTTACTGCATTAAAAATATACCAATAATATTTTAGAAAAAATATATTTTTTTTCATAACCTCTTGATTAATATTTTTCTTCAGACATTTTACACGCGCCCTGGTCGCACAACTAAAAAATGATTTTAAAATATCTACGCATATTTTTAAAGCATACAGTGCTCTTTATAATTATTTTAAGCAGTAATATCACTCATGTATCTAAAACACTAATATCCAATTTGCAATTATCTTAACACTCTCGAATAAAACAAAAACTCTTAGCACAAGTCAGGGATTGCGAGCCCATGTCCAGCGGGCAATTCACACTCTATTTCCGAATCGGAATTTTGGCTTTATTTACAGGGTGACAAGAAATAACTTGGACACACATGATACATTATAACTGTAATGCTAATGAAAATATTACGACCAAACTTCAAAATAAATATGAATACATTATTTCGTCTAATATATTTAAAAATTTTCAAAGTGGCTACCTTTAGCCTTATTACAGACTTTAAACGTGTCACAAAATTTTCGACCATGGGCCGCAACTCAGTTACTGATATTTTGTCCCATTCCTTGCATAAGGATTTCTTTAGGGATGCCAAAGTTTTATGAGGTTTAGCACACACCCTTGTCTCCAAGATGCACCAAACAGAATAATCCATTGGGTTCAAATCTGGGGAATACGGTGGCCATTCTTGAGCTCCAATGAAGTCAGGAAAATGTGTCTTGCACCAATCTTGAGTGCCTTTAGCTCTGTGTGCAGGTGCGGAATCCTGTTGGTAGGTACATCTTTTGTTTCCAAAGAACCTTTGTGATCAAGGTAAGACAACATCTTCGAAAATGAGTTTGCGATATGTTTGTTGATTAATCTTTATCCCTTGATCAACAAAAACAAGTGGTGTTTTCCCACTAGCACATATCCCACCCCAAACCACTACAGATTGGGGTCGTTGACGCCGTTCAACAATGCAAGACGGCACAGGTGCTTCTGCTGACCAAACTCTATCATTATGGCTATTGTGAGCTTGTTCAATCGAAACCAGTTTCTCATCTGTGAAGACAAATGTTTGCCATCGATCACTTGCGTCCCTCTTTAACAGTTCTTTACACCTTTGAAGTCTTGTGCGTTTGTTCTCTGCTATTAGCTTTTGAGCCTCTTTCATTTTGTAAGGGTGAAGACCAAGCTCTACTCTTGCCATCAAACGTGCGGTTTCTCTGTTGATCTTCATCTCTCTAGCAACCTTTCGCATTGAAATCCTAGGATTTCGTTGAACTCGCTTTTTGATAACTACCCGGTTTCTTGATGTGTTAACTGTGCGCTTTCTTCCTCTTCCTGGCCTGTCACCATCATGTCCGAGTTCTTTAACTCTTTAGCGGGCGGTGGTCACAAAAAGGGACACCTAATTTTAATTCTAAAACAGACAAAAGGCACCAAGAATATTTAATGAAAATTTTCCCTTTTTAGCACTTTCCAACCTAGTTGAAAAGTGCTTATGACTTCGGTTTGTCTGGCCGGATGGCCGTATGGCCGTCTGGCCGTCTGTCCGTGCTCTAACTCCCGTAAATATGCTCGGATTGCTCTGCAATTTTTATATGTTATTGTCGTTATCTATGGCACGTTCCCTATTTCAACTGAAGTGTGTAGCACTTATAGTTTTCTTACAGGGACACTCAAAAGAATTCCGTTACATTGCGATCTATGGGGAAAAATCATTTGCCGTTTATTTTTAAAATGTTTCACTATTGTAAACGCATTGAAATTTATATAGATCACTAAGATGCATTAGAAGAAGCTTAATATGGAATAGTAGGTGTATAGCACTTAGAGTTACTTTACAGGGACAGTCAAAATAATTCCGTTACATTACGTCTATGGAGAAAAATCGTCTGCGGCTTATTTAAATAATGTTCCACTAGTTTAAACGCATTGAAGTTTATATATATTACTAAGGTGCATTACAAGAGGCTTACAACAGAATAGTGTGCGTATAGCAGTTATCGTTCATTTACAGGGACACACAAAAGAATTCTCTACTGTCTGTTAACAATAATTCCTGGAAGTACGTTTTAAGTTACTGAACGCGATTTTAATCTTAACTAGCTTTTTGTCTATTACGTGGTGTGTATAAATTCTGTAGATCCTATACAGGGCAGCACAAAAGTTCGCGAACACATTTCCGTTTTTTGACAGAAACTCCAGAAGGAGAATTTAAACTGTGCTACGCGTTTCCTAACTAAACTAAAATTTAGCATCCTATGTATATATACAAATCTATAGATCATATACAGGGCTACATAAAAGTATTCGGATATTTTTCCGAATATTGTATATATTGAAAATTCCTGAAATTACGTTTTTAAATATGTTATGCGTTTTCCAAATTGTTTACTTAGATGTCATCTTTCAGCTTATTAAATGGTAATGATTTGTAAAATTATTTTAGAAGCGTTGGAAAGTGCTACATAATCTATGCTTGACGCATGATTTTTCGTTCTTGTTAATGTAGGAGAAAATAAGCTAGTTTTTATTTTCTAATGAATTCGTTTTTAAATTCTGGTGTCAGTCCAACATTTCATCATTTTACAAACAAAGTCACTCCGCGCCGGAAAGTGTTAAACCTTTTGATTGTGTATGAAATCGTCTGCTTAGGCACTTTCAATCGTTGAACAATTTCACATTATTTCATTCCTTGCTTATGTAATTCAAGCACGGCCGATCGTTTGTTAACCATAATGGTTAATCACGACTAACTTACTTACACCTGTTTAGTAGCTTTCTAGAATCAATTCCATATGACAATAACTGTAAAATTTTAGTGGTAGTTACAGATTTTTGGTTTGAAACTTCGTCTAAGTTATTTCTTGTCACCCTGTAATTACAGAAATTCTGCGATTAAAAAAAAGGAAAGATTGCTACTCATAAAGCCTGGTAAAAATTGGATGGCTGGCACGAGGGTTTGTCACCCCTGATCTAAGTAATCTACAGACTAAAATACAACAATGGATGTGAATTATCAGCGTACAACAAACAGAGTGAAAAATGTCCAGACCGGGTATCGAACCCAGAACCCTAGGTACCAATGCTCCTCTCGGACGACATGCCGTTCAGGGACGATATTTCAGCTCCGATAAAAAAGTTTATCAAATATATAATAAAATATTACATGTAAAATTTAAGAAATGTTAATTTAACACTTAAAATGTCATCTCGGAAAAAAAAAACTTCATAAAGTTTGATTATTTGTATTTACAAAATTACCACTTTAGATAAAAGCATACTTTAATATTTTATCTATGAATAATTTTAATATTAATTTAGTAAAAGCAATATAAAAGTATTAGGAACACATGCAGTTACATGATTGAAATTAATAGCACTGAGAGTATTTTTACTTATTTTTACTTAGTACAAAATATCATTTGACGATGGTTGTGTAAGAACACGGTTTGATATTAATGAGAAAAAAGATTAAGGTCTTGTTCGAAGTTGATGAAATAATGTCCCTCAGGACATCCTGACCTCATTTCACAAAGAAACTGAGTGGTTATCTAAGTAATGAATGAGAGGGTGGGGGAGATTAACATTTTGTTTTTATGTTTAGAAAATAAAAGTTAGATATATTATTTGTTAGTGTGCATGTAAGTTAAAAATGAAAAAGATGTTCACTAATATATTTCATTAAAATGCATAAGTGCTTTCTGACATATGAAAAAACTCACAAATTAAATAACTGAAATGATATCAATTTGATTTTGTTTCCTTTATGAAAGATGCATATTATAAAAAAAGTTATTAAAACTCTTACAAAATAATAAATAAAGGTTTTTAAATTATTTCAACTGCACTATAAATCTGTGTTGAATAATTGGGTCATCCGGAAAGTTCTGCGGTATTATTCTTCTGAAATGATTGAATTTCACCAAAATTTACAAACAAATTTATTTCCAAACAATTAAAAGCGGTTTTTTCACGTACTTTATAAAAGCCAGTTTTATTCTAAAATTCCGGTGGGAATGTGGCATTTATGGATTCAAAATGTATCAGAAAGCCACAGAATATTCCGGATGGCCTACTATGTACAGTTTGTGCAAGCTTCCCACTCAGTTCAGTTTTTGAATACCATTTTTTTCTAAGAAAAACCTTTTTTATGTATTTTTCTTAAAAATTTTTTAGATTTCTACCCGGAGTGTAACATTTGCTGAAAATGTCGTAAAAACCTAGAATGAAAAATTTTCTTCACAAATACTGGTATTCAAAAACGAAAAATTGGGAACCCTGGTTGTGATAAAAAAAAAAAAAAAAAAAAAGTGGAAGCTAACAGAAACAGAAAATATCGAAATTAATAAGGTGTAGGACGGTCTTTAACATGTAATATGGGAAATTCTAGGAAATATTCTAGGAATTGAATGTGCAAAACTGGATAATGGCAGACGATGCATAACGCTATACCTCACGGAGTTATTGTGAATATTCCTGTAACGTGTTGATGAAGGCGATCGCTTCTGGACGCTGCTGATTAACACGTTTACTGTTGTGTTAAAATTAACGGAATTTTATTTTTTTACTCATAAAGTCCTAATTCACACTAGAAAATACTAAGAGCAATATTTGCTTTATTTAATGACCTACATTTCGTGTTTATTTAAAATAAAGGTTCTTCTTTCAAATATTCCGATAGGAATTCCTAATTTTGGATTAAAAATGGAATGTCAAATGAGTGACCAAGCGACGCCACGTATGCGTCCTTGGTAGCGAACTTGTGAAAACAGACCACAGTGGGTCATATATTTTGAGGCCAGAGAAATGATAGAGCAGGTAGCCACATGATCACTTTTTTGGCTACCAGTATTTCCAAACAATAAATACCGTTTTAGATTTCTCTTTCGAACGTCGTAAAAATATATTTCTTATCGGATTTCTTTTGCAAATATTGTAGAAAGGAAATTATTACTTTGAAGAGGTCCACGAATATTTTTCTTTTGAAATAGTGGTAGCCAAAATGTTACCACGTCGATTCTTGTGTGATCCAAATGAGAGTTCGTCACGCTCAATAAAGCACCGCTTCAAGGGTTTTTTCAGGACAGTTATCTTCTAAAAGATTCTATCTCCTAGTGTTGCCAGTGGGGTACATTTTTTAAATTCCGTTTTCTTGATTGCCACCAGATTTTGAGAAACTAAAATTCCCGTTATTTAAAGACAGTTTATATAAGGCGAAAACAAAGCGAATTATACCATTTTAAAAAAGTGGTGCCAATCAAGCAAGCTGAATTTTAAAAAGTAGCCCATTGATAAAACTGCAATTTCCAACAGGAAGCGCCATCGGACGAAGTCATTAGTTTAAATTTTGACTTTGTCATAGCTGCTGATTCAGTGGGGCCTATCGGAGCTATCGGGCAAACTTCCACCACTAATTTTAAAATGATATTTTTGTCTCAAATAATCACAGTTAGTAAAAATGGCAAAAAAAATCTTTTAAAAATTAGTAGTAAAAGTACGACTGCTTGCCTTTTCGCTCCCATGAAGTTGGCGCTTATGGCCATAACTCTCTCTCTCTCTCTTGGAGGGGAGACTTCAGCAATAACTACCACATTGCATTGTTCTCTTCACGAATAGTTGTAGAAAAAAGAACTGGCTTACTAATTCTGCCATATGCCATCCTATAAAAATGGCACTAGTAACAAAACATTGATAATAACGATTACCATTATTAAATGTCATTAATGAATTGAGATTTTGGGACCGTCTACGTAACAATCATTGAAATAACATTCATTTTTCAGATGGAAACACTAACTTTTGACAGTTTATGTAACTTCCATTGATAAAAACAGAAGTGAACGGTAAGATCCATAAATTTAGGAAGATAAATTTAAGATCTTACAAGAAAAATTACGGGGAACATTCGCTTAGTAGCCGTAAATATCTATGTATACTAGGGGGCTCTGCCCCCTACGAGCTACGCTCGCCAACCCCCGTTCTGACACCACAAACTGTAAAAACACACTGATTTGATCAACCTTAAAACGATTGCGGAAGATTGAATAATAATTAAACGACCTGCTGTAATCGGCTGCTATAATCGGCCTTGTGTAATCGGCTGCTCGCTGTAATGTCTGCTATAATCGGGTTTCCATTCATTTTCCTTTGACCAAGGGATTTTAAAGCCGACTGCTGTCGGCTTTTTTTCAACTGCTGTCTAGACAGGTAACAACTGTTGATAAAATAAGGTTAATTAAACATTTGAAAATCAACTCGTGCAAAATGGTTAAGTAAGCAATGTCATGGCATCGGGGAATTTTATAACGATGCTATAGAAAATTGGGTATTACTTCATTATCCCGACTACTACTTTCTATAAAAGAAATGAACTGTCGCCAAAATATAGGATTTAAAGCCAAAAGTGCATATCTGTGGCGTCGCATTTAATTGATACCAGATGCGTTACGCGTGGTAGTTATGTCATCGAGTGATCTTTAATTCAACGTTTATCTGTATTTTTAATTATATTTTACCAATTTATTAGTTATTTCGTTGATTTAAACGTAATTATTAAACGTAAAAATATAGCTTTTAATTGAAGAGAAATATTATTAATTACACTGTTTTAAAATTTGCAATAATTGATAAAATATTTTGTCGAAATAAATTAATCTTACTTTACTTGATGCTTTGAAAACGCGGAATAATTTAATTATTTATCTTTTTAATATTCACGCGCAAGTATATTTTTTATTCCGTTATTTTCTACATTTATTGCTTTTAACACGTGATCATTTAATTATTATTTTAAAGTTTTATTTCTGTTTTTAATAGTCACGTGTTAATACATTTCTTAATTGAAAGGGAATATTATTACGTGCGTTATTTTACCAATTGGCAACGATTCAAATAATGGAATTTATGAAATATGAAATAAATCTTCGTCAAAATAATGAAAATTTTGAATAAAAAATTTAAATATAACCTCAAACAAAGAGTCAAATTGAAAAAATAATTGCAGTCTGCACACCCCAACCTTGTCAACTATATCCTTACAAATTATGTTTAAATTCTTGTGCATAGTTTTCGTTTCTATAAAACTTATAAGAAAACTGTTTTGACCAACTTTGATTTTAAATATCTCTTAAAATAATTCTTCGATTTAAAAACTGTCTACTTCAGCGTGTTTATCGAACATTTCTTTATAAAACCACCAATTTTTAAATTCTTATTTGCAATAGTTTTCTGGATATTAGTCCAGAAAGACTTCAAGGCACAAAATCTTAATTGACAGCGGCGGCCGCAGCGGTGGTTACTTTTTTTTTAATATAGAGAGATACATGTAGGAAGTGTATGAATGAAATGAGCTATTTCATTACAAACGAAAACTTCTTAAACATTTTCTGGTACTTCCCGAGACTTTATTTTCCGTGAATACAAAGGATAGTAGGAGGTTGCCCCATTAGACAAGTTTAGTTCAACTTTTTTGCCTGAAAGCGTATGCGACAACAAATTCCGAAAAGTAATGTTCTCCTTATTTAATCACAAAATAACACAGTTTTTTCATATCTAAAATAGAGTCAGCTTGGTAGCTGGAGTGCCAAAAGTTGAAGAACCCTACTTGAGACGGACGAAAATGAAAGTTTCTCCATATCTCGAAAATTAATAATAAATATGAGCTACAAAAGCACATAGCCATGTTTTTGACGACGCTGTTTCTTTTTATGCAAAAATTAATGGAGATCACAATTAATAAAATTTGTACTATATGTTTATTCATTTTTTTTCATAATAGTAAATGTTTTATTAAAACTATGTTTAGGTTAATTTTTTTCGCATTAAAAAAGAAGCGTTTCAATCGAAGGAATTCTTGGAAATATATAAATTAAAGTTTGTCCCGTGTATTTAATTTTGTCACATTCAAATTTTGACGTCTTTTGATTCCATGAAGACTTAACTAAAAAAGAATAAATAACACTCTTTTCCGAGATGATGTGCTCCAAACCACTCAAATACAGTGTCAGAAATATGTATTACAATTTGAATAAAATACGTTGGTATATTTTCTAATATGCAATCGAACCCAAAACGCAATCAATGCGGAAAATATTAGTAGATGTTACTAGCAATCGATAGTAGAAATATTATTTGATACAATGATTTTCGGTGGAGTTAGTTGGGTATCGTTTTTTCCAAGACTATATAATGTACAAATGTCTAGTTGGGTGAACGATGTGAATTAAAATCGTACTCATATCGCTTTGTGTCCGCGTTATTTAATAACGATTTATGCTCATGGCAAGATTACAGCCAAACTTTTGAACCAAAGTTTCAGTATTGAGGGCCGATAAATGCAGACTATACGTAGATATGGAATTTAGTATTTCTCCTTTAAGTGCAATTGTAAATACTAAATTAAACAAATGCTGATTCACGACTTCACTCACATGGACTGCGAATGTCTTCTTCTTGGAAATCACAAAATATTAAGGGTCAGAGGTGTAGACATACCGGGGGCGACGGGACAAAAGTACGATCGGACAAAATTACCGAGTTTACTCAGCTCTAAAAAGAATATTCAACAGTTACGCAAAACAATGGCCAAATAAAATGCATTGTGAGGCAAAATCAAATTTTATTAAAAAAATAATAACTGAATTTGTGTATATGAAATGCAACTTGTATATCTGTTTAACTACCAAAAATGATTGCTTCAGAGAAGTACATTCACGCTGTTAAAAATAATCTGAAATTCACGGATATTTTTCCCCTGAATTTTACAGAAAAGGTCTCTTTTCACGACAAAGGAGCATTTTTCGTAAAAAACAGAAAATTTCTTCATATTTCCCGAAAAGAACGGAACGGACGAAGAAGAAAGTTTCCAACGGCGATATTCCGTTATCTGCTGCATATTTATTTTCAATGTTTCAAAAACTGACATGTGTCTGCACAGAAAAGCTAAAAATTCAATAAATTAAAATTTTGAGTTTATTTAAAGCAACAAGAACAACAACAACAAAATAGTGCTTTCGAATTTTAAAAAAATAACAAGTAATTTTTCCATTCTTTAAAAATTATTTGCAATTTATTTTTTAATATTATAAAAAACACTCGCACTGAAAATATATTCAACTATTATTCATTTAAAAAATATATAATAGTTGATTAAAAATCGATTTTCTGAAAAAAGCGAAAATGTTTTATCGAATTTAATTCAAAATATAATGTATATCATATTTTACATACTAACGATCAAATCAAAAATATGTATAATTCCTGTTTTTATCCTCTATTAATACTAAAGTTTTCAACCATCATCTCATTGCGAAATATCCCCGCAATTAAATTAAAAATTACCAGGTTTCAAAACCCCAAATTGTTAAAGTCCCAAGCCGTGATTTGAAGAAATCCAATATCATCGTTTCAAACTTTTAATCTCGCAAGGGCCCGCTGGTCTGACGGTAAAACACTTGGCTCAAGGCACTAACCTCCCTAGTTTGGTCCTCAGGTCAGCCAGACAATATTCTTGAAGTATATTAAATGTTAAATACTCACGTGATACTCAACAGATGGCAGCACAAAAAGAGATGTACTTTTTAACACTAATTTTATTCACAACAGAAAGTTACCGCTTCTTCAAACGAATTTTTTCTTCTTTTATTTCTCAAAACGGAAAATCTACTAACGAAACGGAAAAAGTCCGGCAACTTTGCTGCCAGTAGTTTTACCGTGAATTAACTGATATATTTTTAACAGTGCATAAAGTACTGAATTCTAAGTTCATCTATTTATTTCTTGCGTGTAATTAATTTTTTATAATAAGAATTATTATTATTTAGTATCAAATTATTTTTTTTATAATTAATTTGTCTCTAATGAAATTTTGTGTCATTATTTTGCGTGTAATTATATTTTGTGTCGTTATTTTTTGTCCAATATTAAGAATTTTCCATTCAGATTCATGTAAGTCAATAATATGTTTTTCACAAGACGAAGACCCAATGTCCATTTTATTGGACACACTAAAAACTATATATATGTATATATATTAAATAAATGAACATATTTATTGATTTCTAGCCTCAAAAGGACAAATAATCTGAATTATGGTAAAATTTGAGAAAAAAATACAAGCTTGGGTCTCAAGAGGATATAGGGTATTTTTGCATTATATTGCAGGATGGTCCTCCTTTAAAAATAATTTTATAAATTATGCTATTAATTACTGACAAAATTAAACATTATTTTTCTAATAATGTAAAACGCAATGAAAAATGACCAATGCAAAACTTAATTTTTTTTGTGAAAGGGGAAGGGGGTTTGCAAAATCCCACTTTTGTTATATTTTTACCACAAATGGCTGAAAAACAACATTAAACAGTAGAAAAGGCTTATAATATGCTTCCAGCTTATACTTATCAAAAAATAAAGATTTTTTAATTTAATGAATGTAGTGGATGCATCCTTTCCCTATGGTCAAACTTTCCTAGTTTTTCCTATATATATACAGGGGGGCGACAGATCAGGGAATTTTTCAGGGAAAACGCTAGTATTTTCTTATTAAAAAACCACTTTTTTTAATAACACGATTAAATAAAGCAAATTATTCTATAAGAAAATGCTTTTCTTTTCCATGGAAAATTACCTGATCTGTCGCCACTCTGTATATAGATAGATAGATATATAGACAGATATATGTGTGTGTGTGTGTGTGTATACATATTAAAACATTAATTAATATTTACAATAAATATATTGAAATTTATAATAAACAATAACTAATATTTAATATGAACTTTGCTATCTTAGATGAATACATAAGTAACATTTTCCTGTCTAGCAGTTCGTAAACAAGAAAACTAAAATAAAATATGAATGTAAATGTAAAATTGTTAGGTCATTTGACAAGAATTTTTTTTCTAGAATACAAATAAGTATAATCTTTGATTTATATAATTTAAGAAAGCAGATTTAAAATACTCCTGTTTTAAAATAAACGACACGCTTTACTGAGAAATAATGGAATCCCCGTATTCACAATCGATTCATCTTCTTCATGTCACATTCAAAATAAACCACCGGGTAGTTTTCAGGAAGCGGCGCTGATTTAGTAGTTCCTACTTTTAGAAATGTCAGTTCCTTTCTATGAAAATGTTTCAATTCAGCAGAGCGGAATAAATGGGGCATTATTTTGTAATACGTGTACCAGAAAATTATTATGACGAGACACAAATTTTATTTTCATAAAAATAGACATTTAAATAGTATTTTACTAATATTTAGATCCTGAAATAATAGTTTTTGATGCACAGGGATATCCAAAAGTCAAAAAAGAAATAAAAATTTAAAAAGTCGCAATCTACAGACAGTAGCACTAAACTGATTTTACATAAATAGACAGAAAACTATTTTTTTAAATAGTATACAAAGTTATATCCAGAATAGCTCCATTTGTCAAGGACAGTTAGCAATAATGTAGTTCCAAAGCTGCTTTCTGACACTATGTAACACGTTCAAGTTCCAAAAACGTCTGTTCAAAAAATGTTGAAATGCTTGAATGACACCAAACAAATTCCTTTTAAAATAAGCGAAAACGTTTTTTCACGCACTTAATAAAAAGAAAATTTCCATTCGAAAATTCTGGTGCAAATGTGGTATTTGTGGTATTTAGGGTTTAAAATTAAGTGATCCAAAAATGAACCACCGCTCTTCAAGTGATTGAGGCATTATATGACAGGTATCACAGCAGAATTCTATTTTGTTGTTCTGGGGAATATCTTGATACGTCTCACAGCTGTTCTCACTAATGACATCTAATATTTGTAATCCGAAATGCGCTTTGAACTGTTCTGTTTCTTTATATAAACTACTGAGCAGTAGCGTGTCGTCAGAGATCGCTGGATCACTTTACTATGAAAATTATTCTATACTAAATTTGGCCTTTTTTAATATTTTAATATTTGTAGTAATATATGTATACGATTAAATAAACGTAAATTTAGTATATAAAAATGCTGGTAGTGGTGTGATCCAGCGTCTTCTGATGCTACGCTACATAATGTGGCCGTGGCGGCAAAAATATCCAAATATTTTTATTATTTTTTTTTAAGCGCCGTTTCTATTGCCTACTTATAGATTTAGCTTTCCGTTTCTACCTTTTGTTCTTTAATAGTTGAAGAATAATGTCCTCCTTGAATTTTCCGAAGAAAATCATTTTTCACCCGAACAGAGGGTCTAAATGTTGGCCTTTTTAGACTTTTGGAAATTGTCAATTTTAAGGAAATTTTGTTCCCTTTCGTTTACCTTAATTTTCAAAAATAAAAATTGGAAACTTTAAGGATAATTACCCCCAATAAAGCACAAGAAAGCACAATTAACCCATTCAAATGTTGCATTACTATATGGAGAATTAAAATATACAATATTCACATTTAAAATAGCGAATGAAATTGATAGTCGACGCTTTTAAAACAAGAACGAAAAATCATGCGTCAAGCATAGATTATGTAACACTTTCCAACGCTTCCAAAATAATTTTACAAATCATACCGTTTAAAAAGCTAAAAGATAACATCTAAGTAAACAATTTAGAAAACGCATAACATATTTAAAAACATAATTTCAGGAATTTCCAACATATACAATATTCGAAAAAATATCCGAATACTTTTATTCAGCCCTGTATAGGATCTATAGATTTGTATATATACAACATAGGATGCTAAATTTTACTTCAGTTAGGAAACGCATAGCACAGTTTAAAATTATCCGTCTAGAGTTTCTGTCAATAAGCGGAAATGAGTTCGCGAACTTTTGTGCTTCCCTGTATAGGATCTACAGAATTTATACACACCACGTAATAGACAAAAAGCGAGTTAAATTTAAAATCGCGTTCAGTAACTTCCAGGAATTATTGTTAACAGACAGTAGAGAATTCTTTTGTGTGTCCCTGTAAATGAACGAGGACTGCTATACACACACTATTCTGTAGTAAGCCTCTTGTAATGGAATTTAGTGATATATATAAATTTCAATGCGTTTAAAATAGTGAAACATTATTTAAATATACCGCAGACGATTTTTCTCCATAGACGTAATGTAACGGAATTCTTTTGACTGTCCCTGTAAAGTAACTATAAGTGCTATGTACACCCTATTCCATATTAAGCTTCTTCTAATGCACCTTAGTGATATATATAAATTTCAATGCGTTTAAAATAGTGAAACATTATTTAAATAAATCGCAAATGATTTTTCCCCATAGACCGCAATGTAACGGAATTCTTTTCTGTGTCCCTGTAAAAAAACTATACGTGCTACACACTTCCGTTGAAATAAAGAACATGCTATAGATAACGACAATAACATTTTAAAAATTGCAGAGCAATCCGAGCATATTTACGGGAGTTAGAGCACGGACAGACGGCAAGACGGCCATACGGCAGACGGCAGACAGCCATACGGCAGACCGCAGACGGCCAGACAAACCGAAGTCGTAAACACTTTTCAACTAGGTTGGAAAGTGTTAAAAATCTTCATTAGTTTCCGACATGGATAGGCAATTTTTCTCATCTACATAGATTCAAGAAACAGCTCTATGTATTTCATCTGCAATTATCTGAAATTGTGACCTTCGTACTTCCTTAATAACTCATTATGAACCATATTCAATTTAGTGATGGTATGCTGAATACCAGCTATGTTAAATTTCATAAAAAATACAAAATAATTCAAAAATACAAAATTCATACCGGAAACTCTAAAACAATAATTTTAATTTATGCAATCCCGGAAAAGTCTGTCATTTTATAAAATACAAATTACTACTATAACTTCCTGGTGTGAATTCAAAATTTTGAATTTAAAATAAAGCCAAACTGGCAACCAGTACGTCCTGGTATTTCAGATAGAGGTGTCCATAACGTACGTAGGTACGTCGTGGTGCTTAAGGGGTTGATTGCATATAAATTAAATTAATTCACTAAAGGCCCATAATTATCTCGAGATTTATTAAACGTATCAATTTGGTCTTATTCGATTCCACGCATGAGAATATGTAAGAATAATTTCAAACTACCTTAACCGTATAAAGTTTTTTTATAAACTTTAAAGTAAATTTCCCTTTATTTAACATATTTCATTTTTAATTAAGCACTTTTTTAATCATTTATAGCCAACTATTGTGATATAATGGGACTAATATTATGGATTATACAAGTTTTGAGAAGAAATTCAGATTTTTTGGAAAAAATATATGGTTATATGCCAAATTTCAGCTTTTCACTTCTTTCAACCTAATCACAGTTCCCTAAAGTTGTCAAATATACGCAGAAATATGGCTAGAGCTCATCATCTACGACTTCTATTGACCTGCAGATGGATCTGTTCGATTCATCGGAAAGCATTACATAAGAATTGACACTGAAATATTTCATTATTTTAGTACCCTGAAATAATCAAGAATTTAAGTTATCAAATATCGACAGAAAAGCGGTTACAACAGGCAGAATCGTTCTGCGGATGAACCCATTCGATTCCTCGCTAAAATATACATTGGCAATAGTGGACAGAAAAAAATATTTTAAAAGATGAGATGATTTGCAAGATTTTTTGCCGGAAAATGGCGGATTCGCCCTACAGTGCGCTGCTTGTACTAAAACAATTTAAAGTGTACTTATTGGTGGCAAAAGTAATTAATCCATAAATGAAATTTTCGGGATTAAAAATATTTCGAAAAGTTTTACCATATGATTGTGAAAACAGCAACTGTTGCTGTCTATACTTTTCGAGTTATTGAATTTTCTGTTATAACTTTTGGATCCCCTGATATTTGGGGCACGAAATTTTGGCAAAATCTGTACTATATGCTTCGATGGTAATATATAGAAGCATATGTATGAATGTTATATTTTTACAACTTCAATAAATTTATTGAATTTCCTTTTTATTTTTAATATTTCTTATTTTCCAGTTCATTAAAAATCGAAATAACGATTTTTAAAAATATTTGTTATAATTTATATAATATAATATTTTGTGCTGAAAAAATACACCGTATCAACAATATATGGAACGATATTAGCACGAATATTTAAATGGTAAACAATTTTAACAATTCAAGATTTATTAAGTCTAAATTAAAATGTTTTCGTAATATTTTTTCATATTAATAATAATATCATTCATAAAATCAGAGAGTTTATTTTCCCTCTTCTTCGAAAGGTTTCAGATTTTGTACTTAAATATGGTCAAAGAACCCCCCCCCCCCATCAGGAACACCATAAGTATCCTTACTGAATCTACAAAAATCCTTGCAAGTGATAAATGTCTGAATTAAAAACTGATTAATATTGATATTTATTACTACAATTTTCATTAATTTTAAACGCATACGTTTTATACATTCATTACGAAATTTGAAAATAAGTAAATCTTTTCTTTTAAACATATATGTGGAAATTACGAACGCCTGCAAAATTAAAAATAATATTTCTTTAGATTCAAGCAATAAATGTGATACTAGCTAATCCGTCCTGCGTTGACCGGTCCCGTCAAAAAATATTACGAAATGCGAAATCACTCTAAAAATCGCTGCACGAAACCATTCTTCTGGTAACTCTTTGTATTTCGAAAATTAAATAGAGAGATGTACTTCGAGGCGGAATTAATTCAATACCACCCACTTAAATGTCTGGATTATTTGATTCGAACCTGCTCAGTTTTTGGTCAATTTTTTTTTTTTTTAAATTTACAGCCGGATTTTCACAAAATTTTCATTTTCGGAGTCATCAACTACGTACAAACTGTGAGTTTCGATTCAATACCTTCAATAATTTTCTTAATACTCGAGGATGGGTAAAAAAAAAAAAAAAAAAAAAAAAAAAAAACAATTTCGTTGTCTGGGATTATCAAATCGGTAATTTTCGTTTCCGGTTTCAATAAAAATAGCCATTTTCGGCGCACGCGCATGAAACTTTTTAGTTCCACCGCCATTGGATTCATTCTGTTCTAAACAAATTTCGGACAGGTGTCCCCGCTGCCTACGAAACCCAGTATAACAGATGTGCTGCGCGCGCGCTGCAAAATCCTTTAGTTCCAGTTTCCATCACCAGGTAGGGGAGAGTTGGACAAAACCGGGTAGGTGGATAAAACAGGGATCCAGGTTTTATGGCTTGATTTGTGGCAGTATCTAGCGGAAACTTCTAGAATTACTTCTAGGCACCCAGTAAACAGTAGTAGTGTAAAACAACTCATTTCGCAGTGTTGATTTTTTTAAAGTTTCACGTGAAAAAGTTAATAATTGGGCGTCTGCCATATTACGTTACAAATCCTAAATGCCTAAGGATTTAGTTTAGGTAAGTAAAACGTATGATAGCCCATTATTTACTTGTTATTTTAACGTTTTGTATTAGTGTCTATGAGTTGTTTGAACAACGCTAGAGTAACATTTCATGAAAATGGCGTGGTCGGACAAAGCCGGGATGCGGGTCATCGGACATAACCGGGAAGTTCCCGGTTTTGGACAACTCATTTATTTGCGTGATTGAAATGGAATTCACTTGTTTAGTTATTGTTTTACGATCTATTAATATTTAAAAACTATACAAAAAGTATTATTTAAATTAAGTTGTTATATAGAAAACTGTTTTTTAGTCATTTATATTCCAAATTAAGTTGAAAAAAAAATTTAGTAAATCATCGAGTTGGAGCTAAATTAATTTATTCGTGAGATTAACCTTTTGTTTAATTTCATGGTAGTTTTTAAGTATTTAATTTTATGTGTATCAAATTATTTGTAAATAATAAACTACAAATATTTTTTACTTTCTTCTATCTTTAAAAAAAGAAAGTATTGGATTCGTGAAAATTTTTTACTTCCGGGTTTCGATAAATTTATACGTTTTAGAAGGTCCTGAACACGATTTGATGGTTTTTAGAAAATATCTGTCTGTGAGTCTGTCTGTCTGTATGTGACAAAAATTTTATGGGCGCTCTATCTGCTATAAAAGGGTTTGAAAAGACAGGGATCTACCCGTTTAACAGTGACGTATTCCCAGATCACCTCTTTACTCTTGCTGAGAGAACCGAGAGGCCCATGGAAGAGGAAAAGAATCCTTCGGCTGAATGTCAAGAATTGCCTGAACAACAACAAGATCCTGATGTAGGCATGCCTGTAGGAACCTATAAACCTCAGCCTGAGAAAGGGAATGGGTCTGCAGACATGGCATGATTAGCAACGGGACACAGTTCCACCAGTAAAAAAGAACAGACATTTTTGCCTTATTCATGGCAGTAATTTTGCATAAATAGGGCGCTTTAATAAGATGAAAATTCTATTAAATTTTACTGGTGGGAGTGTGCCCCGTCGGTAATCAGGCCCTGTCTATAGAGAAGCTGCGTCTGTCTCTTCGAAGGCTCCAGTTCCTGTGGAAGACGACGACGTCGGCTTGCAGGTTCCTGTGCAACCGTCTACGTATTATCAAGGTCTGGGCAGAGATATCATGCGTCCTTTTGCAGTCTCACCACAGGGTATAAAGCCTATTGCAGTACAAACCGGCCCTAGGGCCATTAGGAAATCCGACAAGCGTCGAGGGAAAACACCTATCCTTACTTCAATCCCCTACAAATTAGAACTCAAACTAGAAGAAAAAGAAAGGATGAAAAAACAAGACAAGAAAGACTTAACCCTGAAGCGAAAACTTTTCAAGATGACAGAAAAGAAAACTGAGGTGAAAAAGAAGAAGCCAAAGAAGAAAAGACCCTTGACATCAAACGAGGAGAAGGATGAAAGTGATGCAGCGTGCATCTTTTGCAAATATTTATATGAACAATCTAAACCCAAGGAGAGTTGGATACAGTGCCTTCACTGCAAAAGGTGGGCACATGAAGCGTGCAGCAAAGCAGATGGACAAGATCAAACTTTCATTTGTGATTTTTGTGCCAAACAAGTTTAACTCTTAAGGCATAACTTACATAATTGTTATTTGATGTAGATTTGATATGGATTCAAATTCTATAAGTATAATTTGTCATATCTTGCAAGTTTCCCTCTAATAAATAGTATTATTGCAAAGTTACAATGTGTTTTTAATTATTATTTCCAGTTCCCGGTTTTGTCCGACTTGGTCGGACAAAACCGGGACATTGCACACTTTTAAAAAATGTGCTTTTATGATCTTAATTGCTATTATTCGCGAATAAATGAATACTTTTTTTCGTCACAAGGAATCAGTTTATCGTTTTAGTGCAAATTTTGACTGTTATGTTTACATAGTGTATAACAATAAAAGAAAACCCGTTAGGGTCCCGCTTTTGTCCGACTTTCCCCTAGAGCATTCTGTTCTAAATAAACATCTTTCTGAACGAAACTCCAGCACTCGTTCCCGCTGCTTACGGCACTGTGTATAAGGCGTGCCGTGCACTCGCGGAAAATCTGTTAGTTCCATTTTCCTCCGACAGACGGTTCCAAATATATGTCTCAATTAATTAGCTATAGCTTAGTTAGTTCATGTTAAGTTTAATGAACCGATTCCCGTTGAAATCGGGCCATAGAACCCGAGAAAAGAAATCACCCCATCTGGGTATTAATATTCATACATGGTCCTAACCAAGGGCTGAAAAAATTATACCAAAATTTATTTAGTATCTGGGAGACCTTGAAAGAATGTTAGAAAGGATTTTCTTTGAATCGGACCAAGATTGAATGCAAAATCTTTTAGTTGCATTTTCCATTGCGAGGGGGCGCACTCTATTCTAAGCAAACATATTTCCGAACGAAACTCCGACACGTGTCCCCATTGCTTATGTCACCGTATAGAAGGCGTGCTGTGCACGCATTGAAAATCTTTTAGTTCCACTTTCCACCGCTAGGGGCACCATATCTATGTCTTAATTACTTATCTATATTTTAATTAATCCATGTTAAGTTGAATGAATCAATTCTCGTTGAAATCGGGTCCATTGTTTGAGTCTGACCAATTGTAAATGCAAAATCTTTTAGTTCAACGTCGCAGTGCTAGGGGCGCACTCTGTTCTGAATAAAATTATTTCCTATCGAAACTCCTGCACGTGTCTCTTCTGCCTACGACACCGTATAGCAGGCGTACTACACCCGCGCTTCAAAATCTTTTAGTTTCAATTTCTACCGCCAAGCGGCGCAAAATCTGTATCTTAATTAGTTATCTATATCTTAATTAGTTCGCATTAAGATGAATAAAGTAATTCTTGTTGAAACTGGGCCCATAGAACCCGAGAAAATACCTCTGCCTGGTGATTAATGTTCAGAAATAGTGGTAACCAAGGTCTGAAAAATTTATACCGAAGTTTACTAGTATCTAGGGAACCTGAGAAAAGGTTTCGTTTGAATCGGACTAATAATAAAAAAGTTCTGATTTTACAGGCAGGGGGAAGGAGGAAGTTTCGATTAGAGCATTAACGCGATATTTAAATTACAACCGGTCAGTCACCTCTTCCCCCCCCCACACACATAAAGAATTAAATCAACGACGTTAAAAAATGATAAATTATCATTAACTTTTAACACAGAAACAAAAGGACTTTTGTTTTTTGATTTCACATACAAAAAGAGTAAGTCACCGTTGCCAATTTCTGAAATCAAATACATAAATGACGTCACGTACATCAAAAAACTCTAAACATCGCATAAAACAAATCGCGAAAAATTCACAAGTCGCTGTTCGAATTACAATCATCTGACGACCTTTCAACTGCCTTTAATTAAAAAATTTTATGCGATTTTTAGTGTTTTTTAAAGTTTTGTTACGATTTTTCTACATTTGTAAGAGGAATCAGATTCCAATCTTCTAACTCAATATAGTAAATTTTATCCTCTTTTTAGTATAGTTTATGTGAAAATCGTACAGCGATTTTTGAATTTTTAACGAGCTTTTTCCTTCGAGACTAAGAAATTTTGCCCAGAATGCTTGATTGGTTTGGTGGTTGCTTCCATTTCGGCTTCAGCTACGCTCAAGATCGTCATTTCCCCCCCCCCCTTCTTTTTAGCTTGGAGAGAGTTGATAATTCTTTACAGATAAAAAATCATGTTTTTAAAAATTGAAGGGCGGATTATTAATTATCTCGGGTGCATAGAACAGGGATTTTTACAGGGACACAAAAAATAATTCCGTTATATTGCGCCTTATGGGGCAACATCGTTTGCGGTTTATTTTAATGTTTCACTCTTTCAAAAATATTAAAATTGGTATATATCGCTGAGTTCCAGTACATGGCGCTAACTATATTTCTGCGTGCATTGCATTCATCGTTCATTTATAGGGACACACAAAAGTATTCGGTTAAGGTACTGTCTGTTAATAATAATTGCTGAAAGTGCGTTTTCAGTTGCGGTCCGCGTTTATAAATTTATCTAATTTTTCGCCTATTACTTGGTGTGTATAAATTCTATAGATCATATGAAGTGCAGCACAAAAAATCTCGAGCACATTTCCGTTTATTGACAGAAATTCCGGAAGAGCAATTTTAAACTGTTCTATGCGTTTCCTAACTGATTTAAATTTTAACATTCTATGTAGTATATATACAGATCTATTTATGATATACAAGGCTGCACAAAAGAATTCGAATATTTTTCCGAATATTTTTGGTAATTCCTGAAATTGGATTTTTTATTATGTTGTGCTTTTTCCAATTTGTTCACTTAGACATCATCGGTCACCTTAATAAAAGGTAAAGATTTGTAGAAGTATATTGGAAGTGTTGGGAAGTGTCACATAATCTTTGTTTGATGCATGATTTTTCGTTCTTGTTATTTAAAGTAAATTATACTAGAATTATAATGAACTTCATGTTACTTTTAGAAGATAACTGAAATGCAGGTCATTATTAAAATTCATGTAGAAACTGGTGCCACATAAACTAGTCGTTGGGGGCCACCGTAATACTTACCCGTCATGGATATGCATAATGTAAAATATTAAAACAAAAATGTGTAAACTACTTATAAAATGCATAGCAATTCAAATAAAATCGTGGCTTGATGACGTCATAACTTTATAGGCTCGATTACTGAATTGCTTGAAAGAGGTTTTTCCTTATAACTCCAAAAATAATAATCCTATTAACTAGCGGTTTATTGCATCTGATTAAGCGTCAAATTTCCAATTAAAATATATCTTTGAAGTGAAATTTGGATGAAATACAGGGTCATGAAAAATCGAAGAGTGTGGAAAATAGGATTACAAATATCTCAGCAACTAATTATACGATCGACTTCATGCTTTATGCAAAATTTATGTTTTTTTATTGTCTTTTATATTCATTTCTTAAAATAAACAATTTCGAAAATTTTTATATACCTTTTATCAGAACGAATATTTCGAGAGTCCGAAAAAAATAGATCCGGTTAATCGAGGTTATTGAAATGAAATAGGCTTCTTCCCATTATTACATACTAAGTACGTACCAAATTGCAAGTGTCTATCTCAATTTTTTCGGGAGATAGAGCGTTTACAGACACACAGACACACACACAGACACACACACAGACACACACACAGACACACAGACGGACGGCAAAATTTTTTTTCTAAAAATATGTTTTTTGGAGTCTCTAGTGTCTGAAACGTGTAAATCCGTCAAAAAAAAATTTCGATTTTCAAAACGATTACAAGACTTACCCTATACTACGTATGATGGGTAAGTAATAAGTATTAAGAACTTTATATAAGAGCACTAAAAATGATCAAATAAACAAAAATGATCTGTTTCGGTCCATATAAATCTGCTCCTTCCTGAGGTGAACTGACACATGCGTTTCCAAGGCAAACGCTCGAAAAAATGTAAAATAGGAAGAAATAAGACAATCTTAAGAGGAAAAGAAGATTCCATTGGGAGGAAATATCGTGGAGTATGAAAGCAGTGCTGCCAGTCAGCTACTTTTGTTTTATTCAGATTGCTTGCCTGCTGCCACGCTTTTCAAATAGTGTAATTCGTTTCATTTTCGCCAGCTTTATTCTGTCATTTAATATAGTGATAGCAATCAAGAGAAGGGGTGTTGAAAAGAAGCTACAGAAAATAATAATTGCAATAAAAGAACAAGTGCTTGTTAATAATTGTAGTATCATGTTTCCTTTTGACAGTAGATTGTTTTTTAATCAGACACAGTGGAATTTTTTATAGATATGAATGCATTGTATTTAATAAAACCAAACAATTTGATATATTTAAGCTTTTAAGATGTTCTGAGGTGTTTGCATGCATTCCTATTTTCCCCATTAGAAAAAGCCAAGCCCTGCGTCATCAACTGAATTATTATTCGCAATAGCCTCCAATTGATATAACTTGGCATAATCGTTCCCATTCACGATTCGTTGACCTCATAAGGTGGCAACTTGATCCGAGCTATATTGGAGTGTATTGATTTCATCCGAATTTCGAAAACTATCTCAGGTTCATGACGCGTCACTAAGTTTTCTTCAAAAGAGCAAGTATCCATAGTTTTTTATCACAATTCTTCCCAATGGAGCTATAAATATAAAGGATGAGACATATAGTTCAGTTTATAACAGTTGCGAGTAAAGTAACTGATTATGCAGTCACACGATGGCAGAGCTGTTAACTGTTTGCATCGGATTAACAGAGCCTGATATCCGCCGGGGCAAACTTCCACCAGTAAATTTAAATAGAAAGTTTCGCCATACTTAAACGACTTATTCATACAAAATTATTGTCATACATTAAGCACAAATTCCTATTCGTTTTTACTGGTGCAAGTTTTCTCCGGTGGTATTATAATAGCTTCAACTGACATTAAACGGATAACTGTTTATGTACTAACAATATGGCTGACCACCGCTACAAACTTCCACCAGTGAAAACGAACATATATTTTTCGGATAATTAAACGGAAATTCTGCATGAATCGTTTTCTGCAAGGCGTTTAAATATGGGGAAATTTTTATTTAAATTTACTCGTGGAAGGTTGTTTTGGCGATAATCAGCCCCTTCAGAACCGATTACAGTTTACCATTTTGTGGATATGCCATTTTCTCTTTATTCACAGATTCATGTTCTTCACACAGTGGCAACAAGCTCTCAAAAGATTTTGCAAACCATGATTAGGAATTTTGGGAACAGATGTTTTACACTCACGCAGTGATGTTTGGCGGCTTTTTTGTTGGCGCAATTTTCAAGCCCGCGCCAAACCAATAACTTCATACAATGGCCAGGTTGACATTAAAGGAAAAAATCCCCTAAATTTGGCAACTTTTTTCCTTTTTATAACCGATTAAAAAAAAAAAAACTTGTGCGTGAGTGTATGACATCATAGCCGAATTTTGTATTCACATGAGTTTCTTAAGGACAAGTGACGCCATCTCTTGAGAGATTCCGGTAAGCATGAATAATGCAATTGTCAAAGTATATATGAGAAACATTAATCTTCCTACCAGTTCCCCAATACGTAATCTTTGGGATAAATTTCTTTAACATATGCAATAGAAACATATTATAAAGATTGTTTCGAAATAGTGATATGAACAATAATAAGTCTCTTATACGTTTTGAGCCTTGTGGATAAGGGTTCTTCAAGATCAACTGATTATTTAACTTGCCAGCTTCCTACATAGATAATCTATGTTATGTTTCTTCTATACAAATTTTCATACAAGTTTCTGAAATGCAAATCAAATATGCCTTGATAGAACAAGGTAATGTTGCTTAAAGTTCTTTGAAGAAAATTGACCTTCTCTTTCGTTATTAATTCAAGCTATGAAACAACTTAAGTTTTTATAAATTTTTAATATGAGATTTTCTAAAGTGGCATTGAAGTAAACTCTATAGAGTACTTTAAAAAGTTTATCGATAATTATATTCTTCCTTGTTCTTCTCTAGGGAACTGATATTTTTATTAACAGAGTTTAAAAAGGATGTTTAAAAATAATCATCTTAATGGAATTACTTTTTAAAGTTGTTTTATAAGCTTTCGCTTTTGTTAAAAGATTATAAAAACATATCCTTGGATTTTTTACGTTTACGAATTTATGTGTAAATATTTTTTGTGTTTATAAAAAACACATCCATTGCTTAAAACATCTTTATGTTAAAAATTGAGACTTGTTTAACCATAAAAAAGTTTAATCACTTTTTTTTAATTCCATGAAAAAACTAAATACGTGTAATCACTTGAGAATTTTAACTTACATAAAAACTAATTTGTCTTTAAAAATTGTGGAGAAATATACAGTGTGATATTTCTAAGCGTACTGCTACATAATGGATTACATTTTTTAAGTAAAAAAGATCATTTAAATAATTATTATAATTAAATAACTGTACGTAAAAACAAACATTTTTTAATTAAAACAAAAATTTAACTACTGCAATGATTGAAGTCGAATCCTTCATGTTAAAAAATGAAACATTTTGAGCTGGACACGTATTCCAAATATCTTTATGAAAGAAAAAAAGTAAAATAAATTTATGAAAGAAATAAAAGTAAAAACTAATTCTGAAAAACATATATAACGAAATAAAAAGTATTTTCTATCCAATTTCAGAAATATATTTAATTCTATTTTAGAAAGCAATATTTCCTTATAATGTAGCTAAATATCAGCAACACAATTTTAAAACTAGTCGGATGTGCCAATCCCAAAACTTTCTTCTATCTCACACAGATTTCGGATACACTAAATAGAATCCGCACAAATTTATATCAAGGTCTAACTGAACCTAAAGTTTTATTAAATTCCGTGCATTTGTTCTCGAGATATGACTATTGCTAAAATTGTGTAAATCCTTCAAAATACAGCTTAGCAGCGCCACCTGTTGGGAGATTTATACCAAAACATAATCAACACAACTTATGTTAACGTCTAACTGAAACTGAAGTTTGATGAAAATCCGTGCATTAGGTCTTGAGATATAGTTACCGTGATAATAATGGAAAAAGCAGCATAGCAGCGCTACCTGTTGGGCTATTTACACCAAAACGTAAGAAGCATCTGTTTATGTCAAGGTCTAACAGAATCTGAAGTTTGATGAAATTCCGTGCATTAGTTCTTGAGATACAGTTATCGTAAAAATTGAGAAAGAAGTGGTTTAGCAGCGCCACCTGTTGAGATATCTATACCAAAACATAACTAGACGTTCAAATTCCGCCTGAACTTCTTTGTACAAAGCTACAAAGTTTTTGATTCTAAAGTTTACTACACCCAGAATTTCTGTTTGGATTTTAGGCAATGCCGGATTACCTATAGTGCTATACAGGTTCACCTGATACTTTGATATTTTAACGATATTTACAGTAGAAGTATCTTGCTGTGTGCAAAATGTGATGAAATTCCAAAATTGCTTGAGTACACAGTAATTCGATTAGTGCACCGTACACTGTAAAAAATGGTAACGTTTCGCGTATAATTCTGGAACTTATTCCATTTTATGAGTTCTTATAAAAATTAAATAATTCATTAGAAAATTATAATTTTCTTTTCTGAAACCTTAGTCTTGGAATATCGTCATTTAATAAGTCAAAGAAAGTTCAATATTTGGAAACAGCAATTACAATTAGCCCGCAAGCTCACGGGTTTACCACCCCTCGCGTAAAATATCATTTCTTATTCACATAGACGCGGTACAGCGCAAACACTGCTAAGAACCGAAATTTCCGAAAGTAAAAACTTCGATGCAAAATAAAGGACCACCGACCAAGAATGGTTTTCTTTGGATTCAGATAAACAGAAACGCAAAAATCAGGTAAAATTAATAATTTAACAGTGCTTGAAGTGTAAACTGGTGAGAGTGGAATTTTTTATTAGTAAGTAAAGAAACAGGAAAATTATCACATCGAAAACAAATTTGAAAGCTGTAAAACATTTTAACTTGGAAAACAACGAATTCATAGTGTGTATGCCAGGATGTCTGGGCGTACGGGGCGGGGGGGGGGCGGGGGGTTAGCATTCGTTCCAGCAGACCAATTGTCAAATTATTTCCGAAATATAATAATATTTGAATTATTTAATGACAGTAGTTACTCAATTAATGTTTCAAAATAGAAAACCAGAATTTTTCAGGAAATATTTTAATCATTCTAAAAACGCTTATAAGGAATGGTTCGAGAATATAAGCAGAACATTACTGTTTGCTTTACAGTCTAAAGAGAAAATTCTTAATTTTTTTCAAATGTGTTTACGATGTGGTAATTTGACTCCAATTTTATTTAATGCAGGTATGAGGTTTCTCCGCTTTTTTGCATACCAGTATAATCTTACATAAAATGTTTTTATATTTAATCGGAACATTCTAAGATTTAAAAGAACAACGTTTTCTCTAAGATTATACTGGTATGCAAAAAGCAGAGAAATCCCATCCCTGTTAATGACAAAATTCCTTCTCACAATTTTTCACTCAAGCAACTATTGAAATATACATTAATACTGCCTTTTGAGATCGTTACTTGTTTGATTTGGAATATACTTTGATAAAGAAGAAAGCACTCTATCAGAAGCGGTCACTCTGACGGACACCCACAACTTAAATTTACCTGCTGTGTTTTCACGCTGACCTAAAAAAACTCTGGCAACGTTTATTACAGATAACAGAAAATTTCCTAACAAGGGGCCATACCCCAAAAAGACACCCCGATTTCGATGAAACCTTTGTCATAGAGAGTGCGAGTGATATGATAAAGTATCATATCAGTTTTATTGGCCAGCGTTAAGGTTTAGTATTTTTTAAATATTTGTAAATTATTTATGATGAAACTAATATAATTCTCTAAATGTTTTATTCAAAAATATTTAAATTTCAAGCAACGTAATCGTCACAGAAATTATTATTAGTATAGAAATGAGAAAAACAAGGATGAATTTTTTTATCATCCACAAATTATAAAATGGAAAATTCATATTCATAATATTTGGATCCATTACCCCGAGAGTAGTCGCGCCTTTTTTTATAACACTAGTAGTCGCACTCGGTCCATTTGCTGCCGTTACCAGTAGCCCGAAAACGGAGGGGAAATCTGCCGGCGTTACCATATGATCGAAAACGGAGAACATAAGGGGAAAATACTGATTGAATTTGAAAAGATACATTTTACAGAAACTACTATTTAAGAATATATTCAGATATGTTTAAGAATATATTTAAGAACTATAATTTAAGAATTTTATTTAAAAATATATTCAGTTGAAATTTGAATAAATGTTTTAATATATATATATATATATATATATATTACAAAATATACAGGAGTTGACGCAGGTTTTTTCCTTGGGGCCCATTTTTTGAAAAGTAAAAGTTATTTTGTGAAAGATATCATATTTTTTCGAAATTTATTATATATTTTGTGAAAAAAAAATAAATAAAACATTTTTTTATGAAAGAAAAAATCTAGCTACTCAAATTTAAACCAAGCATTTAATAATTTTGTTCCTTCTGCTAAAGTTCTAATTTCTGGTGAACTTGTTTTATTGTAAATGACACATTTTAAAACCTAACAAAATAAAAATAATTAATGGAGAATATGTTTTTATGGAGTGGAATTTTGTGAAGGTTCTTATTTTATCAAGAGGAATTTTGTGAAGGGTCATATTTTATCAAGAAGAACTTTGTGAAGGGCCTATTTTATAAAGAGGAATTTTGTGAAGGGCCATATTTAATAAAAATGAATTTTGTGAAGGAGCCTGTTTTATTAAATGGATTTTTATCAAGGGGCCCTAAATAGGCCCCAAATTTTTTCTGTATCGACCCCTGATATAATAAAAGAATAAATATTATTAAATAATTTGATTGATGTTATGAAGACACAATGACTTACTAATTAGAATAAAAATTTCAATTATGAATTTGAAATCGTGTTAGGGATAAATTATTTTTAAAGTCAGAAACGCAGTAAGGTGGTTTTTGACAGTGTACTGGAAATAGGAGCCAATTGAACTTGAAAAGAGTATAATAATAATAAATCAGAGAAATAATCATTGAATTGTGTATTTCAGGACATGTTATTTATAACCAGGGGTCGATCCAGACAAAATTTTGGACCTATTTATTTTTCATTCACAAAAATCTATGTAATAAAACAAACCCCTTCGCGAAATTCCTCTTAATAAAACAGGATCCTTCACAAAATTCATCTTAATAAAACAGGTCTTTCATAAAATTCCGTGTAATAAGACAGATATTCTTCACAAAATTCGTCTTAATAAAACAGGCCTCTTTACAAAATTTATTTAATTAACACAGGACCCTCCATAAAATTAATTTAAAAAAAACCTTCACAAAATTCCTCTTATAAAAGTCTCTTGAGAAAGCAAGACCCTTCACAAAATTCCTCATAATAAAATAGGCCTCTTTACAAAGTTTATTTTATTAACACAGGACAATTCATAAAATTAATAAAACAAGACCCTTCACAAAATTCATGTTAAAAAAAGGTCCCTTTGCAAAATACATCTTACTAAATCAGGGCCCTAAACCCCAATGAATTTTTACATGCAGATTTTAATATAGATTAATTAATTTTGGGAACAAAACCCGGGAAGATTGATTTTAATAGTGTCCAAAGAAACAGGAATCAATCGAAGTTAAAAAGATGCAGTTGAAAAAATTAATTAAAATAAGTATTAAATTATGTGTTTCAAAGCAAACTGTTAATATTTAAATTAATGTTTGTTTATTTTAATAATATTTATTAAAGTGAAAAAAAAATAGATAATTTTCTATGAATTTATAAAGATGCTGCAAATTTTCACTTGTGTACTGAAAATCATTATTATGAAAAAATACTTAGCACAAGTGAACGCAAATAAAGTTAATTTTGTTTGACCTAGGAGCTCACTGAATTTGAATACAAAAAAGAGTTGCTGCGGCGTTGTAAAAAAGTATTTTCATTTACAGTAAAATTTTTAAAAATAGATAACTTTTTTAAAAGTACTTACCCAATTCTTTAACTTATAGCATAAACATTAGCTGAATTATCCGAGAAAGAAGAACTTTAATTATCTTAATTTCTAATCTACATTAGAAAATTTACATTGTTTTGAACATTCTATGCACAAATTATACGTATGTTCTTTGCATATGCATAAACGAACAGGGAAGACCGAGCTATGCTCGGTCAAAATTAAATTTGAGTTCAAATATCAAGACCCATGACCAAAATGACCCACTAATTGAATTTTCTCGAACATGTGACTTAGCCCAACAGTCTTCTCGTGCCGGAAAACCATAGGATGCAAAATTTAGTGTAAATTGAGCCGCTTTTTAGATATTGACCCACAATGACCCAGAAATGACCCACTAATCGAATTTTCTCGAACATGTGATCTAGTCTAATGATTTTCGCGTGCCCGAAACTCGTAAAATACAAAATTTAATCAAAATACATAGAGCCGTTTTTTAGATAAAATTAATTTGACCCGCTTTGACCCAAAAATGACCCCCTAATCGAAAGTTCTCCAACATGTGACCCAGCCCAATAGTCTTCTCGTGCCCGAAAATAGTCGGATACAAAATTTCGTCAAAATCGTTTGGACCGTTTTTTAGATACAATTAGCTTGACCATGACCCAAAATGACCCAAAATGACCCACTAATTGAATTTTCTCGAACATGTGACCTAGCCCAACAGTCTTCTCGTGCCCGGAAACCATTGGATGCAAAATTTAGTGTAAATTGAGCCGCTTTTTAGATCTTGACCCACAATGACCCAGAAATGACCCACTAATCGAATTTTCTCGGACATGCGACCTAGCCCAATGCTTTTATCGTGCTCGAAACTCGTAGGACACAAAATTTAATCAAAATCGTTAGAGCCGTTTTTTAGATAAAATTAATTTGACCCGCGTTGACCCAAAAATGACCCACTAACCGAAAGTTCTCGAACATGTGACGCAGCCCAATTGACTTCTCATGCCCGAAAATGGTCGGATACAAAATTTCGTCAAAATCGTTTGAACCGTTTTTTAGATAAAATTAGCTAGACCATGACCCAAAATGACCCAAAATGACCCAAATTGACCCACTAATCGAATTTTCTCGAGCATGTGACCTAGCCCAATGGTTTTCTGGTGCCCCAAAACGGTAGGATACGAAATTTCGTCAAAATCGTTAGAGTCGTTTTTAAGATAATTTTTGCATATATTATATATACAGGGTGATTATAAAGAAACTTTGCCAACATCTGCACTTCTAGCGCCCGTTCTATTTAACCGATCAAGATGAAATTTTAAATATAGTTGTTTGAAGGTATGCGCTCGAGATTCTGTGAATGGCAATACAGTGGTGCTCACGGTTACGGTTATAGTTACAGAAACTCGAAAATTTCGAATGGCAACGCCTACTTTTTCCTGTCTCAAAATGTTCAGCGCATGCGAAAACCCTAAATAGCGTTGAAACGGTACCGATATGTCCAAAAACCGACGTGTTATAGACATACAAACCGTTCTTTAAGGCGCACCGAGCAATAATGCATTCGACAGAGACAAGAAACTGCTGAATGATGAGAACACATATCAGACAAAAGAAAACCTTTATTGGCATCAAACATTTTCCACATGGGTGCCATCACAAGCAATTACGCATTGCATGCGGGAGACGACGGACAATACCGCTGAACGCAACATGACGCGAGGAATGTTTCTAATCTCACGCCGTATAGAATCCTGCAAGCCCGACAATGTTTGCGGATTGCACAGGTAAACTCTGGATTTGAGATATCCCCAAAACCAGAAATCCATAGGCGTCAGATCTGGGGATCGCGCAGGCCACGGAATAGGATAATGGCGTGAGATGATGCGATCACCAAAATGCTGATCTAGGAGCCTTTTAACTGACCTCGCTATATGTGGAGGTGCACCATCTTGCATCCAAACAACGTCATTGAGTGCATTCCGCCGACGCAACTCCGGTAGTACAGAATTTTTCAGCATGGCTGCATACCGAGAGCCTGTTACAGAACATGTTGCAGGACCCGCTGGGGTCGTTTCCTCAAAGAAGAACGGGCCGAGAACAAATGTAGCTGTAATGCCGCACCACACAGTCACTTTGGCGTCAAATAATGGTACTGGTGCCACAGCGTGAGGATTCGTCTCTCCCCAGTGCACACAATTCTTTGTGTTAATGTTGCCATGTAAGGTGAAATGCGCCTCGTCCGTCCATAGTATGCGAAGTGGCCAGTCGTTATCAGCATCATATCGTAATAAAAATTCATTTGCGAAGTCCAGACGTTGTTGTGGGTCACCCGGCTGCAACATCTGGACGCGCTGAAATCGATAGGGAAACATGTGAAGTACTGAGCGCAAGAGCTTGCGGACCGTTGTGTTCGGAATATCCAACAAGCGCGATAATCCTCTTGCAGTTTCTGTGTGCCCTGTAGTCACTGTATGATGCACTTCCATGACAACGTCCTCAGAAACTGTTGGCCGTCCGGAGCGCGGTTTGTCACAGGTGCAGCCTGTATCTTCGAATTTGCGCACTAAATCACGCACAGCTTGCAGAGTACATGGCCCACGTCGTTGTCGATGATTGCGGCGATACACACGCAAGGCTTCCGCAGCGTTCATCCCATTTAGATAATAGAGTTTGATCAATTCACCGCGAACTTTCCCAGGAAGAGTCATATCGTCGGCATGTGCGAGTTCATGAATGACGACTTCGCATACCCGCTTGGTATTTTATAGGCTTCCTCCGCTGAATATCTGGCGAACGGCGTTCTGTGATTGGTATCTTGCCTGTGTCATATGCAAAGTTACTGCGTGCGCACAGATCGTGTTTTGTTGGCCGGTTTTCAGAACTCTTCTTTGTGTATGCATAACACGTTTGTTTTTGGACATATCGGTACCGTTTCAACGCTATTTAGGGTTTTCGCATGCGCTGAACATTTTGAGACAGGAAAAAGTAGGCGTTGCCATTCGAAATTTTCGAGTTTCTGTAACTATAACCGTAACCGTGAGCACCACTGTATTGCCATTCACAGAATCTCGAGCGCATACCTTCAAACAACTATATTTAAAATTTCATCTTGATCGGTTAAATAGAACGGCCGCTAGAAGTGCAGATGTTGGCAAAGTTTCTTTATAATCACCCTGTATATATATATATAACCACCCACAAGATTTGCTCGTATTAGAATATATGATTACACTGCTGACAAAACTGCTTGGTTTTTTTTTTGCTTTGTTGTGCAAAAATTGCACCGTTCAGTTTTTGGAGATCGAGCAACTTTTTTTCCTGTTTCCCCACAAAATTCACTTATCTTTCTTTTCAAAGAATTTGGTAATGTTACATTCTGTTTTCTTTCATTGATAAGTTCGCTTATTAAATCCAAAGCAAGTCCTTTCAAAAAGTAGCGACGAACTACTTTTTTACCCGCATTCTTTTGAAAAATAATTTGGGAATTTATTCCAGCAATATTCATTAATGAAAAAAACAAAGTAAGTGGCCATCTATTACATTTTCTTGCCACGGAATACGAACCTTTCATTTCGTCAACTACATCAACGCCTCCTTTTGTAACATTATACTTATTTATTATCTCTGGCTTCATTTGTTGTGAATCGTCTGTCGCAGTGTCGTGATGCATTGAAGAAATAAGTAATACCGATGCATTTTTTTTCTGTACATAAGACACTAATGTTATGTCTCCGTAAAATCCAAACGTGCTTGGAAAAACTGTTTGGGAATTTCTCTTTTATTTTTTCTTAATGTCCCATTCATTGTAAGATTGTCCTCTAAAAGTGACTTTGCTAAAGAAACTGATGTGAACCAGTTGTCCATTGTGACATTTCTTCCTGTTCCTAATATTGGCGTAATGAGACGTTTCACAACTTCATATGGAGAATTGCTCAAATTAAAAACTCCATTTGGTTGCTGACCAGCATAAATTTCTAATGTCGAAACGTAAAAGTTTATAGCATCAACCAATGCATATATTTTAATGCCATACTTAGCTGGTTTCGATTTCATGTATACACGAAAAGGACAGCGGCCACGAAACTGTTATAGCATTTCATCAATTGTCACGTAATAACTCAAGGTACAGTTTTTTTCAAAAGCTTCATTTATTTGAGAAAATATTTCCCGGATGGGGGCTAGTCTATCTGATGCACGTCTTTCCTTTCTGCTCTTCTGATCATCAAACCGTAAACATTTCAATAAAAATCTAAATCTTCGTAACGGCATTGTTGATCTGAAAACATCGACACCTGTGCCGCCATCGCTCCATAAATCTCTCAGATTTTGATGGGACGACTTCATAACACCAGCCATATATAGCAGTCCCAATACTCCTTTTATTTCCGTTTGGCAAGTTAATTTACAATCTCTTTCTCTGGAGTAATTAGTCTGCTGACTTGTTATGTAAATATTTGTATAGTCTACAATTTTTTGTAAGATATTATCAGTGAAAAAAAGTTTCCATGCATCTAAAACTGTATTCGCATATTTTGCACTGTTGCGAACTCCTGGTGTTTCCAAAACAATATTGTGTTTTCTGCTTCGTACGTTTGATCTTGGAGAATTTTTTTCCCATTTCGTTATTTTATCCTTACCAATAAAAAAATCAGATGACGATGCCAAACATCCATTTCCGTTTTCTTCATTATCCGATTCTTCATTGTCACTTTCTCCATCTTCGTTTAAAACGGAAGAATTATCTTCCTCTGATGAACTGACTTCATCACTAATATAATCTTCTTCCAAATTATCAAAAAGTTTTAAAGCCTCCTGAAGCGTTAAAATTTTTTTGCAAGACATTCTAGAAATAATAAAATGCTGCATGCGCATAAAAGCAGAAAGAGGAAAAGAGGAATGAAGCAGCAAACTAGAATCCGACCCTGCCCAGAAACTTTCCTGCCGAGAAATTCACCGAAACAGGAATGAAGAAGTGGGAGAGAGAGAAAATCACATGAACCGGAGTGCTCGCGCCACGGTCTTCTAGACCGATTTCAACTTTAGAATGCAATAAATTTCTCATTTAAAGCAGAAATGCCTTGCAACTTTAGCAAACAAAAGAACCAAGGGTCAATGTCAGCTACACTGCATTCCATTATTGTAGCTTTAAGTGGAAATGAAATAAAGGAAGATAGCGAATTTCGGCGTGGAATAGACCAACGTGCGAGTACTGCCGGGTTACTTGTGAAACAAAAATCATTTTGATTCGCCAACGTTACGGGCTTTTCTTCAAGATATACACATTTAAACCGCGCATATGTACTAAATAAATAATACATAAAAATAATACTTAAATATAATACTTAAAAATAATACTTAAAATTACTAAACCTTGACGATGGCCGATAAATTTGGCACATTCTTGGTAATATCATGAGTACTCTCTATCATAAAATCTTCTTCGATATCGGTTTGTTGGGGAAAGTCGGACAAAACCGGGACCCTAACGGGTTTTCTTTTATTGTTATACACTATGTGAACATAACAGTCAAAATTTGCACTAAAACGATAAACTGATTCCTTGTGACGAAAAAAAGTATTCATTTATTCGCGAACAATAGCAATTAAGATCATAAAAGCACATTTTTTAAAAGTGTGCAATGTCCCGGTTTTGTCCGACCAAGTCGGACAAAACCGGGAACTGGAAATAATAATTAAAAACACATTGTAACTTTGCAATAATACTATTTATTAGAGGGAAACTTGCAAGATATGACAAATTATACTTATAGAATTTGAATCTATATCAAATCTACATCAAATAACAGTTATGTAAGTTATGCCTTAAGAGTTAAACTTGTTTGGCACAAAAATCACAAATGAAAGTTTGATCTTGTCCATCTGCTTTGCTGCACGCTTCATGTGCCCATCTTTTGCAGTGAAGGCACTGTATCCAACTCTCTATGGGTTTAGATTGTTCATATAAATATTTGCAAAAGATGCACGCTGCATCACTTTCATCCTTCTCCTCGTTTGATGTCAAGGGTCTTTTCTTCTTTGGCTTCTTCTTTTTCACCTCAGTTTTCTTTTCTGTCATCTTGAAAAGTTTTCGCTTGAGGGTTAAGTCTTTCTTGTCTCTTTTTTTCATCCTTTCTTTTTCTTCTAGTTTGAGTTCTAATTTGTAGGGGATTGAAGTAAGGATAGGTGTTTTTCCTCGACGCTTGTCGGATTTACTAATGGCCCTAGGGCCGGTTTGTACTGGAATAGGCTTTATATCCTGTGGTGAGACTGCAAAAGTACGCATGATATCTCTGCCCAGACCTTGATAATACGTAGACGGTTGCACAGGAACCTGCAAGCCGACGTCGTCGTCTTTCGCAGGAACTGGAGCCTTCGAAGATACAGACGCAGCTTCTCTATAGACAGGGCCTGATTACCGACGGGGCACACTCCCACCAGTAAAATTTAATAGAATTTTCTTCTTATTAAAACGCCCTATTTATGCAAAATTACTGCCATGAATAAGGCAAAAATGTCTATTCTTTTTTACTGGTGGAACTGTGTCCCGGTTCTAATCATGCCCTGTTTACAGACCCATTCCCTTTCTCAGGCTGAGGTTTATAGGTTCCTACAGGCATGCCTACATCAGGATCTTGTTGTTGTTCAGGCAATTCTTGACATTCAGCCAAAGGATTCTTTTCCTCTTCTATGGGCCTCTCGGTTCTCTCAGCAAGAGTAAAGAGGTGATCTGGGAATACGTCACTGTTAAACGGGTAGATCCCTGTCTTTTCAAATCCTTTTATAGCAGATAGAGCGCCCATAAAATTTTTGTCACATACAGACAGACAGACTCACAGACAGATATTTTCTAAAAACCATCAAATCGTGTTCGGGACCTTCTAAAACGTATAAATTTATCGAAATCCGGAAGTAAAAAATTTTCACGAATCCAATACTTTCTTTTTCTAAAGACAGAAAAAAGTAAAAAATATTTGTAGTTTATTATTTACAAATAATTTGATACACATAAAATTAAATACTTAAAAACTACCATGAAATTAAACAAAAGGTTAATCTCACGAATAAATTAATTTAGCTTCAACTCGATGATTTACTAATTTTTTTTTTCAACTTAATTTGGAATATAAATGACTAAAAAACAGTTTTCTATACAACAACTTAATTTAAATAATACATTTTGTATAGTTTTTAAATATTAATAGATCGTAAAACAATAACTAAACAAGTGAATTCCATTTCAATCACGCAAATAAATGAGTTGTCCAAAACCGGGAACTTCCCGGTTATATCCGACGACCCGCATCTCGGCTTTGTCCGACCACGCCATTTTCATGAAATGTTACTCTAGCGTTGTTCAAACAACTCATAGACGCCAATACAAAACGTTAAAATAACAAGTAAATAATGGGCTATCATACGTTTTACTTACCTAAACTAAATCCTTAGGCATTTAGGATTGGTAACGTAATATTGCAGACGCCCAATTGTTAACCTTTTCACGTGAAACTTTAAAAAAATCAACACTGCGAAATAAGTTGTTTTACACTACTACTGTTTACTGGGTGCCTAGAAGTAATTCTAGAAGTTTCCGCTAGATACTGCCACAAATCAAGCCATAAAACCTGGATCCCTGTTTTATCCACCTACCCGGTTTTGTTCAACTCTCCCCTACCTTTTGAGTAGTGTCTCTTGTAAGTAATTCTGGAACGTTCAGCTAAAATATACGTAATATACTTGTGATATACAGGTTGTCCGAAAAGTCTGGAAAAGGTCAAATAACTCGAGAAATATACATCGGATTGAAAAACGGCAAAATGCATGTTCAATATTTTTGAAAAATCTATTTAGGGATATGAAAGTTGCCCCCCAACTTTGCCGCCCCCGGGGGAAAGGGGGGCAACTTTGAAATCTTAAATGATGACCCCCATTTTTTATTGCAGATTCGGAATCTACGGGAAAGTACGTAACTTTTGTATTGAACATTTTCTTCGAAACATTGTAGATGGCGCTGTAATCGATTGCAATGCTGTGAGAATCGTTACCATTGCAATGTCTGGAAACGCTCCAATAACTCGAGAAATATACATCAGATTGAAAAACGGAAAAATAATTGTTTAATATTTTAGAAAAATGGCAACATTGATATCCCTAAATAGATTTTTCAAAACTATTGAACATGCATTTTTCTGTTTTTCAATACGATGTATATTTCTCGAGTTATTCAAGCGTTTCCAGACATTGCAATGGTAACGATTCTCGCAGCATTGCACTGGATTACAGCGTCATCTACAATGTTTCGAAGAAAATGTTCAATACAAAAGTTACTTATTTTGTACCGTAGAATCCGAATCTCCAATAAAAAACAGGGGTCATAATTTAAGATTTCAAAGTTTCCCCCCTTTTCCCCCGGGGGGCAAATTTGGGGGGCAACGTTCATATCCGTAAATAGATTTTTCAAAAATATTGAACATGCATTTTGCTGTTTTTCAACCCGATGTATATTTCTCGAGTTATTTGACCGTTTTCTGACTTTTCGGACACCCTGTATAAGGAAAGTGTTGTCAGTTTGTTACTTTATTCAAAATCGGATTGCTTGATTGCTACCAGGTTTCGAAACAGAAATATCTTTCCCCGTGCAAAATCTTAATAAATCCATTTGATTGGTTTTACAAGTCTTCTTTCTGAAGTTTTTATGTTACTTAAAAGAAGGGTCCACATAAGTCCTCTCTTAAGAACATTATAATAACAATAATAAAATTATTTCAATGAATAGCGTAGCTGATCTGCTACGTATCCGTTTCATTCGCATGTATCAAAATGAACTTATATTTTTTTCAATAAATTAATTTTGTATCTATCTATTACATTCCAACAATAGAGAATGATCTCAGATTACACACAATACTATAGCGCCTAATAAATATAGTGTGCCAATCGGCTATTCTAAAAGTGCTAATAAAATGTACAATGATTCTGAATAGTAGAGACGTCTAGTAGCTCAAACGTAAACATTATACAAGAATTGAATTGAGAAAATGTTTCGGCAGATCAAGAGATAGCAGATGTCGCTGCGATCGACATTTATCGTTCTGCATCGTTGAACATTTATCGGATTCAATTTTTTAGACATTTTAAAGCATTACTGGTATAGCCGGTTGCCACGCTATATCTGCTAGATGCTATAACACATATATTACTATGCTATAGCTAGATGCTATAACCATAGCTCAAAAATAATATGATTTTTTGGCAATAGTATTTTCAAAAGAAATCTTAGCATTATTTAATCACAGAAATCTAAAATGAAATAAGGAAACGAAACTACTGGTGCCAGAAATCGTAAAAGTTTGTAGCTATGCAATACACATGCTTTAATTTTTTAGAGTAATTCGGTAAATGATAATCTGTGTTTGTTCCATTCAATAAAATACATGGTGCGTTTAATGATTAAGTTTTCATACCTCTCTTAAATGTTAAAAAAATTCGATTGTTCGAGGAACATGTATATCAAAGACAAACATTTTCTGCGTATTTTAAAACAAACCGCATACAAAAATTCCTATAACTACACTAGTTTTTACTAGTACCATATCAGGCGACCCCATTATAAGCAACACTTAAAAAAATCTTTAATGTTTTTTACTTCAAAATGTTGAAAATGTGTTTGTTTTTTAATTTCGCGCAATATTTCTCATGAACCGTTTAATATATTTACATGCAATCTTCACGGTTTTATAGATCATATCTAGAAGTTAAGACTAAACCCAAACATGTGTATTACGGTGGTACGTATTTATTAACTTGAAGATACTTTATACAGCGCCATCTTAGTTTGTTCCTTGATACAAATCAACGATTTCTTCACAGATCTAAATTAATCGCAAAATGTTAACCTGCGACTCAAAACTACGCACAGATGGCTCGGGGAACCTATTCCAGTTTTTACACCAAGTGTCTTCAAAGTATTAAAAACGCGCATGTGTGTTCTGCCGTAAGCGAATTCCAGTTCAAGTTTGCAATTTTAGTGGTTCTCTTTCTTTAATTTTAAAAGTAAAATACTTAAAGTGATACTAAATAATTTTATAATTCGTAAAATCGTGTAAAAATAATTGTAAAAATAAATAAATAAATAAATAAAACGAAATGCAAAATAAAATTTAGAATTTCAATATTATTACCTATTTAACAGTCACACTCCAAACCAATTACCAAAAATAGAACATTCACTCCTAATATTAAAATATTTTCTTTAAATATATATTTTATTATTTTAGATACTTATAACTTTTGTTGTCATCTTATTCCTGTAGCAATTCAGAAACAAATAGACTCTGAAACTGAACATCATTTAGAAAATTCACTTATACACCAGATCTAATCTTTCGAAATTCAAAAGAGCTAGAAAAGGACATATGATTATCTGTCGAACAGCAGCGTTAAACAAATGGAGTTAGTGACAGAGATGGTTGTTATGGCTAATTATCTACGTGAGAGATATAGGCCGAGAAGACGATTGCCCTCCGTGGAAGGGAATGTTCTTTCTAAAGGAACCTAACTCGTACTTACGCAATACTGACAGAGATGCCTTTCATTTATTCACAGCTCGCATAGAAGCAGTAAATTCAAATTCAAATCACTCCGTAATCAATTGTGTATCCTTTAAGAGTGCTCGACAGAAGTTCCGAAAAACAAATCGGAAAAGATAACTTTTTTTCAAGCATAAACTTTGTATTTATTCACTGGGATATAAAGTGCTACACGATAATACTGGCAAAACGAATGTTGGCAGCCATCCTGTGAACTCCGAACGTTAAACAGATACTAGGAATTCTAGATATTTCTTCACAAACCTGAATTGAAATTGCTATCGATGTATACGTTATCTTAAATGATTTGTCGGTATTGAATATTACTGAAGCTATACTATTTAATAAAATGCTCATCTGTTTGAAGAATAAAACTGAACAAGGATGTTTTACATTCAACTTGTCGCTGTCTTATTTTGAACGTACAGTGTTTTTAACGATGTTCATGTGTCATAAAACACTGGACCGAATAGAACCTAATTCAAAAGGTTCAAACGTCTGTGGATGGAAAATGAAAATATCGACAGTCAAGGGTAGATAAAAGAGAAACACTGAAGAACGATATACATGAGATTCTATTGTATGCAAATTAGAAAACGAATAAAAAATTTCAACCGTGAAGACCATAGTTAATTATTAGAATTTATTATAATATTTCTTAGGGCCATACCACGCCAAGAAGTATGTATTCAACAACATGGAGATTAAAATTTAGCTGGATAAATGGCCAAAGGTATATATTTCCTGGAAAAAATATTTGAGGAGCAATTTAAAATAACTCAAGGGACAGAAAACGCCCTAATACTTATTTGTTGTTTCCTGATAAAATGTTGTACAAATAATTTTGCTAATTGGGTGGCTTTTTTCCACCAATTTTGCCCCAAACAGGCTTATTTAATGGAAGGTTAAATATGTCGAATATTATTATTCCAGAAATGTTCTAGTAATCAAGTAATTAAAACACAATGCCCAACTGGCAACACTGTATACAAAAGCATGATTTTTGATAACAAGCGCAGTCCAGACTCCAATGAATGATTTCACTTTCTCAGGAGAGCAGGTTGCTTACGAACAAAATTGCTAATCAATTGCAGAAATAACAATTACATTTTTTAACGACTTATGGTACTTCGAGCATCAAAGTTACGTGACTTCGCTGTTGTGGAAGGAATATAGGCTTACACACTCTAGAATGTTTAAAGAATCTCCGTATATCATTCGTTTCTGAAGTAAAAGTATATGATATACGCTCTAGCGTATGTCCTTTGATTTTCTTTACAAATACAACATTGTTTCGAAAGAATGAGTAGCCCTAAGCCATATCTGACGAAAAAATAAATCTCGAATACAGAAAGAATCAGGCATAGGCGCCGACTTTACGGAGACGAAATGTGCAATCAGGCATTTTCTACCATTAATTTAAAAAGTTTTTTGTGTCCTATATAATCACTGTGAACTAAGGCAAAGATAACAATTTAAAATTATCGACCGATGTTTGCCTCATTTGGCCCCGTCGTCTCCGTTAAGTCGGGGCCTGTGTAATCCAGCTCAAAAAAATGTTATATTATAAAGAGGCAAAATTATTTGAAACGATCCAAATTCAGAAAGATTTTCCGCAACTGGATCCAGTACACTCTCACAATAAAGAAATATATTTAACCCCTTGGAGGGCGCATGCTGTGACGAAGTAACTTTTTTTGCAGATGTTGACTGCATATTATGTAGAAAACGCCAAACTTATGCTTCAATATGCTTTATTATGTATTTTAAAAAAGTGTTTATTTTATACTCAAACATCTCAAATTTTAGTTATTACAGGGATGTAAGCGCTGCGCCACAAATAGCCAACTCTCACCACTAAATTTTAATAATATTCTTCGTCTTATTAAGCTTTAGAAAATATTTCATTAAATAAGGTGGTAAATACTACTAAAATTTAGTGGTGACACTCGGCTATTTCTGGCGCAGCACCTGCATCACTGTTATTATGAAACAAATTAGTGTCTTTTTTTTATGAGGTTAGTGCAGAAGCGTGTTTTTTTAACGAGGACTTTCATTCAATAAAACACCACTACCAAAGTCACACCTGGGCGCAGGTAATTCCAAAGTTTCTCACTCCTGAAATGCCTACAGAAAAGGAATGTAAAAACGATTTTGCGGGATATAGCGGAATCTTCATTTTACAAGAAGAAATTTTTGAAAATTATAAAAAATTAAAAAACAATACATAGGTATCAAAATCAAATTAATTATTTTTTTAAGCCACAGAATATTGCTCAAAAGACGCAAAAATTAATATACAATAATATAAAAAATTGGACTTACATAATTGTTTTTCATCTATTGTTTATTTAATGTTTTCCCCTATTTTTCATACTTTTCCGATACATTTCCTTTTAAAAGTAGGCTAGATGGTACGTAAGGGGAAAATCTTACAGGGTTTCTCATGGTATAGGACCTGTAGGAAAATTGTACATAGTGGATAAATCCTAGGAATATACATACAATTTTCAACTATGTCGTGGAAATTCAAGATTTCGGCACACTGTCGGGTGGTGGCATATTATATATCCCACTTAATTTTTATCTCCTAAATGCTACGTTTTGGCACCTAGGAATATACATACAATTTTCAACTATGTCGTGGAAATTCAAGATTTCGGCACACTGTCGGGTGGTGGCATATTATATATCCCACTTAATTTTTATCTCCTAAATGCTACGTTTTGGCACCAGAATTTTGGAATAAAATTTTGTTTTTATAATGTACGTGAAGAAAAGCTTTTACCTATTTTTTAATAAATCTGTTCGTAAATCCCAGCGTCATTCAATCATTTCAGCAGTTTAGGAATAGATGTACTTTGTCCTTGAAAGGGTTAACAGAAAACTTTAAATAGTTGTAAATGATGCAATAAAAATGGGAGTAAAAATAATAATTTAATTTTCAGTTTACCAAATATGAATCTAAATAAAATATTTTAAAGACAGTGGAGACTATCGCAAGAAATATGCAACACGCAATATAAAGATGTTAACCCTTTCATGACGTGCCCCGGAATGGCGGCTATTCTTATATTCAATCGTATCGCAATTCAAAAACAATTTTTTAAAGAGTTTCTCTTGAAAATATCCTAGTTTAAATCTCAGCTAGATATTATTTTCTGAAACGTTGTACGAATAGAATAAAAATAGCCAATGGGACGGCATATGTCCTATCCGCATAATCAAAAGGTTAACCCCTTAACAGTGTAGCCCGAACTCAGTTCGGGCAAGAAGAGTTTGCTTGTTTTGTTACTAAAAGCTTTTGCACACCAGTAATTTTTAAACACAACCTTCGCTTTATTGATCGGCAGACCATTTTCGATTACACAAAGCAAATATTTTAGTACTGAAAAAGTGGTGTACTGTGTCTATTTTTAGTTTATGGTGTCAAAAAACCTCCAACAGTTAAGGGGTTAAGGAAACCACACAATGTAGCTATCGTTTTATATATTTTGTATTCTGTTATTGATTATATTTTGTAAAATTTAAAGCTATATAACGGCTTTAAATGTACATTTTTTAAAGTGAAATTAATTTGGTATAGCTTGGATAGAGTATTATCGATAATAAAAATTGAATAATAAAGGATTTGAAAAAAAAAAAAAAGAATTTTTAACTTTCAGCGTCGAAGAGACACGTGTTCTTCATGTCCAAATGAGTTCTAATTTTGCGCCAGTAGTTTTTTTTTACATATTGGAATAAATGTAGGATATGTTGCAATTATATTTAAAAAAAAATGTTTTACACGTAAACACCGAAAATGATCTTGAAGCCGCCACGATCGTCTGATGTATAACGCTTATTGAAGTTAGCTCTTCAATTTTTCCAGTACTGATCTACCGTGATCGGGTCTACTACCGTTCCGCTTAGTGCTGAAAGGAAAGGGCCCTAGACGGCCACGCTTAAACTTTGTTTTTTTAATATAAACACCCACTTTTGACATCATATTTTAGTTCCTACGATTAAGACCAGAACAAAAATATTTAATATGTATTTTTTAATATTCACAAAATTATAAAAGAAAATATGTTAGCGGTATATCCACAAATTTCAAAAAATTAAATTAAGATATCAAAAGAAAAACTTCAAGAATCACCCAAGTAAAATTGTAGAGGCAATCTATGTACAGTCGTGGAAAAAAAAAACGGAACACCCCCCACTAACTCTGCAACAAATTATAGTAGAAGGACGTGACTGGTACCAAACGATTGGAAATAAAGTCTACTTTTAAGTGATGTATCTAAAATTTGCTTAAGGGGCCATCTACATATTAAAAACAGCCTAAACTTTAATTTTTTCAATGGCAACTCCCACTTTTGACATGATATTTTAAATCTTCGGTTCAAACTATGCCTAGATATACAATTTTAAGTCATTTGGATGATAAATTTTTGAGTTATAAACATTCAAATTTTAGAGCTTCTAATGTTAAATTACATTTTCATATTTTTATTAATATCTCCTGAAATTATAATCCTAATGTGCTAACGTTTTGTTTGGTTATAAAACTCAAAAACCCAAACATAACTATGTCAAATTTGTAATTTTTAAAATTTTATAATATGAATTATGAATTATGAAATTAATATTCGAAAAAATTATGAATTGCAACCTACAATTTTTTTGATGGATTTATATTTATTATGTCCTGCTTTATGTGTATTCAAAATTTCAATTTTTTTTTCCAAGTAGTTTTCAAATTATGCTTAAAAAACGATAAAATGCTGCTTTAAGGGGCCGTCTATGATGTGCATTAAAGCATAGTTTGAATAGGGATGGGAGCGCTCCGACTCGAAATCCCGATTGACACCACTAAATTTTAATAGTATTTGTTATCTTATTCAAGGACTAAAATTTCTGAAATTCTTTACGTTGGAGAATACTATTAAAATTTAGTGGTAAGAATCGATATTCGGATCGGAGAGCTCTCATTCCTCTTTGAGAAAATATTATACTCATAGGCTGGGATTATAGTGACTTGATAAACTTAGAGATTAAGTCTGTCTTACACTATAAACAATGCGTAAACCGTATTTCAATGCTTCGTGATCTTACGTTAAACAACTCTGACAACGACCTGTGATTGTAGTAAGATATAAGATAGCGAGGCACCAGAACCCCAGCCTTTACTAGTATATATATATATATATATATATATATATATATATATATTTCTTTTACTTTTTCAATGTCTGCTTTAAAATTTTTCATTAAAATTACGTAAAACGTATTTGCATGAGATATATGTTTTCATTTATGGAAAATAGTTTCGCTTTTATTTTTAAATTAATAAAGCTCATTTTTGAAAAATATGATCAGTTCTACCTTAGAAAAAACTTAATCATTTTTGTTACCTTTAAATGGATTTATAGCTTCTTTTCCAGTCTAATAAAGCTATATTGTTTTTTCTGCAGTATATATGTTTGAAGTGAAGTTTATTATAAATGCATATGTGTAGAGTATTTGCTGAAACAAAATGGCCCCACAATTAACTGAAGCAACGAAAGGCCAAATGATTGGCATGTGGCAAGCTGGAAGAAGTTTGCGTTATATAGCTGGGCATTTTCAAGTGTCTCTTCAAACTGTTTCAACATGGATTAATAGGTAAGGTTTATATTGGTAGTTTATTGCGAAGAAAAAATTACAATATTTCTTCTATAACTATCGTATTTAAATCTATTCGATTAAACAGGCTAATTGAAAAAAAATTACAAGTTATTTTTATGGTTTTCTGATAGGCAAGATTATTTCCCAATCGCTAGCAGTGTGCAAAAAAAATCTAATAATAATATTAATAAAAAAAAATAATAAATGTCATATGGCAAGTTTTCTTGCCAGGAGGCATTAATGAGTTAATTGTAAAATTTCAAATGAACTACCAGAGTAGGTTTAATCATAGAATTATTACCCCTATTCCGAAGGAGAATAACGGATGTAAAGTTATTCAGATATCTTTATAACATACATTTAGTTTTAGGTCTTCAAATAAATCGGAATGTAAATTCTGCGAACATATCTCAAAACAAGACACCCCCCCCCCCCTCTCGCTACTAAAAAAAAAGCAATGTCTGGATTTATTTTCAGACTAAAAAACAATTTATCTGCGTTTTTTTTTTTTGTTATTTTTACTTTGTTTCATTACGCTGCTTTATACTATTTTTTTTTTAATTCTAAATTTTATATCTGTCAATATTATTCACGTTTCTGCCAATAAACTAAAGAAAAGGCGTGTTAAATAGATGCAAAATCTGAGAAAAAGCATTATAAAAGCACCTGTAAAATTCCAATAACATTTACATATTCTAAGACTATTTTAATTACAAATAATCTTATGGTTTTTTAATCCCTTCGTGACGAGAGTCTATTACAGAATTTTTAATAATTTACCACCGGTTTATCAAAACAGAAATTTTCGTTTAATTGAACTGTGGAAATGCTAAGATATAATAAGGCAAAGCTTGCAATAAAAAATAACTGGTGGGAAAAATCGAGGATTCTGAGCATCTTATGCGTCATGCATATGTGTCGCTCGTCCCCAAGGGGTTAAAATCGGATAATTCAACACTTGTAAACATTATCTTACAGCATATAACAATAACCGAAACTTATTAAGTGAGTAAAATGGTCATATCTGTAAAACATAATACATTAAAAGGTGACATTCTGCAGCATTTCAACAATCGAGTACCGAACTTCAATTTGGATACAGCCCCTTAAATATGCTCATTATAAAGTAATTAATTTCTCAGAAACTAATCGTAGGAATTTAATGAAATTTGGTATCTAGGCATAATTTGAACTGCAGATTTCAAATATGTTGTCAAATTTGGGTCTTGCTATTGAAAAAAACAAAGTTTGGGTGTGTTTTTATATGTATATGGCCCCCTAAGCAAATTTTATATACATCACTTAAAAGTAGACTTTATTTCCAATCGTTTGGTACCAGTCACTTCCTTCTACTATAATTTGTTCCAGAGTTAGCGGGGGGGTGTTCCGTTTTTTTTTTTCCACGACTGTACAAAATAAATTACAAAACCCTTTTCATCTTCCAATTTTTCTTTAAATGAAATTCTTAAATAAATTTTCTGGGCACTGTTTTTGACTCCGTTATATATGATGGATCATTATCCGAATACGGTACCTTTAGCTTTTCGAAAAAGTAAATTGCGTTATATCCCAATGCTTAATGATTGAAATGAAGTGTAAACTTACACACTCACTGTTTGATGATTCCTAATCAGTTTATGCAAATATTGATGTAGGTCCTAAATTTTATTATTAGGAGTTGTTAATATTTTTTATAATTGAAATTATGCTTTTGTGCCTAGTAAATAATGCCTAGTATATCTTTGAACCGATTCAGTGTATCTGACGGAAAACAAAGATTTTAAATTTGGCGATTTTTTTAAGGATATAAGTTCATGTTTTTTACGTGAATGTACCATTAACATCCTGAAATTTTAAGCCCTTTTAACTGCATGTATATATAATAAAAATACATAAACTATGTATTTTTCCGGGATGCTTTTATCCAAGGAACTCAAACAAAGTTTCAAAGGTGGGTGATACCATTTTAAAAATCAAATTTGGTGCAATCTTTAATATATAGTTGATCCCTATTTCAAAAATTGCATTCATATTCTGAAAGGAGACATTATTTTGAGTCTAATGACATAAATATTTTCAAACTTACGAAATATATTTTATTTCAAAATCATTTTTCTCTTTTTGTGTCGTACGCATAGCGAAAAATAAATACATGTTTAATAAAAGGAAAGAGTAAAAATGTGTAGATGAGTGTTAACGTTAATAATTTTATGACACGATTAATATTCGTTTGATACTTATTTAACTTTACTGAAATATATTTAAATGTTCTAGGGATAACATAAGTGACAGACTTCACAAAGTGATAACGGATATCTCGTACTCGCAATCGATTCATCTTCTTCATGTCTAATTTAAAATAAACTACTTGGCAGTTTTCAGGATACAAAACTGACTAAGTGTTTCCTACTTTTAGATTTATTAGTTCCTTTCTGTGGATATGGTTGAATTCAGAGATAAACAGAAGTGTATATTATGTTAATTTACAGAAATACATTAGTCTAACACATTCATTTTATTATGATTCAAAGCGACATTTTCATTTTTAAATAATGTAGAAAATATAAATTATACAAACAAATTAATAAAAATCGTATTTCTTATTTTGCTAATAATACAAACATGCTGGTATTATATTTTCATAGATAAATTTATATTTGCTATTAAACGCTTTCTTCACGTTTCATATTTTTCATTTCCACATAAATGCATGTGTTTCAAAATTTTATAAACATATGAGATTTTGATTCGTATTTTACTCGCAGTTTAATAAAGAAAGACAATAGAAGAGAAAAAGTTTTTAACTGTGAAAAATTGTATCGCCTTTTAGTTGAACTTTAAAGAAAAATAAAATTTCTTGTCAACATTACTTAGAATTTTATTGAAGATTGTTTTTAATACAAAATTTACAAAAATATTTGACAATATGGGCTGATAATGCATTTATAAATTTGATTAAAGCATACAAAATATTTTGTAATTTTTTTTATTGTATTTAAAATAATTATTTTACTAGGGCTATTTTAAGCACTTGATATAAATAAAATATATATTAAGCAGTGAAAAATGATTCTTAATTTTTTTAATTTTTACAAAACATTTCTACTGGTTCAAAAATTAAAAGTCATTTTTTAATATTTTTTTTCTTTAAACATGCAAAGTTTTCATATATATTTTACTATACCACAAGGGTACTACAAGGGTATTTTACTATACCATAATTTGAAGGGAATGCATTGAATATTCGATCATGTATAAGCATTTACAGAAAACAAATATTAACTGAGCATGCTAAAAATTAGCTCATTTTTCGTTTATAATTTCGTATCTAACGGTATTAAATACTCTAGCTACAACGCCTCGAATACATAGTGTAGAAAACGGCTACAAAATAGTACTACAAAATTTAATCCGAATGTAGAACGATGCTGAAATATAACGGGTCGATCGCAGCGACTAATTTTATAAAAATATTTTCTGCGATACTGAAGACGAAGAAAACTTTTTATTATTAGTGGTTTCCAGAGCATTTGGACCCCCCCCCCCTCTCTTGCTACGCCTACTGGCTAAAATTGCTACCACTATTTCAAATCAAACATCTTTGCAGCAGATTCCTTTAACATCTTGAATAGAAGACTAGAATAAAGATTATCGTTTCAAATAGTGGGGAAATTTTCTGTACTTAGCGAGCCCTGATTTATTGCTGTACTCTAGCTGAAAATCATGATAATTCAGACAATGTTATTGGTATAGTCAATTGCATTTCAATTACTTCCTAAAATTGTACTTTCTATACAGGATAATGTAATATCTATACAAAGAGTCTCAAAAATATTGAAACGCTCTTTAATGTTTTACCTGTTCGAGAAACGTAGACAATGTAAATTGTAAAAGTGTTCAAAACAAGATGGAGATTAAAATTGTGGTAATGAAATTGTCCTGCCCTTAATTTTCAAAAACTTACATTTTTTAACTTTTTACACGGACTTTGGTTCTAAAGACATATTTAGAAACATTTTTTCCAATGCTGTGACAAGTAAAATTATAAAACTGTCGTTATTCTACGACCGAAACTCACCGAGTTTTGATACTTTAAATTTATAAAGTAATTTCATAGAGTTTCGGCACGAAAAACAGATAGACGGTTTTTAACCCCTTGTGGTTTTATTTTTTTAATTAGTTAGGCAATTAGAATGATTATTTAACCCCATCCCTTGTGTATTAATGAAGAGTTACGCACGTGACTGATTTACAATGCATATTTTACTTGCCACTAGTGACACTAAAAAATAATTCACAACACAAAGATTACCCAGGGTCCAGATTGTTTGCAAATTTTTCTACGTTCCTACCACTATTTCAAATCAAACATCTTTGCAGCAGATACCTTTAAGATCTTCAACAGAAGACTACAATAAAGATTATCGTTTAAAATAGTGGTAGCAAAGTGGCGAAATTTTATGTACTTAGCGAGCCCTGATTTACTTTACAGGAATCGCATTCATGATTAATGAACTAGGGGTTAACTGCCGGAAAGCACTGAAGTATCATAAATTTTAAAGCATGACAATTCGGTGAGTTTTGGTGAATGAAAGAATGAAGTTTTTACTGTTTTACTTGTCAGAGCATGGATAAAATATCTTTTTAAGTATGACTTATGTGACACAGAGTCCATATAGAAATTTGAAAAGTGCAAATCTTTCAAAACTGATGGCAGGACATTTTCATTAGCATACTCTGAATTCCTAACTTACTTTGTACACTTTTGCAATTTATGTTGCCTACGTATCTACAATAGGCTAATATTTGAAACGCGTTTCAATCTTTTTGGGAAAACCTGTTTAATGTACTTTAATTAAAATTTAAAATAGTGGCTGGCCCATAATTAAAGTGCACATGTTTAAAGGGCTCTAGAAACTAAACTATTTAGAATATTTTGAAAACATTTGGTATTTATACTGTATGCGGAAACAAGCTCTGCAAAAAAAATCCAATAGATGGCGCTGTATATCAGCAAAAGAAAAATAAAACGAAACTAAAAATAGACAATTTCCAACCAGCTAACTAGTAAAACTTTTTTATCACAAATTTCACATGATTCGAGCTTAAACTTTCAGTCACGAAGAGCCTTATGTGCAGAAAAAAATTAGCCAAAAAAAGCCCCCTTTAACCCTTTCAGGGTCAAAGCACTGATGTTGCTAAAATGTTGAAATGATAGAGTGAGACGAGGATTTATGAACAAACTTATTTGACAAGAAGTAAAATATTTTTTTTCACGTTTTTAAAGCAAAACATTATTCCAAAATTGCGGTGCCATTGTGGCATTTAGGGATAAAAATTAAGTGAGAGCACCGCTGACGTCGGGTTAACCGCCGTAACCATGTTCTGAGGAACTTTTAACAAGCACGACCAGGATGAGTCCTGTGTGCTCTACGGTAGGTTGGGCACTGCCACCGGCGGATCAACCACATTTCCCAAGTCATTGACGACACTGTGGCTGCAGCAGTATGCAACGGGGGAACCCATGGGTGGCCCTAAGGGAACCACAGCACTACACTTCGTAACAGCGCCTAGAATACATAGTGTGGAAAACGGCTACAAATTAGTACTAAAAAAATTCATCCGATAAATGTAGAACGATGCTAAAAGATAAGGGTCAATCGCAGCGACATCTTCTAGCAGTGGCGTAGACAGGGTGGAGGTCCAGATAGTTTTGATACGACTGATTTTATAAAAATATTTTTGCCTTATCTAATCGGAGAGTTTTCTGCGATATTGAAGGCGAAGAAAACTTTATAATATTACTGGTTTCCAGAGCATTTGGACATCCCTCTCTGGCTACGCCACTGCCTGCTAGCTCTTTTCAACGAAACATTGTATAAGAATCGAACTGGTAAAACGTTTCAGCTGGTGGTAAAAATTGTACATAATTAAATTATACCCTATTTCCTTTGACTTAGATAGTGATTTTCATAAGCTTTGAAAATATGAATGGCCAAAAAACTTGACACGCATTCTTTTGTGCCTGGTTGCAGTACTCGATGAAAGACATCAAACTAGAAACTATCCCGATTTAGAATACCAAAGGATGAATCTCTTCTAGAAGAGTGGAAAAGATTAATTCCCTGATATGATAAAAAAGTAACTTCAAAATCAGTTACAACTGAAATATACACTTACAAGAAGATTATATTATTTTACATAAATTATGTTCATGCTGTCAATAGTGAAACGCTCTTGGGACGTGAAGATCTGAAGAGATAAAAGAAAATTAAGTAGTATATATCATGTATCAATCGTCCTTCAAAGGGTGAATAAAAAGCGTTTTTTATCACAATGGTAGTAATTATAGCGCTGTATGAAAGAATATCGTCGTCTCAAAAGATATTGATTTAAAATGAGTTATTTTTGTTAATATTTTCTAATAAAACATCCCTAACATGTAAGCGCCAACTATTCATTTTTATTACATAACTCGTTTCCGCATACTCTAAATAGTATAAATATCACAACTTTTAAAAATATTCCAAATAGTTTATCGTGTAGATCCATTCAAACATATGCACTTTAATTATGGCCACCCTGTACTACGTAAAATAAAAGTGAGTAGCTAAGGCTAACTTTTAACATCACTTTCCTTGATATTGTTATTTTCTTTTTTTAAAGATGTTTTGATTGTTTTAATATAATTTAAGATCTGTATTTTTGGTTTCTTTAATTAATTTTTTAGACTGTTTAAATATGTGATAAGATATAAAAAAAATATTTCGAAAATTTCAATGTATTTTGACTTTTTTATATATTTTTTATATTTTCCGATTAAAAGCGCTCATTATACCAGAATGATATTTTATATGTTTCATTTTATTAAAAAAAAATGTGCGAAAAACAATCTGACGCATGATAGTTCGTTTGACCTACATTTTTTATCCAGATATTTCGAATTTATCCATGAAATTTCAAAAGAAGAATTTTCAATTTATGTAATGACGATATATCTGTCATTAAATAAATCAAATATTACTATTAGGAATTTCTGAATAAAAAAGTTGATAATACTGGAAATCCTTCTACGATAATATTAGGAGCGCGTAAATATTAAATTTCGTATCTATAGCATGTAAATATCAAATTGTATTTTTAAAATGTGAAAATACATAAAATTTTTTTAACTAACCTATTTTTTAAATTCTTTATAACATATTAAAAAGAATCTTCGACAAAAATCAATACTACATCCAGTAAACATAGGTCGGCTTTAATAATTATTAGACGGTTGCCGGTCCCTTGATTTTGCACACTAGTATTTTAAAAAGTATTCTTCCCCTTATTTAACCGACGAAAAATAAGACAACAATACTTTAAAAAATGACTGATATACAAATTTAAGGGATCATACAAACGCTTTAGCGTCAGCGTGGCTGGGGGCCTACTTTTAAAAAATTCAGATTACTTGATTGGCACCACTTTTTTGAAATGGTATATTTCGCCTTACTTAATCTGTCATTAAGTGAGGCGAATTTTACTTTCCCAAAAAACTGGTGTCAATCAATAAAACTGAATTTTAAAAAAGTCGCCCACTTGCAACACTGTCAGAAAGTAGGTCTAGTATTCAGATGGCGGTGTATACATTCTAAATTTTATCAAAACAATCAAACATCTTAGAAAAAAGAAAAAAAAATGTTGACCTTGACCGCGGTCAAAAATCAATGCTCATCCACACATATGACCCGAATAAAACTTAACTTATATTATTTTTTATTAGTAGATTTTGGTGTATATTTACATTGCTTGAAACTTTGACAAATATGTCAATTAAAAAACGTTAGGCTTAAAATTATATTATGTAAGCAGGATTCGTAAGACTCCTGGAATTTTGCGACGAGGAAATTCTTCGGTACCAGTATTTTCTTACAGAAAATCTCTTCTTAAAAGAAGGCGAAGTTTCGCGAGTTTAACCTAGATTTCTTTTTCTATAAAGAAAATACTGGTGAAAATCCTGAAAAATTCCCTGATCCGTACGAACCCTGTGTGAGTTATATATTAGCATTTCGGATTTTATATGCATAAAGAATTATCTGTTAGAAAACTTTAATAAAATTTTAAAAATCCATAAGTAAGCTTCAGTTTGTTCATTGTTTTAAAAATGCTATACGATGCTTTTGTTCTGTCTACTAAAGAACAGAATAATAATTTAAGGAATGAGTATTTTCTACTGGAAGCCTCACTTTTCGGTATTCACAAATAAATTTGCGACAGTACGAAAGATTCATATTTCACAAAGAAAATTTCATCATTTTATAATAGATATATATACAGTCAAGGAAAAAAAAAGTTTACAACCCCCACTAAATCTGCAACAAATTATCGTAGCAGAAAGTTACTGGTACCAAACGATTGAAAATGAAGTCTATTTTTAAATGATGTATATAATAAGTGCTTAAGGGACCATCACTATATGAATACCAACCCAATTTTTTTTTCAATAGCAACACCCACTTTTGACACAATAATTTAAATCGGCTGTTTAAACTATGCCTATCTACAAAATGCCAAGTCATTTGGATGATAATTTTTTGACTTATAATCATTCAAAATTTAGAGTTTCTAATATTAACTTACATTTTTATATTTTTAGTAATCTTTCCTGAAATTATAATCCGAATGTGCTAATTTATTTTTTGGTTATTATACTAAAAAACCCAAACATAAATAAGTTGAATTTTTAATTTTTAAAATATTATAATATCAATTTGAATTATGAAATTAATATTCGAAAAAATTATGAATTGCAACATAACATTTTTATTGTTTTATATGTATTACGTCCTGCTTTATAATCATTGAAAATTAAAACAAAGTCTTCCAAGTAGTTTTCAAATTATGCTTAAAAAACGGCCAGATGCTAGTTGAAGGCGTCGTCTATGATGTACAGAAAACATAATTTGAAAAAATATTTTACTCATTTTATTGTTGAGTAGAATAAGATTTTTTTGTTACTTTTTCTTTATAAGTTTAAAATTTTTTATTAAATTTGCGTAAATCGTATTTGCATAACAAGTAATTTTACATCAATTATGTAAATTAGTTTCGCTTTTTTTATTAACAAAGCTCATTTTTTTAAAAATGAACAGTTCTACATTAAAAAAAATATCTTACTCATTATTATTGTTACCTTGTAACAGCCATGTCACTGTTATTGACAGTTAGCAAAGCTAGCTAGTCGGAAATGAGCACTGAGGCGTAGCGTCAAGGGGGGGCACGGATCACTTTACTACCAGTATTTTTATATACTATATTTGGCCTTATTTAATTAATACCATTCAAAGATTAAATAAGGCTAAATGTAGTATATAATTATACTGGTAATAAAATGATCGTGCCCCCCCCTGACGCTACGCCTCTGAATGAGCACAAATTGTATAAAACCAAAGTCACTTTTATTAAAATCTTAAAAAGGGCAGGGATTTGAGGAAAGCTCTACGAATTTTCCCCAGGACAGAAAGAAATCAGTTTCCGCAAAACTTCCCTCAGCAAAATAAGCTTCAAATATCAATAAGAGATAACTCAAAATGTCACTTACAACCTTGACTAGGCGGCAAGACTTCAGCAGTGTTGAATGTCCACTTATGCAAGCTAGTCAAACTTCGACGTCAAGATGTCCTCCTCTTTTAACACTGAAAGCGGCAATCCGTGAGCACCAAACGCCTTTATTTCAATTAGCACAAAATAACGCAATTTATGCTTACCAACAGATACTCTTCCTTCTCAGCCGCAGATCGTTGATTTCACTAATCAGACCTAAGAGCACCTTACTGGAAGAAGAACTTGATCCAAAGTTCCACCTTTCCCATCGCATGACAGTGCTTAAATACTGCCATATCGATTAACCAGATGTAGAAATTTGCATAAATATAGATATGAAGAGAAAAATCACAAGTACCGAGGTTTTCATACTCATTCATCGAAAGTTAGAGAAAGTTAGCCTTGATAACTTTTACGCACATTGACAATTATTGGACAAAAAGTACGTTCGCAATCAAAACTTCGCCCACTCTTATAATCAGAGTAGTCTACACATCATAACCTTTAACTGAATTTCTAGCTGTTTCGCCAGTCTAATAAACCTATTTTATTTTTTCTACGGTATATATGTTTGAAGTTTAGCTTCTTATAAATGCATATCAGAATACTTACTGAGAAATGTTTAAAAATATGCCATTAACAATCGAGGTAAAATTTATATTCAGACTGAAAAGCAATTTCCCTGGTTTTATTCTGCATCGTTTCCGTATACTCAGAGCTCCCAAATGGTCCGCCAACTGATTAACAATATTTTTTAACAGAAAATTTCATCCTAGGTTTCGACAACAGTTCCGCAAAAATTTACCTCCGAAGGTGGTTTCTGCAAAATTTGCAAGAAAAATCTAAAAATGTAATTCTTCTAAAAAAATACCGGTACTCAAAAAGCGGACCATTTGGGAGCCCTGTATACTGCTTTATACTATTTTTTATTCTAAATTTTGTATTCGTCAATATTCTTCACATATAAATTTAGAAAAAAGCGAGTAAAATAAATTCAAAATCTTAGAAAAATTACATTATGAATACACCTATAAAATTCCAATCACATTCACATATTCGAAAAGTATTTTAATCCTTATATATTTTAATCGCATAATTCAACTCTTGTAAATATTTTAAAATGAATATTGAAAAGGATTTTACAGTATGTAACAATAGCTGAAACATATTAAGTCAGTAATAGGGTTATATTGGCAAGAAATAATACATTAATCGAAGTGACTTAGTCATTCTGAAGCATTTCAAGAATCGAGCACTAACTTCAATTTGGATTCACCCCCTACAATTTGCTCATTTTAAAATAAATTAATTTTTCTGAACCTAATCGTAGGAATTTCATGAAATTTGATATCTAGGCATAGTTTGAACTAAATATTTAAAATATCTTGTCAAAATTGTCTCTTGCTATTAAAAAAAACAAAGTGTGGGTTTTGTTGGATATGCAGATAGACCCCTTAGAAAATTTTATATACATTATTTAAAAGTAAACTTTATTTCCAATCGTTTGGTACCAGTAGTTTTCTTCTACAATAATTTGTGGCAGAGTAAGTAGGGGTATTCACATTTTCTTTCCACGGCTGTACATAAATTTGGCGAATAAAAACTTTTGCAACTGTACTCAAACTTAAACAAGAACATTAAATATTCATATAAAAGGAAATTATATGTAATGAAATGTAAAAGGAACTAAAACTTTAAAAAAAAATACAAGAATGTATTGAAGCGCATTTAAATTGATTGCCCGAAAAAAAAATTATTACGTTGCACAGTCAGCATGAAAAAAAAAATACACCGGCCTTTATTCGTGAACCGATTACGATGCAATCACCCCAAGTATGTCATTAGTTTTTGAATAATATTTTTTTCCGAACATAAATGAAATATTTGAAATAGGAGTCGCCTACATATTAAAAATTGCACAAACTTAGATATTTCAAATGATAACATCTGCATTTGGCACTTGTGTGCCTTGGATTATATAACCCAGGAAAAGTACAGGGTGGTCATAAAAAACTTTGCCGATATATGGAGCTCTAGCGGCCGGTCCAGTTAACCGATCGACGTGAGATTTTAGATATAGTTAATCAGAGGTATGAGCTCATGAGCTCCGGATTATGTGAACGGCAACAAAGTGGTGCTCACAGTTACGGTTATAGGTACAGAAACTCGAAATTTTCCAATGGCAACGCCCATTTTTTTGTCTCAAAATGCTCAGCGCATGCGAAAACCCTAAAGAGCATTGGAACCATACATGTATCACAAGAAACTCGTTATGCACGCACAAAAAACATCTCTGCAAACGGCAAAAAAAAAAAAAAAAAAAAAAAAAAAAACATGATTGGGGCGCACGGAGGAAATTTGCATATGACACAGAGTTAGTACACCAATCACTAATTACAACACAGATCGGAGAAAAGAAAACTTTTATTTTGATTACACATTTTCCACATGGGTGCCATCACAGGCAATTACACATTACATGAGGGCGACTGTGGACAATACAGCCGAACGTAACATCGCATGAGGAAAGTTTGCAATCTCATGTTTGATAGAATATTTCAAATACGGCAAAGTTTGCGGATTGCACATGTACACTCTAGATTTGAGATATCCCCAGAACCAGAAATCGATAGGAGTGAGGTCGGGGGATCGCGAAGGCCACGGAAATGTAAAATGGCGTGAGATGACATGGTCGCCAAAATGCTGTTCCAGGACATTGCGAACAGACTTCGCTATATGTGGGGTGCACCATCTTGCATCCAAACGAAGTTATTCAGTGCATTTCGCTGCAGCAATTCTGGTATGACGTAATTTTGCAGCATTACCTTACAGCGGGAGCCTGTTACAGAGCAAGTTACAAATCCCATTGGTGTCGCTTCCTCAAAGAAGTACGGCCCGAGAATAATTGTGCCTGCAATGCCGCACAAATTTGACGTCGTATAAAAGTACTGGTGCCACAACGTGCGGATTCATAACTGCCCAGTGCACACAATTTTTGGTGTTGACGTTGCCAGTTAAGGTGAAATGTGCCTCGTCCGTCCATTATATGCAAAAAGGCCAGTCGTTATCTCTATCATACCGGATAATAAATTCCTTAGCAAAGTCTATACGTTGTTGATGGTCCCCCACTTCCAACATCTGGACGCGCTGGTACCGGTAAGGAAACATGCGGATTACACAGCGCAGTAGCTTTAGGACCGTTCCTTTTGGTATATCCAATACACGAGATGCACCTCTTGTAGTTTGCACGTGTCCTGTAGTCACTGTGTGCTGCACTTCCATAACAGTATCCTCAGGAACGGTTGGTCGTCTGGATTGCGGTATATCACAGGTGCAGCCAGTTTCTTTGAATTTCTTTACTAAATCACGAAAAGCTTGTGGGCTACATGGGCCACGTATTTGGCGATGGTTTCGACGGTAAACACGCAAGGTTTTCGCAGCATTCATCCCATTTTGATAATAGAGTTTTACCAATTCACCACGAACTGTCGCTGGAAGAGTCATTTCGTCGGCATGCGCGTGCTCCCTACTGAAGAACTAACATTCCCACCCCACTTTTATCCGTTTTCTACGCTGACTATCTGGCGAACGGCCTTCCGTGATTGGTGTTTTTCCTCTGTCATATGTAAATTTCCTTCGTGCGCCCAGTGGCGTAGCGTCAGGGGGGGGGGCACGATCATTTTACTACCAGTATAATTATATACTACATTTAGCCTTATTTAATCTTTGGACGGTATGAATTAAATAAGGCCAAATATAGTATATAAAAATACTGGTAGTAAAGTGGTCCGTGCCCCCCTTGACGCTACGCCTCTGCGTGCGCCCTGATCGTGTTTTTTTGGCCGTTCGCAGAGCTTTTTTTTGTGCGTGCATAACGCGTCCGCTTATTGTGATACACGTACCGTTCCAACGCTCTTTAGGGTTTTCGCATGCGCTGAGCATTTTTTGAAGAAAAAAAATGGGCGTTGCCATTTGAAAATTTTGAGTTTCTGTAGCTATAACCGTAACTGTGAGCGCCAATTTGTTGCCGTTCACAGAACACCGAGCTCATACCTGTGAATAACTATATCTGAAATCTCATCTCGATCGGTTGACCGGACCGTCCGCTAGAGTTTGATATATCGACAAAGTTTTTTTATGACCACCCTGCATGTGTATGTACTTCTGTTAAGTTTTAAAGAGCTCAAAGTTTGAGAATGCTAATGGTTAATTTACGTGTCAAACTTAAACTTGTATCTTTCGAAAAAATTATTCCATTTAAAATTCTGTTTTCAGTGAGATACATTGCCTAGACCAAAATATATCCTAATCATTTTTTTACTGAAAAACACATTTTTAATTATGAAAATTATTAACCCCTTAATCGTCGCGACCGATAAGCGTAGACTACTTTTTTAAAACTCAGATTGCTTGATTGCCACCAATTATTTTAAGTAGAAATATTCGCATTACTTAATGACAGATAAAATAATACAAGCATAAAGCCAATTACACTATTTTAAAAATCTGATGGGAATCAACCAATCTGAGTTTTAAAAAGGTAGTCTACACTGTACCTAGTTAATTTATCGGGCGCGACGATTAAGGGGTTAATAAATTTATATAGAAAAATTATGAATTATGATCTACATCAATTTTTACATAAATAGAATGGGCATCCCCAAAATCATAGTGGATTATTAAAAAAATTATATTTAAACACATGGGTATGTATTTTTACAGTTCATCCGAATCATTATTTTTCGATGTATAGCGAAATTTTACTTTTGAATTTTTAACCCTTTCAGGCGCGGAGTTATTTTGTTCGAAAAAAAAAAGAAATGATTGAAATGATTGATTGGCACTAGAATTTGGAAACGAATTTCTAATAAAGTAAATACTTGTTTTCATCCATGTTCATTACAAAACTAAAATTTTAATAAAATATTCTTGGTTTCGTGTGTTAGTTTGGAATTAAACTTGAGTGGTCACATTTGTGACCACTGCCCTTGAAAGGGTTTTAACCCTTTCCGGCGCGGAGTAAGTCTTTGTAAATTGTAAGTGTTTGTAAAATGATGAAATAATGGAACACCAGAAATTACAAAGGAATTCATTAGATAAAATAAAAACTTGCTTATTTTCCGGTACTTAACAAAAGGAAAATTTTAATTAAATATTCTTGGTGCCGTTTGTCAGTTTTGGAATTAAAATTAGGTGTCCTTTTTTGTGACCATCGCCCGTTAAAGTGTTAAAGGGACCATATTCAGCTATTATTCAATAAGTGTTGTCAATGGGCTACTTCTTTTTAACTCAGCTTTCCTGATTGGTACCACTTTTCTGAAATGGTCTCATTCGCCTTATTTAATCTGTCTTTAAAAAAAGCGAATTTTATTCATTACAAAAAATTGGTGGCAATCAAGAAAACTGAATTTGAAAAAGTATCTTACTGGCAACACTGAACTAAATTGCATATAAGAAAACCGAGAACAGCAACTAGAAAATTTATGTGAAAAATTCCCTTAAATAAAACTTGAGAGCTTTTTTTTTTTATACACCGATTGTCTCTACAATTTTACTTGTCTAAATCTAGAAGCCTTTTGATTTAATTGATTATATAACCCCTTGAAGGGCGAAGATATTATTACATATACCATTTAACGATACAGAAATGACGATTATATTTATATTGAATCGTACCACAATGTATACATTTTTTATTTGTTGTAGCTATCTCTTGAAATTATCTTAGTATAAGTGTATGGCAAAGATTATACTTCAAAACGTGGTACGACTAGGATTAAAATATAGTCTCTGGGATGTCCAGTAATGAAAAGGTTAATTTTAATGTAACTGCCAAATGGCAAGCAGAATTTTGTACTAAAATTTTTGACGAAACGTCAGTTGAGGCTCACTGTGAAGACGCGAAAAGTTTTTGGTTTCCGCCTATCTGTTTGCTTCGCGATGTCCGAAAAGTGATATTAAAGAACAATGATTTTCAGAGATGACGTTGAGGCTCCTGATCTGTAAGTTTACTATTAAGGTACATGAAGAGAAGAATTTATTTATTGCCGAAACGTCAGTGAAATCTCACTGTGGAGACGCAAAAAGTTTTTGTTTCCGTCTGTCTGTCTGTTCCACGATATCCGAAAAGTGATATTAAAGAACAATGATTTTCAGAGATGACGTTGAAGCTCCTGATCTGCAGGTTTACTAGTAAGGTAGATGAAGAGAAGAATTTATTTATTGCCGAAACATGGCATTACCCTTTTCACACACCACTCTTTTTCATTTAGTGTATTGCATTTTCCAAACTGTATTGTAATTTGGCTATTAAAATAATATATTTATATTTAATGCCATTTAATGCCATTAGTTCCATTTTAAAGGGGCCGGTTAAAACCCAGCCAATCAACTAGTTGCTTGTAAAATTCTAAACTCTAAAAATTTCCAATGTTTTAAGTATTTTCACCTTTCTCTATAAAGAAGAGATATTTTATGAATTATTACCTGCATCCATAAACATGGTGTCGCGTCAATTCATCTCGCACAATTCATCGCGGAACAATTCGTCGCGCACAATTCGTCGCAGCGTCAATTCGTCGCAGCGTCAATTCGTCGCGAGCTCAATTCGTCGCGGCTCAATTCGTCGCGACGTCAATTCGTCGCAGCGAAAATGTCTTTGAAGGCTATTATGATAAAAATAAGGATAATTTAGTAAAATTATTTAATGATAATTTGTTTTTTAGATATACAGAATTATAACTTACATTTTAAAGGCGATTTCGAAGGAAATTTTTTTTAAAATGACGAATACAAATGCTAGAAATTTAAAAAAAAAAAATTAATAGTTGACATATGTGTACACAGGTTACAACCCCCCCCCCCCTTATATTTCAAAGAATTAGGAAGTAAAAAAAGTATTGAGAGATGTAAACATAATATACTTTTTGTGATTGTGATTAAACTGATTGCTGCATGAATGCAATTTCATTAAGTAGTATTTTGGTTTTATAAGTTTTTTCATTTATTTCATCTATCTATACTAATATTATAAAGGAGTAAAGATTGTTTGTTTGTTTCTTTGTTTGTAGGGGGTAATCTCTGGAACTACCGAACCGATTTCAAAAGTGATGGTGGCAAATTGATGGTGTCAACCCCTGCTCCAACATAGGCTATATTTTATGTCGGTGCCACTAACCCCAGGGGCTACAGGAGCGAAAAACGTTCTAAAATTGCGATTTTTTAGCTCACAGGCTATCAAAGCCTGACAGCTTATGTGCCCGCCGGTTCTGTATGTATGTATGTACGTACGTAACGCGATAACTCTTCATAGAAATATCCGTTTTCCTTCAAATTTTGTTTATAGGTTCACTGTGTTAAGGCGCTTCCCTGATTAGTTTTCGGGATTGATTGGTTAAGTATAAAAGGGGGGAACAAGGGTCTAATTCCCCCCCCTTAATTTATATAAATGGGTTTTTCATGCAGAATTATTCCGTTTTCCTTCAAATTTTGTTTATAGGTTCACTGAGTTAAGGCTCTTCTCTGATTAGTTTTCGGGATTCACTGGTTAAGTATAAAGGTGTGGGGGAATGGGGGGGCTAATCCCCCCTTATTTTATAAAAATTTGTTTTTCATGCAGAATTATTCCGTTTTCCTTCAAATTTTGTTTATAGGTTCACTGTGTTAAGGTGCTTCCCTGATTAGTTTTTGGGATTGATTGGTTAAGTATAAAGGAGGGGAACGGGGGGATAATCCCCCCTTAATTTATATAAATGGGTTTTTCATGCAGAATTATCCCATTTCCTTCAAATTTTGTTTATAGGTTCACTGTGTTAAGGCGTTTCCCTGATTAGTTTTCGGGATTGATTGGTTAAGTATAAAGGGGGGGGGGGGAACGGGGGGGGCGTATCCCCCTTTATTTTATATAAATGGGTTTTTCATCAGAATTATTCCGTTTTCCTTCAAATTTTGTTTATAGGTTCACTGTGTTAAGGCGCTTCCCTGATTAGTTTTCGGGATTGATTGGTTAAGTATAAAGGGGGAGAACGGGAGAGATAATCCCCCTCTTAATTTATATAAATGGGTTTTTCATGTAGAATTATTCTATTTGCTTCAAAATTTGTTTATAGGTTCATTGGGTTAAGACGCTTCCCTGATTAGTTTTCGGGATTGATTGATTAAGTATAAAGGGGGTGAACGGGGGGGCTAAAATCCCCCTTAATTTTTATAAATGGGTTTTTCATGCAGCATTATCCCATTTCCTTCAAATTTTGTTTATAGGTTCACTGTGTTAAGGCGCTTCCCTGATTAGTTTTCGGGATTGATTCGTTAAGTATAAAGGGGGGAACGGAGGGCTAATCCCCCCTTATTTTATATAATTTTTTTTCATGCAGAATTATTCCGTTTTCCTTCAAATTTTGTTTATAGGTTCACTGTGTTAAGCCGCTTCCCTGATTAGTTTTCGGGATTGATTGGTTAAGTATAAAGGGGGGGAACGGGGGCTAATCCCCCTCTTATTTTATATAAATGGGTTTTCATGCAGTATTATTCCGTTTTCCTTCAAATTTTGTTTATAGGTTCACTGTGTTAAGCCGCTTCCCTGATTAGTTTTCGGGATTGATTGGTTAAGTATAAAGGGGGGGGGGAACGAGGGGCTAATCCCGTGTTAATTTATATAAATGGGTTTTTCATGCAGAATTATCCGATTTTCTTCAAGTTTTGTATATATATTCATTGTAATTAGAGATTTACCTGATTAATTTAAGGGGTTCATTAGTTAACTATGAGGGGGGTAACGGGGGGATGACCCCCCCCCCTTAATATATTGTTGATTTCTTTATTTTTCGATGGGCTTATTTCAAATTCTTTGAAATAAGAGTATAATATACAATTAGTGTGAATAGCCTGTGAACTCAGTGCCCTCAGTTTAACTGGGCAGTTTTCTTTTTATTTTTTATACTGAATGAGCTAGAAATTTGAAATTCGTCATTGTAGTTACTTATAAGATGTAAATGCTCTCTAAGAACAAAATAAAAAAGAAATCGAAATTTAAAAGGGTGAAATGAGCGAAAAGCCTTCTAAAAAGAGTCTAAATTACAATTTCTATGAAATCTCTGGAACTACAGAACCGATTTCAAAAGTAATGGTGGCAAATTGATGGGGACAATCCCTACTCCAACATAGGCTATATTTTATGTCGTTGCCACTAACATCAATGGGGTGCAGGATCGAAAAATGTTCGATAATTGCGACTTTTTTATACTGAAGGGGCAAGAAATTTGAAATTTAGCATTGTAGTTATTTATCAGATGTAAATGCTCTCTAAGAATAAATTTTTAAAAAAATCGAAATTTAAATGGGTGAAATGAGCGAAAAGCGTTCTAAAGTCATTCTAAATTACAATTTCTATGGAATCTCTGGAACCACGGAACCGATTTCAAAAGTGATGGTGGCAAATTGATGTTGAGAATCCCTGCTCCAACAGCCTCTTTAATGAAAAGCTATGCGTTTCTGACGACTGGGTTTTTTGCTAATTGTTGCAACAGATTAATCTCGGAAAATGAAACATTTGAAGTTACTGAAAAAAATAATAACTCAAAAAGTATTTGTCAGAAAATTGTTAGACAAACTGCGTTTGAAAGGTACAAAATTGTATTTTTCTTGATATAAATTTGAAATCTAATGATTATGCCGTTTTTCAAATATTGAATTTCAAAAATTATCAAATTTTCCAATGGAGTACCATAGCGAAACCTTCATGCGTAAAAAGATAATGATAAGGGCGACGTGTCCTGACGTGTATATTGGCTATAGCAAGAGTCACAAATTATAGTAGCCTTATTATTCTGTTAAAATATAAAAGTTATTTATGAAATGTCAATATTTTGTTTGTTTAAAGGTTCGTTAAAAGAAATTGACCAGCGTAGCGTGCGTAGCTTGCTAGTTGTTAATAATTAGCCCCATTTTCACCCGATCTCCTTCGTTTTTGGGGACGTTTTCACCATTTCTACGTTCCAGTTAAGACCCTGGCCCCCTGGGACTCAGTATAGGGGCAACGTTGAAGGTTTTTGTTCCCTAAATTTTTAATAACTTGCTCCCTTTTAGCCCGATGTTTTTCGTTTTTGGTGCGTTTTCTCAATTTAGTTATTCCCCATTTCTACATTGCAGTTAGGACCCCGGTCCCCTGGGCGCGGCACGGGACCTCTTTAACCTTTTGTGCGCCATGCATTTTCACCACCCCCCTATAATTGTGTCACCTTCTCAATGCGTAACTTTAAAGATGACAGTTAAACTGAGGGCATTGAGTTCACAGGCTATTCACACTAATTGTATATTATACTCTTATTTCAAAGAATTTGAAATAAGCCCATCGAAAAATAAAGAAATCAACAATATATTAAGGGGGGGTCATCCCCCCGTTACCCCCTCATAGTTAACTAATGAACCCCTTAAACTAATCAGGTAAATCTCTAATTACAATGAATATATATACAAAATTTGAAGAAAATCGGATAATTCTGCATGAAAAACCCATTTATATAAATTAAGGGGGGTATTAGCCCCCCGTTCCCCCCCTTTATACTTAATCAATCAATCCCGAAAACTCATCAGGGAAGCGTCTTAACCCAATGAACCTATAAATAAATTTTAAAGCAAATAGAATAATTCTGCATGAAAAACCCATTTATATAAATTAAGGGGGGATTATCCCCCCCCCGTTTCCCCCCTTTATACTTAACCAATTAATCCCGAAAACTAATCAGGGAAGCGCCTTAACACAGTGAACCTATAAACAAAATTTGAAGGAAATGGGATAATTCTGCATGAAAAACCCATTTATATAAATTAAGGGGGGGTGTTAGCCCCCCCGTTCCCCCCTTTATACTTAATCGATCAATCCCGAAAACTAATCAGGGAAGCGACTTAACCCTATGAACCTAGAAACAAATTTTGAAGCAAATAGAATAATTCTGCATGAAAAACCCATTTATATAAATTAAGAGGGGGATTATCTCTCCCGTTCCCCCCCCCTTTATACTTAACCAATCAATCCCGAAAACTAATCAGGGAAGCGGCTTAACACAGTGAACCTATAAACAAAATTTGAAGGAAATGGGATAATTCTGCATGAAAAACCCATTTATATAAATTTATGGGGGTGTTAGCCCCCCGTCCTCCCCTTTATACTTAATCAATCAATCCCGAAAACTAATCAGGGAAGCGTCTTAACCCAATGAACCTATAAACAAATTTTGAAGCAAATGGAATAATTCTGCATGAAAAACACATTTACATAAATTAAGAGGGGGATTATCTCTCCCGTTCTCCCCCTTTATACTTAACCAATCAATCCCGAAAACTAATCAGGGAAGCGCCTTAACACAGTGAACCTATAAACAAAATTTGAAGGAAAACGGAATAATTCTGATGAAAAACCCATTTATATAAAATAAGGGGGGGATTAGCCCCCGTTCCCCCCCCCTTTATACTTAACCAATCAATCCCGAAAGCTAATCAGGGAAGTGCCTTAACTCAGTGAACCTACAAACAAAATTTGAAGGAAAACGGAATAATTCTGCATGAAAAACCCATTTATATAAATTAAAGGGGGGGGGGGATTAGCCCCTTGCCCCCCCCCCCTTTATACTTAACCAATCAATCCCGAAAACTAATCAGGGAAGCGGCTTAACACAGTGAACCTATAAACAAAATTTGAAGGAAAACGGAATAATTCTGCATGAAAACCCATTTATATAAAATAAGATGGGGATTAGCCCCCCGTTCCCCCTCTTTATACTTTACCAATCAATCCCGAAAACTAATTAGGGAAGCGTCTTAACATAGTGAACCTTTAACCAAAATTTGAAGGAAATGGGATAATTCTGCATGAAAAACCCATTTATATAAATTTATGGGGGTGTTAGCCCCCCCGTTCCCCCCCTTTATACTTAATCAATCAATCCCGAAAACTAATCAGGGAAGCGTCTTAACCCAATGAACCTATAAACAAATTTTGAAGCAAATGGAATAATTCTGCATGAAAAACACATTTATATAAATTAAGAGGGGGATTATCTCTCCCGTTCTCCCCCTTTATACTTAATCAATCAATCCCGAAAACTAATCAGGGAAGCGCCTTAACACAGTGAACCTATAAACAAAATTTGAAGGAAAACGGAATAATTCTGATGAAAACCCATTTATATAAAATAAGGGGGGGATTAGCCCCCGTTCCCCCCCCCCTTTATACTTAACCAATCAATCCCGAAAACTAATCAGGGAAGTGCCTTAACTCAGTGAACCTATAAACAAAATTTGAAGGAAAACGGAATAATTCTGCATGAAAAACCCATTTATATAAATTAAAGGGGGGGGGGGGATTAGCCCCTTGCCCCCCCTTTATACTTAACCAATCAATCCCGAAAACTAATCAGGGAAGCGCCTTAACACAGTGAACTTATAAACAAAATTTGAAGGAAAACGGATATTTCTATGAAGAGTTATCGCGTTACGTACGTACATACATACATACAGAACCGGCGGGCACATAAGCTCTCAGGCTTTGATAGCCTGTGAGCTAAAAAATCGCAATTTTAGAACGTTTTTCGCTCCTGCACCCCCTGGGGTTAGTGGCACCGACATAAAATATAGCCTATGTTGGAGCAGGGTTTGTCACCATCAATTTGCCACCATCACTTTTGAAATCGGTTCGGTAGTTCCAGAGATTACCCCCTACAAACAAACAAACAAACAATTTTTACTCCTTTATAATATTAGTATAGATAGATGATATAAATGAAAAAACTTATAAAACCAAAATACTACTTAATGAAATTGCATTCATGCAGCAATCAGTTTAATCACAATCACAAACAGTATATTATGTTTACATCTCTCAATACTTTTTTTACTTCCTAATTCTTTCAAATATAAGGGGGGGGGGGGGGTTGTAGCCTGTGTACACATATGTCAACTATTAATTTTTTTTTTTTTTATTTCTAGCATTTGTATTCGTCATTTTTTCATGATCTGGGTGATTTTATCCTAAATCCTACGCCATTTTTTCGGTTATCTAAAGCAATATTTATTCTATGTCTAATTTAAATAAGAAATGACTTGCTCTTATTCATTGAACTTTCATGTTCACAATAAGGAAATTCCCAACAAAATCACTTATAAAAAAATTCCTCCGAAATCGCCTTTAAAATGTAAGTTATAATTCTCTATATCTAAAAAACAAATTATCATTAAATAATTTTACTAAATTATCCTTATTTTTATCATAATAGCCTTCAAAGACATTTTCGCTGCGACGAATTGACGTCGCGACGAATTGAGCCGCGACGAATTGAGCTCGCGACGAATTGACGCTGCGACGAATTGTCGCCGCGATGAATTGTCGCCGCGACGAATTGACGCTGCGACGAATTGTGCGCGACGAATTGTTCCGCGATGAATTGTGCGAGATGAATTGACGCAGAACCCATAAACATAATAGGGACGTTTAAAAACATAGGTTTGTATGTTAGCAGTTCATTCCAATCGTTATTTTTCGTAATATATAAATATTTTACTTTTCGAAGGTCTTCTAAATTGACCATATTCTGCTTCCGCTCAATCACATATAAGAAATGACAGAATGTATACGATTATACAAGATGGAGATTTGTATTAACCCGGGAGAAATCGCGCATACCTAGGTTATGATTTTTTTTTTTACTCTTTTACCAACTAATAAAAACAATAATCGGCATCTTAATTAGCCTGAGACAATTGTTACAAATTATGCGTTAAAGAATGTTGAAAATTACTATTCCAAAAATAGTGGTGACAATTGTAAAAGCCGTACTTAGTCTGGGTATGTCATACCCGGCCTCCCGGGTTAACAAATATCTAAACTATTGATGAAACAGTACCGAAAACCTGGCAATAAATCACAATTAAATAATAAACAGCCCGTCATCAACCAAAGTAAACACGTGTCCGTTCACTTTGACTTTGGTCCGTTTACTTTGCCTTTACACGTGCCAAAGTAGCAGTGGCGTAACCAGGGTGGGTGCCCAGATACTCTGAATACCACTAATTTCGTAAAGTTTTCTTCGCTTTATGTAATCGGAAAATTTTATATTGTTAAACAAGGCGAAAAAAACTTTACGAAATTAGTAAATTAGTGGTATTCAGATCATCTGGGCACACACCCTGGTTGCGCCATTGAGTGCACACGTCTTTTTATTTTTTAAAATTCCGATAATCTTGTCGATGATCTGTCATCATCTCATTTTCTCTCTTCAGCTTGGAAATGACTTTTGTAATCATTTTGTCATCTCTTTTATTTTCATTTTTATTTAATTATTTATTATTCATTTTTTAAACATTTCTTTGAAGTTTTGTGTAAGTGCATAAGTGACAACTTTCCATTTTCTTTCAATTAAAAATATCTTTTTAATCAGAAACTTGACTTAATAAATTAAACGACATGAATATTACAAAGAAGGAAGATACAATTTTTTACATAATATTTCTGGTCCAAACTAGATTAATCTGACTTGTAAAAATCCCAAAAGGTTGGCAAATGCAAGTTCGTACAATAATTTTTAAACGCAACAAGCTTGGTAACTATTGCTAATTTTTGACGTTTAAAATATGTCTCTACCATTATTATATATATATATATATATATATATATATATATATATATATATACAACAAATTGAAGTAATTGTGATTCAAATTCGAAGAAAAATGTTATTAGCAATAAATACATGTACAGGTAAAGTTTAATTATTTTTCTGCGAAGCTAAAATTTCATCCAATCGTTAAAACCCTCTGGTTTCCATACACACTTTTTCATTTAACGATAATTGCAAGCGTGCCTTCATATTTAGGCGTATCACTTAAAAGAATTTAAGCAGAAGAAAAAAGCCACACCCAACAATCAAGGTGAATTAATGGTGTGCTCTTAAGTGCAAAAATCCTTTTAAAGCGACACCTTAAAGGAAATATTAGAAATTATGATTTATTCTGTTTTCTCTTTCACTCACTTAAACAGCATCTGATAAACTAAAATCAGGTACTGTGTACTGCGCGAATGTGCAAATTTTTGAAAATGTGCACTCCATTATGCACACTTCTATTCTATCATTTTGATTGCTTCTGATATTTACGTATAGTCAAATTTCCCTTGTATATCCTGAAAAGGCAATTTGTTTAGTGATTTCTTGTACCTCGCGCTTTAAGATGTATTTCCTTTTTAAGACATTTGATATTTAAATTGAGAGAAACAGTATTCAGTCGTTAGTTGAACATTCACTTTTAGATAGTAATTCAAAATGACAGTATTCTTTCTTTTCTTAAAAATGTAATGCCATCTGTATATCCAGGGGTGTAAAAATCGAGGCGCCAATGCGCCGTTTGCCACCACTAAATTTTTAGTATTATTCGCCTAATAAGAATACTGATAAAATTTAGGCGTAGTATACGAATAAAATTTAGGGGAACAATACTCATATATTAAAATTTAGGCGAATAATAATATTTAGGGGAGAAATTTAGAGGTGAGAATCGGCCCATTGGCGCCCAATTTTTACACCCCTGTGTATATCGCTTTAAAATTTTCTTGTATGGAAATTTCATATTCATCAACTACGCATAAAATATAACACATCAAGTATACGTAATTTTACTACATAAATTTGTAAGTATAGTTGATTACAATTTGTACAACGGTTCATAAAAGGCTTTGAAACTTGTTATAAAGGTAACCCCTTAACAGTTTCTTTTTTTTACATAATAAAATAAGAATAGCAACGAAACACCATTTTTTTGTACTAAAATATTTGTCTTATACAATCAAGAAATGGCTGCCAATTGTAAAAGCGAAGATTACATTTAAAAATTAGTGGTATCCAAAAGCTTTTAAGAACGAAGCAATCAAACGCTTCTTTCCCTAGCGGTGTCCGGGCAAAAGAGTAATGTGGTTAAAAAACGCGATACTATTTCAATGAAATTTCATAGGGCTTATTACTAAAATACGAGTTTTTAAAAGCAAATTTTCTCATCATTATTTTACTCTCTGTAGCTTCGATATAACTGTATACACAAATATATTTTACCCAAAACTAACAATCAATTACCGTAATTTTCGGTGTATAATCCACGGATCAAACAATCCTGTTTCAAATCAGAAATTATATTTTATCAAATGTAACTTACTAGATCTCTGTAAATATTTGACTTCAATTATTAAATAAAATTTCTGGGTCTAAACATATTTGTTTGATTCACGGATTATTCGCCGGAAATTACGGTATCATCATTTTTGCTTAAAACTATATGAAGTTCTATTTAGGATAGAAAAGCAAACTGCCAGAATTACCAAGTGTCTATATTTTAGAATGCCAGTATTTTCGTATAAAAAAAATTCTTTATTTAATTGGAGATTTCTGCAATAAAATAAAGGAAACTTTATTTTATGAAAATTTTGGTATTAAAAATTCAGAGACTTGAAAGCTCTAAAATCCCTGTTAGATATTTGGCCACCATTAGGACTGAAAAATGAAAGCCATTTGTCTTAACACATCGGCGAACGGAAACGAGAATTCTCGTGTTTATTTAGTCAAACATCCTTCACTATGACATGACAACCTTACACAAAATGCATTTATATCCTGTTGTCCATATTTTTTAGGTGCGTTCGTAATTATATAAATACGTAGCACCTATAGTCGTCGCTTGGTCCGTCCGTCTGTCCGCCCGTCTGTCTGTCTGTCTGTCCGTCTGTCTGTCCGTCCGTCTGTCTGTCTGTCCGCATATAACAACGCAAAAACTACCCAACCAAATGGTTTGCAATTTAAAATATATTATCTTTGCAGAATTTTGTCGAGACATTTCAAATTTTATTAAAATCGAATCAAAACTTTAGGAGATATTAATAAAAATATTTATTAAGAAATTTGATTTTTTTTTTTAAAAATCGGTGCTTTTTTGTTATAGGAGCTTCCGATTGATGTTAAATCGTCAAGCGACCGAGATACTTATTTTATGACAGAAATGAATCTGCAGACGATATAATTCATTTCACAGAATTAGAAATCAGAAAAGATCTGAATATTTATATAACTAGCTGATACATATATATCTGAATATTTATATAACTAGTTAAGATATTTGTATGAACAGTGTCATAAAATATATACTTAACTAGCTGTTTAACCCGTTCTACGCACGGGAGATCATGAATTTAATTCTAAAACGTACGTTTGACGTACAATTTCCAACTTGTTTAGACTGTGAGATATTTTATTAAATATATTTACTGACGCATAACGTGAGAAACCCATCTAGGCAACCAATTTACGAAACACTTTCAGAAGAGGGAGAAACTTCTACTTTTTTAAAAGCCAGATTTCATACAAGATTGCTGGTCGCCAATTTGGTAAGGTCCAGTGAATATGCAAAAGGGCTGTTAAGACCATGAGATTTCCACTAGTTGTAGTTTGATATTGTAAACAAGATCCGATTTACCCGTGACTCTGAAAAGAGTATTTTATAAAAATATTTAGAAACCCCAGAAATCAATATATTTTCGAGATTTAAAGAAACCGTTCAAAACACAAAATTTCTTTTGCTGCCACTGATTTTGGAAAACGATTAAGGGTAGTTTTTATAGTGTGTTTATTAGTTTTCTCATACCGGAATATCGGTTTTTAGGATACTATCAAATATCAATGAAACATTTTCTGCTGCGTAATTGAATTTGTACATGCAAGATTAAAACAATAACATTAATTTTATTGCGAATGTTAATGCTGTTAATTTATCATGTTTATCTGGAAAATTTGTTTGCCATGAAAATGTTTACTTGAGAATGATGGTATCTGAAATATCTCCTATGCGGGTTGAGAAAACCGATTAATACACAATATAAACTACTCAGAAATGCTTCTGAAAATCAGCGGCAGCAAAAGAAACATTGTTTTTAGAAATGCTTTTTTTTTAATCTAGGAAATATACTGGTTTCTGAGGTTTCTACAGATAAAGAATGCTTTTCGAAATCGTGGACAACTCGGAAAAGGTTATTGTATATTTTCGTTCGTGGTTATATTATATTTTTGTGGATTAAAAAACATCTGTACTTTTTGACAGTGTGTTCGCATTTCATATAAAAATAATAATTTAAATT
>OZ007586.1:428350729-428591435 GCA_963931845.1 Maratus michaelseni
TGTAACTGTTCACTATTTTAATTAACTAATGCACTAGATGGTAAAATTATATTTTGCTCACATAACATTTCGATAATGTTGGAAAGTGATTCATGAATTATGACACTACGCATGATTTTTCATTCTTGTTTATTTACATATACGTTGAATTCTTCTTTTTACAGTACTCTATACTTTTGAAAGTGCGTATTGTTAGTCTATCGAAGGGCCCCTCTGGGTAAAAAAGGGAGGGGGAGGGGGGAGCTATTCAATTGAGTACAGTATAATTCATGCGGGACCCTATATTTTTTACCACAACCTATATCGAATTCATTAAAACGCGCCTGTTTGCCCCAAAAATGTTGAAGTCCGCCAATTAAAAATAATTAATGACCCTTTTTAATTACTAGCATCTACCATTCTACTGCACATGCAAACTGCGTACTCTCGTTGAGGGAAAAAAAATCTCGCCAAAATTTCTTAAGTTCTCCAATTAAAATTAATGAATGACCCTTTTTAATTAAACCATTATTGACTTTTAAAATTCTCCTCAAATATACTCTAACATGTATAACAAATAGCCTACTCTCGTTGAAAAAATATTTGCTTCGAAAAATGTCTAAAAAAAATCTCGCCAAAATTTCTTAAGTTCTCCAATTAAAATTAATGAATGACCCTTTTTAATTAAACCATTATTGACTTTTAAAATTCTCCTCAAATATACTCTAACATGTATAACAAATAGCCTACTCTCGATGAAAAAATATTTGCTTCGAAAAATGTCTAAGTTCCCCAATTAAAATTAATCACCATTTTTAATTAAACCATTATTGACTTTTAAAATTCTCGACTAACGTGTATATCGAATACCCTACTCTCGTTGAAAAAAAAAAATTCTCGCGAAAATTCTTAAGTTCTGCAATTAAAATTAATTAATTACTATGTTTAATTAATATTTTTAATTAATTAATCATTCACTTCTACTGCATATACTCATAATCAAACTGCATACTCTCGTTGAAAAAAAAAATTGCTTCGAAAAATTTCTAAGTTCCCCAATTACAATTAATTAAAATTAAAATTAATTAAATTTCTAATTCGCTATAATAAATCCGTTGACATTCACCTCGTCCACCAATTCTCCGCGAAAAAAACAAGAACGAAAAATCATGCGTCAAGCATAGATTATGTAACACTTTCCAACGCTTCCAAAATAATTTTACGAATCATACTCTTTAATAAGCTAAAAGATAACATCTAAGTAATCCGAATACTTTTATTCAGCCCTGTATAGGATCTATAGATTTGTATATATACTACATAGGATGCTAAATTTTAGTTCACTTAGGAAACATGTAGCACAGTTTAAAATTCTCCGTCTGGAGTTAAATAATACGGAAATGTGTTCCCGAACTTTTGTGCTTCCCTGTATAGGATCTACAGAATTTATACACACCACGTAATATACAAAAAGCGATTTAAAATTAAAATCGCGTTCAGTAACTTAAAACGCACTTCCAGGAATTATTGTTAACATACAGTAGAGAATTCTTTTGTGTGTCCCTGTAAATGAACGATGACTGCTATACACACAATATTCTGTAGTAAGTCTCTTGTAATGAACCTTATATAAATTTCAATGCGTTTAAAATAGGGAAACATTATTTAAAAATACCGCAGACGATTTTTCTCCATAGACGTAATGTAACGGAATTCTTTTGACTGTCCCTGTAAAGTAAGTATAAGTGCTATGCACACCCTATTCCATATTAAGCTTCTTCTAATGCACCTTAGTGATATATATAAATTTCAGTGCGTTTAAAATAGTGAAACATTATTTAAATAAACCGCAAATGATTTTTCCCCATAGACCGCAATGTAACGGAATTCTTTTGAGTGTCCCTGTAAAAAAACTATAAGTGCTACACACTTCCATTGAAATAGGGAACATGCTATAGATAATGATTATAACATATAAAAATTGCAGGGCAATCCGAGCATATTTACGGGAGTTAGAGCACGGACAGACGGCAGACGGCAGACGGCCAGACGGCCAGACGGCAGACGGCCAGACAAACCGAAGTCATAAACACTTTTCAACTAGGTTGGAAAGTGTTAAAAATGCGTTGAAAAATTTCTAAGTTCCCCAATTACAATTAATTAATGACCATTTTTAATTCATATTTTTGCTAAAACCGAAAAAAAAAATCGAAAATTTTCAAGTCCCCAATTAAAACTCATTAAAATAATCCCCTTATCTTATAGTAGAAATCCTTATCGCACCCCCCTCCCATCGAACCCTCCGTTCTTATCAGTGCTCATGCTCTTATCGCCACCTTCACCTGCTCCACCGCTCACCTGTGCTCCACCTGCTCCCCCTGTGCTCCACCTGCACCTGCACAGCTCCACAGCGCCTTCCGCCTTCCGCCTGCTCGACTCAGGTGGCGTTGAACCGGTAATACTACACTGCTTAAGCGAACTAAAAAATTACCGAAAATAACTTGTGAGAATCTCAGGAAAGCAATATCTGATATAAATAGCATTTAAAATCTTAAAATGGAGAAGTGGTCCATATAAAAATGCAAAACATTATACGCCTGATATAAGTATTTTTTTATTTTTTTATATTTCCGAAAGCACAGATAAAAGGGTAAAAATCCCGGCACAGATGTCATATACTCGCCACGTTGGCGCAATTTTTTTTCCTCGCCAATTTGACGAAAACTGTTTGTTATGTTTATTTCCTTTAATTTTTTATTTTAATTCTATAGATTATTTTTATATGTATATCAATATTTATTTATATCAAACTATTATTTATTTATTTTTATTTCCTTTTTTAAAATAATAGAAGCTATTTCATTTACTACGTTATTTTATTTTTATATTGAAAAAAAATTCACGTGCTATTATTGCACGCTAATTTGTAACTAATATTCAAAAATAAAGTTTTCGCCAAATTGGTGGGGGAAAAAACAGCGCCAACGTGGTGTGTATAGGACATCTGTACCTTGTTTTCATTTCACATTTGTATTGGTACTTTCATGTTGACTTGGCGCAGTTTATAAATCGCCAAATATTGTTTTCATAACATCTTAATATTTCATTAATTTCATTTAACTATAAACCTTTCACTCATTTCACTTGAAATACATACATTAAAAATACATGTCTTTTACTCATTTAATTTAAAATACATGCTTTTCAGTAATTCCATTTAAAATACTAAAAAGGAAAAGAAAATAAGAAGAAATAATGCCACAAATCAAAACCTTTTATTTAAACATCAAAGAAATGTTTCTGATTTACTCACGCGAAATAAAAAGGCTAGGCTAATGGTGAAATTTGCGCCAAATCTCTAATACTAAGTTATTGCGGGTTTTTTTCTTTCAAACAGAAAAAATTCCAGATTAATTTTCCATTTTTATTAAATGGAAATATGCATTATTGTACTGATTTGATCATTGTACTGTATGGTATTTCATTGTGCGTGCATATTTTTTTGTTCCGTGTTACTTCATGAACTTTTGAAATCCTATTATTTACGAAAATCTCCGCCGGTGAAAATGACGTATGCGCTAAATTTTCTTGACGTATGTACTTTAATTGTGCTTTTTTATTTATTTTTGTAACATAATTTCCAAACGGTTTGACATTTATTCTTGGTAATAAATAGGCGTCGTATAGGTACCTGCTGTAAAAATTTGAACGAAATCTGTTAAATATTTTTTGAGTTATGCTTGACGAAAGGTATTGATATCCATCGTAGCTATATATGGGGCAAAGTAATACTGCGCTGTGTATGAGTCTTCGTGTTCACTCAGACAATTATTTAAATGGATTCATAATATAAATTTTTCACAATGCTTATTTTAAAATGTATACTTATATTTTCATTAAAGTTGTTCTCAAATCCAAAAAAACTAATTTCTGACATATTTCTGAGTTCATTTTTATTCGGAAACACATGGAATTGGCAGGTATTTTTATTCAGAATATATGTAATAGAATGGCATTTTCCATTTTTGACAAAAGATGTTTCAGAAAACACTATCAAAGTCGGTGTTTTGAACCGAATTTCCGACGCGCAGCGTCAGAAACGGAAAAAACGTGACCAAAATTGCTCTTAAGCATTTCATTTATCTAAAAATGGAAAACGCTATTCATTCCAAGTCGCTTTAATAATCAGACATGCAAGTGTCATGCGTTTAAAAATTTGTTCGTAAATGTGTCAGAAAGTTTTGTGATACTGAGCGAGGGGGAATATGGCAAAGTGTACAAATTTCAAGACTTCAATACTTAACAGCAAAATAGCATAGTTTTAATTATTGTCAATATGTTTGGTGGTTACATAAAACAAATGGAAGTAGAAGTTAATTTAAAAAGTTGTTATTTACACAATAGAATTTCGTATTCTTGAAATATTTACTTTTATTGTAATTTTTAATGGATTCATCTACCATTTTTATATTAGTATGTGTTTTTTATATTTATAATTTTCTTACTTAACGCTACATTAGCCGGTTTCCTAATCAGATGCAAAATTTTAATTTGAATACGAGTTGCATCAATAAAAATTATTGCCAATCCGACAGAAAGTCTTATCCGGATTTTTAAAATCCTGTTATCCGAATCTATGCGGAATTCACATCTGTATTTGACAGTAGTAGCAAATTTACCACCGTAGTGTGGAGTTCTAGTAAAATCTCGTTACCCGGAATTTGAAGTAAAAAATAAATAAAAACAAAAATACAGACCCCGAATAAAGTCCCGCATCGGGTAGAATAATTCGATTTTACCACATCCAATATGACTGCATTTTGTGTCGGCTCAGATTTGCGATAATTGCTTTTGTTGTTGTTGTGGTTTCGGTCAAGTTGACAGTATTTTTTTCGGAATGAGATTTTTTTCTTACAACTTGGGTTCGGGTTAAACTAATTTTTCAAAAGAAAGACTACAATATTTTTGCAGATGAAAAACTTTGTTTTAATATGAATGAATTATTATAAATGACCATTTTTCTATATAAATGATAAAATAAGATACAAAAAAACCTTATTATAGACTACTTTTCTATAAATGTATTAAATTACTGATATATTTTCTTTGATTTCGAGTTTCGAGTCCAGAGGAGTGGCGTTTTGATAATTGCCGATTTGTCATGAGTTTCGGTCGGTTTATGCGTCAACGGAAATCGGGAATCGGGAAGTTCACTGGCGAACAGCCTTAAGAGTTAAATTTTCAAAAACTATTTGATATATTACTTATAGTAATTAGCAATATAAAAATGATACAAATGAAATTGCGGGTTGAATGTTTTAAATTCCTATATAAAATGATTCCTATATAAAACTATGGAACTGACGTTTGAGACCCCTGGTCTGCGGATTTACTAGCTTCACTGATATTATAAATGTAATTACTACTTATAGCATTTTATATATGTAGTTACTTTGTCATAAATGAAAAGTCAAACACTGAAGACATAAATTAATAGATTTTTAAAAACTCGTGTGACTTAAAAAATGTTTTTAATTTAATTGGGAGGGCTTTGAGGCATCATGAGTTCATTCTTTTTCTATGCTTCTGAACATCATTCCTGCTTCCAGATTGACTTGACAGATTATAAAACATGTAAAGCAGAGTTAATAATAAAATTATTAAAAATAAACTAGTTTAATATTAAAAAGTTTATTAACCACATTAAATTCATAAAAAACAGCTATTTATAAAAAAATTGTTCTTATTATATTCTTGTAAGTGAAATTAAAAAAATAAGTTTCATTACTTAGCTGTTTAGTTAAATCAAATGATTTTATGAGCTATGAACATTACTGAAATTACACTTTTAAGAAGGGCCACATAGCCTGTCCATTACTAAAAATTATTAGGTAAGTATTCGAGTAATGGACACTGGTCCTAAAATCTTAAAAATAAGTTAAGTTGTGTAATTGACCCTTCATATATAAAATTCAAGGATTTTTTTTTTTTTTTTGTATCGCTATCAAAACAAAAACATGAAATTTTTGCTAGAAAATAAAGAATACATAAAATTAATTAAGTAAAACCTTAACACAGTAACATTTTCACAGAATAACAATGGAACTGTGAAATGTTATTTTCTGTTTCCGGACTGGTTTCATTAAGATTCTGAACGATAAACTAGATTTTAAAACATGCAAAGAAGGGCAATAAAAAACTTAATAAAGGCTGAATTTTTATTGATTATATTTTTATAAATCAAAAACGTTCGGGTGTATCCATTACTCGCGTATTTACGCCTTATGTTTCATTGAATAAATTTTAGAGAATGCAAAAAAAAAAAAAAATAAATAACTATTTGACATATTACTTGTAGTAATTATAAATATAAGAATGATACAAATAAAATTGCGAATTGAATGTTTTAAATTCCTATATAAAATGATTTCGATATAAAACTATGGAACAAACGTTTGATACCCCTGATCTGCTGATTTAATAGCTTCACTGATATTATAAATGTAATTACAACTTATAGCATTTTGTATATGTTGTTACTTTGTCACCAATGAAAAGTCAAACACTGAAGACAGGAATTAATAATGCTCGACCGGAATTTCAAAATTACAGAAAACTGTTATTAAAATCATATATAAAAGAAGTTATGAAAAAAATATCTATAATCATATGCATAATTTAAATATTATTTGCATGAAATAAATACAAAAAAAAACTCAGTATATTAAAAAATAGAGATATTTTTATCTAAAATAAAATATGGGACTTTCTTGACAGATAGTGCCAGGTATGCCCAAATCCGATCTATTTGAAACAAAACACAACCTAAACTCAACACTCAGAAAAAAAATCTGCCAACCTGACACAAACTTTACCCAAATAAAAAAAATTGCAGACAATTCAACTAGCGGGTTGGATCGGTGTCCTAATCCACATAGGAACAAAAGACAACCTGAACTAGACGTACACAAAAATCTGTAATGCCTAGCAGAAACTAACTCGCTGCAAATCAGCTAGGTATGACGATTGAGCTAGGAATGACAAGTACCAATGACCAATCCACGAGTTCTAAATAATAGCTCGAACATCTCTTAAAAAAGAGAATCAGTCAATCCAACTCGAAAGAAAATAATCTCCAGCGAATTCAACTCACGGTGTGAGTTGGGTACATGCAGCCTTAACACAAATAGCAGCAAACTACTCTAAAAATTCGACCCAGAGTAAAATAAATACAGTAAACACAACTAACTGCTTGGGTCGGGTTTGAATAAATTCAAATCATCCAGCACAGGTCAAGACCCAAATGGCCTGACAAAATTGTCACTGTCGTCACAGATTCGTCATAAAATTAATGGCATAATCGTCACAAAGGACACACTTTTTATAAATTGGTCACAGGGTGACTTCACAACTTCGTCACTGGGATCCATCTTCGTTACAAAGTTAATGACAAAATCGTCACTGTCGTCACAGATTCGTCATAAAATTAATGGCATAATCGTCACAAAGGACACACTTTTTATAAATTGGTCACAGGGTGACTTCACAACTTCGTCACTGGGATCCATCTTCGTTACAAAGTTAATGACAAAATCGTCACAAATCACACACTTTTCACAAATTTGTCACATTGTGACTTCACAATATTGTCACTGTCGTCACAGATTCATTACACTGTTAATGGCAAAATCGTCACAAATGAGACATATTTCACAAATTGGTCATAAAGTGACTTAAAAACATTATCGCTTTCATCACAGATTCATCCCAAAGTTAATGGCAAAAACATCACAGATGACAAACTCTTCACAAATTTGTCACACCGTGACATCACAAAGTGGTCACAATGTGTCGTCACAAAAGAGCTCTAAAACGGCCATAACGTCTTCACATTCAGGTCACCGTGACTTCACATCGACGTCGCCGTGACGTCACCATGCCTTACGGGTAGGGTGTAATACATATAACAATACTGCTAGCAATTTACTTCTTAATATACTCAAGCAGATATATGATATAACGATAAAATATAATAATCAACATTGCTTAAAAAACAGTTTTCAGCCTTTAAATAAAATACAAACTATTAATCCTGTAAAATTCATCAAAACATTGGATTTTAATGATTTATTTAACAATATTGATATAAAAGATTTACATAAAAAAATGTATATTCTAGTTAAAGAATATGAATCTCAATTAAATTTAAAATATCAATTTTCTGTTAGTTTTTTTAAAACTCTATTAAACTTTACATTGCATAATAATTATATCATATATGACAATATTACTTATAAACAATGCCAGGGAATTCCACATGGTGGTACTACTTCAAGTATTCGCTCTGATCTTTATATATATTATTATGAAAGAAATTCAATTGATAACAATGATTATGTTTCCATCGCTATATTGATGATATTATTATATTTTATTTCAATGATAATAACTGTTCATCATCACTTAATTTTTATCCCAATCAGCTTACATTAAGTAAAAATGATATGATTAATAATAATATAAATTTCCTTGACTTAAATATTAATATTAATGACAAAAGTAAATTAATATTTGATATTTACGATAAAAGAATTGACTTTCCATTTAATGTTAATATTTTTACAAATTTTGCATCATGGTTACATAAATCTGTTTAAAAAATATCATTATCAATTACGTATACAGAATAAAATATTTATGCTCAGATATAAACAAAAACAAAAATATTAAATTCATACGTAATGAGGATTAAATAAATGGCTATCCTAATTTTTTGGTAAACTCAATTATCAACTATTTTAAATAATTTCTATGAGGTTATAATACATCAGATTATATACACACACACACACACTAATCCTTTCCCCTTTACACTTTTGTCAATGTTATGTAATAATTTATTTGGTAACTTAGTGCGTTGAAATAATACATCACATAATACATTACAAAATAAATATAAAAGACATTAATTATACAAGTTGGTTATTTTGTACATTTTATAATGTTTTTTATTGTGATAGTGCGTTGCCGATCACATTTTGTTAATGATACGAATAATCATTTGTAATAAAATGTATTTTTAAATAAAACATTACACAGACATATAAATAACACACGATAAATCTAAATATACTTTTGAGTCATATGTATATTTAAACATAAATCACAACGCAAAAACTTATAAAATAATACATGGATAACTTTGGTGTTTAAGCATAACATAAAAAAAATCAATCTAATTATAATTACGTATGTAATGGCAAGAAATTTTATGAACTTAATTTGAATAGTATAATGTAATAAATTGTGAATTTTATATTTACATCAATTATGCATTTATAATCTAGTAATTAATAATATTTAATATTATTAGAAGTTTTTAGGAATAAGATATTAATATTAATGTTTTTTCGCATACCTTGTTAAATAAATTAAGTGGTTGCTTTAATTAAAATGTTTAAAATGTTAGGTGAATATTATTATTTATATGTATATTTATTTAGTATATAATAGAAGGTAGTAACATGCAATTACAATTAATTTATTAGTATAGGAATTAATTTATTGTAAATTCATTTAATTAATGTGCAGTTTTGTCAAGAGATGGTAGAACTATACATTCTAATTGTAACAATAGATGTTTTATAATCAAATTATAATAATGTATGTCATGGTAAGAATTTTAGTTACTTAATATGAATGGTATAAATGTAACAAATTGTGCATTTTATATTTACATAAATTGTGCATTTATAATTTAGTATTTAATAATAATTTAATATTATTGGATTTTTAGGAATAAGATATTAATATTAATGTTCTCTCACATACCTTGTTAAAAAATTAATAGGCTGATTTAATTGAAATATGATTAAAATGTTAAGTGAACAGTATTATTTATATTTTTTTAATATATAATAGAAGGCAGTAACATGCAATTACACTAAATTTAATTTATATATTAGAATTAGGATTAATTTTCTTGTAAATTCATATAATTAATGTGCAGTTTTGTCAATAGATGGTAGCACCATACATTCTAAATATAAAATATATGATTTATAAGAAAATCATTTGATAGGTATATAGAGGGAGCTGTTGTTAATTTAAATTTATTTTATTTTTATATAAATTGGAAATCAATTAGGAAATTTGTTTAATAACTATTTTAAATTTTTAACGATTATTTGTGTATTCTAAATCAATTGGTTTTGTCAGTTTAATATTTGGGTGTTTTACTCAATCTATATACTCTCAACTCCACTGTTTAAGCCGATGCATAGATGAAATCTGTATTATTCTGTGCATACTCAGTGTTGTCTATTTTATCTTCTTGACTCAATGTGAGTAAATTTTATTATCTTTATATAAGGATTTTATAATTCCATTTGTTTTCTTGTAATGGTGCAATATCTCTGGCAGAAATATACTTATCTTAGCATATTTGCCAATATATTTTATGAAATATTGCACTATTATTTTTAACACGTGTATGGCTCTGCCACGCTGATGAATAAGTTGTACGCGTGTTTATTTCTATTTCCAATTCCATTTTAATTTAATTGTAATCCAAATTCCATTTTTTTACATTTCTATGGCATATTATATAATTATTTTAAATAATTTCTTTATTACTTTCTGTAATTAAGGCTGCGTACCAGAAGTGAAATAGCTTTGGTAATTTTATGCATGCACTTGTTAATTTTTATTAACTTTTTTGGCATTCTGTCTACACTTTATGATTAAATATCTTAATTGAAGATTAGGTTTGATTTTTTGCAAGAACTTGTTATTGTATTTTGAAATTCAAAGGTATTAACAACTATTTAGTTATATATAAATACTTCTGTCATCACCTTTAATGATGCAACTACATGATACTAATGCAGTTACAATGTAGAAAGGGAAGAAAAAGGCTACTGTAATTAGTACTATCAGCGCCACTTTTGGCAAGTTGTATCTTCCTCGCACGGATAATGCGTTCATACCTTAGATTTTCGAAAACGTTTCTGCTATATTACGGCAGCTTCTGTTCAAAATTTTACTGTGAGTTATAAACATTTTTAGCAACGCAATATTTAAATTAAAATTTGCAGCTGGACTTCTGTCCCTGATCGCAAGACTTAACATTGTATTAAACACGGTGCTTCATTTATTTGTTTAAAAATGGAAGATAGAAAGGAAAAAAACTTCTCTACAATGTCTATTCAGTCTATAAGTTTCGTCTAATTGGCAATTAAACACAATGCACAAAAGGAAGAATAAAACAGTCTTTTATTGTTAGCGAAAACGATTGAAAGTAAACGAAGAAGAATAGAGAACTCAAGCTTATAAATATAAAACGAACTTGTAAATCTTAACTATAGGAATAGAAGTTGTCTTTTTGCAGCTATAGTTACATACTGCACTGTAAAAAATTTCGGAATGTTTCAGGAAATTATCCTGAAACATTTCGCATATTTTACCGGAATTTCGAATTTCTTTATGTCCCATGTCAATTAAGGCAATAATTCGTGTAATATATTTGAGAGGTTTCAACTTTTCCGTAAACCACAATCTGCGCTTCCGCGATTCATGTTTTATGTTCCATTAGCCATTTTGATAACTAAAGAAGAATAAAAAATCAGTTGCCTAGGTTTTTAGAGACAAAATGTAATCTGAACAAATGTCATTCTTTGTTTGGCTATCAACCGATAAAGTATGTAGCTAACTTAAATCTCTTTATGCTTCATTATTTTAATTTTCATCTTAACTGTAATACAAAACTTTAAAATTTACATGATTAAATAAGACACTGAATAAAAAAGTATATTGATTATTGAAAAGTGAAATGTTTCACTACTTTGTTGTGAAACGTAACAACAAAAAGCCATGGCATCTTAATGCCACCACTTTTTTCCGGAACCTTCCGGAAATTTTTTTTACAGTGTGCCTAGTGCCTTAGACCCATAGCGCACTTTATGAAAATGATATTCAAAATGCATAGATACTAACAACTATGATTTTTTGTCATCACTATTTCGAACAGTAATCTGTTTCTTATTGAATCGCAAATTTCTTCAATTATATAAGGCGAAGATTACTATTCGAAAAATAATGGTGACAAAAAGTCGTAGCAGTTTGCAGCTTAAATATATATGCATGACCTCAACATTTTTTGAAGCTGTTAGGTGTTTTGGCTTTACTACATCGCGATAAAGCACTATTCAATATGATATTCTAAATCAGTATCACATGACATTAAAATAAATACAAGAAATTTTCTCTGCAACTACAGTTAACAATAAATCTTTTCAACGCGAACTTTCTCTACAATGTAAAATAAATCACAGTTCTTGTTCAATTAATTATGGGCACATAACGGCTACTTAACTCTGAAGACAGACGTCAAAACTCAAATCTTCGCAAATCAGGTAATTTAATGTGTCGACAAGATATCACCGTACCTCATAGTGATTTTTTTTGTGTTTCACAACAAAAATTAACTTATTATCACTTTTCTGTAAGTTACAGACCAATTTTAGAAAAGATTGTGTCGGATGTGTAAAAATTGCGTAGAAAAAAATGGGTTGAACTTTAGATTGCAGTCACTCAAAATAAACGCTTACGATATATGAACGCTTAATCAAAACAACTTGAAAAGACCATGGCTTCGAACATCTACGCTTTTCTAAAGTCAAATAAAAGTTTTTTATCTAGAAATTTGTATTATTAATATATATATATGCTGTATTTCAATATATATATATATACAACACCCATTTTATTCTATTAATTCTATTCGTTTCAAACATATATATAAGATTTTTTAAAAAGTATACTCGAGTGACTCAGTAAAACATTGAATTGGGAATGTTGCTGTGTTTCCCTTTTTCCTAAAAAAAGCAAACTCCTTTTCAGCGCTCAGTTAAGAAACAAACCGCGCTTATTTACGGTTACTTAAAACGGTTTAAAACACTTGTCAAAACGGAACTACCTCATCAAATTTTTTTCCCCTACAAACTTTGAGTTTTATAAGAATTTTACATGTCCATGTATTGCTTGCACATAATAACTAGTTAAACCATGCATCAAATTTTTGCATAAATATTAAACATTTCATTCATAAAATATTCAACTCTTTCAAATACTTATTTTTATTATCTATATTTAGACTAGAGAAATGTCCAATGTTTAAACTCCTGATTAAAAACACATGGATTTCCACACCTCAAATGCAATCGATTTTAAAAGAAACGAAGCTAAATGTTCGTTAGTTTTCTTGAATTTTATACTATTTGTTAAAAATCCTCTTGTTAATGACATGTTCAATAAGGAAAGAATAATCTTCAATCTTATTCATAAGATTTCTGTCTTTCGTAGTGTAACCATATCAATGTATGTATGCATATTTATAATTAAAATAAAAATAATAATGTTGTGTGAGAATCTGTTAATGATAACCATTTACATATTTTCATGAATGCTGTCTCGTATTTCGTGGAATCTTGTCAAAATTATCCGCCATAAAAAAAAATTGGGGTCCTACTGGTCCGTTTCTTGAATGCCACTTTTTACAAATATTAATCTTCCTGGTACTTTTCTAGAACATTTAAAATAAAAATCTACCATTAATGTTTTTCTTTACAAACACTGATATTCAAGTGGGAGAGACCTGTAAAACAATTCTACAAATAAGTTCAACAAAATGCCAATCAAAAAAATTTTTTATCATTATTTACTGGAAAGAAAAAGAAAAAGACAGAATATAATTTCTAAAGTTTTCTGCTCTATTGCTATACTTTGAAAACACTCCTTCCGCGCGAATTATTAGAAAATATATTCCGTGTTAATACTTACATATTCTCTTGCAAACATTGATTTTCATAAGAATTATGTCAATGCATTAAATTACTTGCACATAACTACTGAACTATGCTGTAAAATTTTGCATGAATATTAATGATTTCAGTTACAAAAGCTTCAAACTCTTTGAAATACTTTATTTTAGCATCACTTTTTAGAAAAAAAATTAACTTCAGCTTACACTTCTGATTAAATATTCATGGATTTTCCCAACTGAATAGCAATCAATTTTAAAATAAACAAAGTTAAGTTTTTGGTATTTTCTTTGGATTTTATGGTATTTGTTAACATTCATCTTGATAAGGAAATGTTTGATTCAAAATATTTTCGAAATTAATTTTAGAAATTTTTCATGAATCGTAACCTATGAATTTTTTTACAGAAATCTATTTCTTGAAGCTTTAAAACTGCGAATCCAAAGTTACAAATTCTTCCATCAAGAAGTTTTATAGTGGTGCTTAAGAAACTAACAGCAGTGCAATGAATTTTGCAACTATTAAGAAGAATTTAGCATTAGTAGTTTCAAACCTGCTTCTTTAAACTTGCATAAATCCTAAACTACTAAATCAAATGACTTCCAGTTTGAGAATCCGAATGTAAAATTTTTAGAATAATCCAAATAAAATGTCAATATCATGTGTTAGTGTTGTATGTTTTAACATGCGTTACAATTTTTATATCTAGACGATTAATAAATCAATAAATGCAGAATTATTTATTAGTCCTTATTACTAAGCGATTAATACTAGTCGCATTTTTATACGATGATTTGTGGCTGAGTTAATCAACATCTTAATACGGAGTATCTTTGATTTTTTCACGAATGTACATTATTTTACATAAAAGGTAAAATTGATGTTAGAGATAAAATTATTGTGCATTTTTCCATAGCTGCAATAAACTAAGGATTTTTCTTTCATTTCGTGTTTCGGCCTGACAAGAATTATTTTGTCAGGTTTGGGTCAGTTTTCGGCAAAACAAAATTATTATTTCCAGGTATCCAATCCGCGCAGGACTCTCATATGGATAACAACAAAATTCTGCCACAAAAATACGAAAAAGACAAATAAGCCTTTTAAGTCGGTTAATTTTTGTTTTTTAAAATTACTTGTTTTATTCATTAAGGTACACTTTCATTTCTCATGAACATTATCATTGTTTAACATAATTACCAGTAATGTTCAGTTTCTAATATTATTTTCAAAGCATTACAGTTTTACTGCTCGTATGCATTTCACAATTTATTTATTTATTTCTGAAGTTTAAATCATAATCTTTGTATTTTACGTTACAAATTTGATGCATTAAATTGTAACGCCAATTTGTTGCCAAATTTCACACTTGCCTCGCATACTTTAACCCATTCGGGGTCTGAATATCTGATCAAATCTGGTCAAATATCAAATCTGGTCAAATATCTGAGTCTTTCGTCTTTTCTACAATTTTAACTGTAATACGACGCAATCTATCGAGCATTTTAAAATTTAAAAATATGCTGGCCTCTGAATGTAGAAGAAGTTTTTATATTAAATATATATTACACATAAACATTCTCCCCCATGAACTGCCTGCCCACTTGCCTACTAGTGGTTAGTACGCTAGCTAGTAAACAAATGGTGCCTGGTTTGAATACCGACACAAGCATGCATGTTCGTAGTGGGTCGAATTCCACTTTAAACGGAGGTCTCGGTTTGTTTATAATTCGTTTTCAAAATATGACGGTAGTGAGCCCAACAAACCAAACCAAACCAGGAATCGATGTCAAAAGTTATCGAAAAATGCCCCATTCATGTTTGAGACGGGATCTCGACTGCGATTTTGGAAAATCTGTTCGATTCAGAACCCCACGCCGAATTGGCGAGATACTTTGGCAAGAAAGCTGTGAGTAGGGTTGCACATGTTCTGAGGCGAAAAGGATTTCCGAAATCAGATCCACACGCGCGGACATGAGCTGTGTATATGTAAACAAATAAAATAGCTGGCGGATTAAATCCCTTTCTAAATATTTAAGTGAATTTTTATATATTTAGAAAATAGTTGTTTCAATTTATGAACCATTTCAGCAATTTAAATATACACATAAACCATATCTGAGAAATTAATTTTAACAAAATTTATCTTTGTATAAATGCAACATAATTAAAGAAAGAGAGGAATTTTCTCCCTCTTCAAAATTATTTTTGTCTCTGAAAACGATAACATTTTACAAACTTTTACATGTAAACGAGAAAATTGTGCATGATCTTAGAAATACACACATGTTTATGAATAAACATTCCAAGTTTATTTACAATTTCCTCTAACAATGATTATTTTGTCAAAAATAAAAATTAATTATTCATTTATGTTTCATTTTATAATTCATTTATAAGAATGACTTAGCAAATCAGCAGTAAAAAATCATTTTACGATTTAAACACAACATTTTCCTTAAACAAAAGCAACTAATTTCACTAGTTTTGTACATGATTTAAAATATATTATTAAATTTCATATCACTATTTAAATGTATTTTGTAATTATTTTTCATAACTTATAAAATCTGAAACCTCTTCACATTTTAATGCTTCCATATGATATATAGGCATTTGATATTTAAATTTGTTAAAAATTTGTATACTATTTATCTTCTATATTTTAGCATATTTTATTCCAATTAGGTCAAAATTAAAAAATGAAATTATTCATTTAAATCAAGACTCCCTTAACATACTTATAAGAGGGTCGAAATTGAAATATTGATTAATATCATTATAAATATTTTGCATTAATCATTCAGATGCTAAAATTTCTAAAATTGTAAAAATTGATCTTGGTGTGTGTTATGCAACTGCTAATTTGTTATTTTCACTTTACAATAATTTTTAAAGTTATATTTAATTAATTAATTAATTACAAATCACATATTTAACCTATAACACTTGGGGGACGATTAAAATTTTGATCAAATTTTATAAGAATATAGATTTATTAATTTTGAAAAAAAAAATAATAATATTCAAATACAGAATATTTCAATGTCATCAAAAATTAAATGAAAAGCAATATAATGATACCACCACTTTTGAAATTGAAAAATGAATTTGAGTGATTCATAAGCATGGGATAAAACCTTTATTGCCATACCAAAGTTACATTTAAAAAAAGTTCTTTTTGAGGCAGTTTTTCTTCAAAAAATATCCAGCAGTATTTTGTTTAAATATTTTTAGCAAATGAGAAAACATAGTATAATTTTATTGACATTCTGTGCCCATGGTTTTTATATTTTACATTTGTGAATTGTATAACTAAAAAAATGACTTTGTGGTGGTAAAAATTTAACAATATAAAAAAGGCATTATTGAATATGTTTTAATAAAAAAAAAAGAAAAAAGGCTTCATGATAATTACGTTTTTATTATAAAATAATTTTCCTTTTAAAAATGAGACCTTTATTTATTTATCGCTTACAAAAAAAATAAATATTATTGTATTAATAATCAAATAAACTGTTTTTTCCAATCTAAAAGGTAAGCTCATCGATCTCAAAAAGCTGTGAATTAAAAGTAGCATATGTCCAGAAAATCATAAAAATGAACTAACGATACAATATTGTTTTTCTCAACAACATTCACAATATTGTGTATAAGCTTAACTTAAAAAGAAAAAAAAACATGTCACGAGAAAGGTCTCTCTCTTTCTGAAAATTTTGTTTTTGTGCTGCTTTTGTGTAGACCTTTTTATTTGATGGTGATCTCTATTTATCATCATTGAAAGTTGTGTATTGTTTATTTTTTGTTGGTTCTGAAATAAAAAATTAAGAAAATCACTTGGTGACTAATAAACCTTCAATTCCAACTATTTCTAATGTATGAGAAAACTTGGTACAAGATGCTTTGTTTTTAAAGGAAAACCAGGGATCTGTTTAGGAAAAAATTGGGTCCTTTAAAGAACTCTTCACAAAATTTTTCATTTAAAAAAAGACCCTTCACAAAATTATTTTCCCTAAAACAGGACCCTTCACAAAATTCTTTGTCTTAAAAATAGGTTTCTCACAAAATTTTTCCATCTTTAAACCAAACATTTCACAAATTAATCATTTAAAAGTAAAATCTGACACAATCTCGTATACACTTTTACTTATATAAAAAATGTATGTATTTTATATCCATATATCTTCTTAAAAATGCATAAACAAGAACCTGAATATAACGACTATTTCAAATTCACAAAATTATGATTAGATTTTTCACAAATATAAAAAGCTGTTCACAATTTCACAAAAACAGGACCCTGTGAATAAAGTCTGGACAGACCCCTGAAAACAAAAGATTTCATATTTCTTAAATCATAATATCTGCATGTAGGAATAAAAAAAATTTTGCTATCTTCTATAAGAACATGCTCAATGAAACGGATCTTTTTTTACATTTTAGCATAAAACAATTGATTCATTTGGCTTAGTTTATCTCTAATATTGCTTTCTTCTATTTTTTTATAAATGAAGTCTAGTTATCTGTTTCTACATATTTTATTGCCATTTTTGAATAAAAATTTAAACTAGCATCCGTCAAGCCGAAATGTCAGAATATTGACTCTCATAAAATTACGATGCAATTTTTAATTTTCTTTTATTTGTTTTATGTTGACCATGAGGCTTTTTTTCTTTCCAAGATTTAGAGATAACAGGAAAAAATATTGCTAGCAATTTTTGTTTACGACAAAAGTGGGAAAAAAAATGTCGGATCTGGGTCAAAAGATTATGACAAATAAAAAAATATTTAATTTTTATTGATTCTATTAAAAATCATTGCTTCATTCCAGTTTAATAATTTATTTAAATATAGCTAATCTAAAGAACCAAACTTCCTCTCTACTCATGATTAATTATTACAGTGTTATATGTATAGTTTTAGATAGCAGAACCATAAGAGACTTAATAAAATAGCGTCTGTGCATATTACATATTATTCCATCAAATTAGTTTGTGAGATATAAATCATGGTAAAAAATTAATTTTAAAGAATTCTCAATTTCATGAAAAGAATATCATTTTTTACATAAATCAACTTTTCTGTACATAATTAAAAAAAAAAAATCTATTTCCTGTCATATTAATTTTTTGTATAAGAACTAGTTACTTTGCAAAAGCTGTTCAAATACTTTTTAAAATTAAAAACGGGGATGTGAAGGGAAAACATAATAAGAATAAATACCGGAATGTGAAGGAGAAACATATTAAAGATAAATGTGTGTTTGAAAAAATTAAGAAATTTTTAAAATCATACAAACTGAGCAGACTAAAAAATAAAAATACAGACTAATATTCACTAAATGACAAGTAATTTGTACATTTTATATTTCTAAAATTAAAGGCAGTATTCTGATAGGAGTTGTAATTTTTCTAACTGAGTGAAAAATATCCAGGCCAGATGTCGAATCTAGAGCCTATGGCTTAAATTGCCAATGATCTACCAATTAAGCAACTTGAATAACACCCGGACAACACAGTTCACTCAGATTGCCTTTTGGCAATATAACATATGTTCTGTTGTCTGAAACAACTCTAAAATTGCAGGTAAAGGAACTCTAATAAACATTGAATACTTAATTATGTTTTATTATTTTTTACGCAATTATACTGATTGGTAAAGAAAGAATATGAATTGTAATTTTTTTCCAACTGAGCAAAAAAATATCCAGGACAGAAGTCACAGACAGAACTTCTGACTTATAAATTGTGAATTCTTTACCTATTGAGCTACTGGACAACACCCAATTTACTTAGACAACCTTATGGCAATAGCATCGAAAACAGCTTGGCAAAATAAACTGCAGGTGAATAAACTCCAATAAACGATGGATTTGTAATTTCATTTTATTAAAAATACTTATATTTGTCATCCAGGTAGCTCAATTGGTAGAGCATTTGCAATTTAAGCCAGAGGTTCCAGGTTCAACTCCTGACCTGGACATTTTCTCACTCAATTGGAAAAATTACAAATCGTAAGATGTGTTACTAGATTTTATTATTTACCAGTTTATTCTTTCTGCCAATTTTATTATCACATAAGACATAACACATACATGACATGAATGAGTCTAACTCCACAATGAAGTTCATATTGCATAAAGTTTATTAAACATAAACAGTCAATGGTGATGGTGTCAGGCTAACATATAGCCAGTCCGATGAAGATCTACTGATAAATTTTATACAATTAATTTTTTATAGTTGATTTAATCGATATGAAGGATTGGGTTTTATAGCTGGAGCAAATAGGGAATTTATTTTATGCTTCACTTTAGAGATAGCTGAACGTACAAGGAAGTACATATATAGCAGAAGTTCTGTCTATTTAGATGCAGGTTTAAGGATCAGTTAATATGACGTCACAACGACACAAGATTAGTAAAATACTTTATACTCATGGAAAAATATTCATCTTTTTTCCGAATGACGTCATTTTCTTCATCAGAAACATTTCGTTTTTCATATTACTTCTTATGATAGATTATTTACTGTTATTTTATTTACATGGATTACTTAATATTATTTCTCAACAAATAATCTGTATTCTGCTCTTCTGTGATTACTGCATAATTGAACGCAATCATTTTACTATGCTTAAATTTTATGAAAAAACATTGATATTCTTCTTTTAAATATGACGACATTTACACTGATGGAAAACCCGCTTCTGATTGGTGGAATGTGATAAGGTAAATTAATCTTATGTTGTAAAGATAAAATTTTACCCAATTGTCATAATTTTAAAGAAATTTCATAAACTTTTAAAGTTAAAATATAAAAATGGGAATATTTAAAAAAATAGCTAGTGCGGGCATATCTGCAAATGAACAGATTTCATTTAAAAAAAATAACTATAAAAATTAATTCAGTAGAAATTTCAGGGCAGATGACTAAAAAAACAGCTTTATGTTTTAAATATATAGATAGTTTCTACGTTGTAAAACTAGTTATAGTACGAACACACCTCATTTGTAACGTTTAACGTACAATTTCCAACGTGTTCCAATTCTCTTAGCCATAAAACTATATATTCATATTCTCTAGCGTTAAATTTTCTCCAAACCTGGCGACTCTTGACGAAATATCGTCAAATTTGGCGACAAAAATAAATCGCCATTAAAGAAGCCAACTTGTTTATAGCTGAATAATTAGGCGAAATTCTCATTCAAATGAAGAATTGACGAAAACTGGGAGAGAATACTTTCTAATCGGGTTCTTCGCATTTTAACTTCGTGTTTTAGAGTAAAATTAGCAAAAATTTTAAAACCAAGAAATAGAGAAGCTACCTTTTCCTCCCGGTACCGGCCGGAAGAACTTTAGTTTCTATGCAATTATAAATGTACAAAAGCTAACACAAATATTTTCTGATATAATAAGATTTTTAGATTTAAAATATCTAATCTAAAAGAGTATGTCCCGACTGACTCATAATCAACGCAGAGTCTCAAGGCAATGAAATTTGGCAGATATCTTACTTACACAATTTAGGCACTCAGTAAGAAAGGATTTTTGAAAATTCACACAATAAGGGGGTTAAATGAAAGGGGGGTCAAAAGTTCTAGGGCATTTCGTCCTTTCGCCATAAGTTAGCATTAGTTGTAGGTATTAGCATGAAATTCGGGATAATAAATCTACTAAAGAATAGTTAAACATGTATTTCAGTCGATTTTAGAAATTCAACCAATAAAAAATATAGTTAAATAAGTATTTCAGCGATTTTAGAAATTCAACCACTAAGGGGGGTTCAATGGGGGTCAAATGTTTTATGTCATTTTGTCATATATCCGTAGAAGTTATAGGTAGGAGCATGAAATTCCGGACAACAAATGTACTAAAAAATAGTTAAATAGGTATTTCATCGATTTTAGAGCTAGCGAGTTTGTGGGCAACATCGGCTATGACCCCGATTATAGAATATTAGACGAATAAGATAACTTATTGCGGATTTTTTATTGTATATTTTTGGGACATTTTTCCAAGTTTTTTTTTTTGTTTGTTTGTTTGTTTATAAATTGTTTTTGCTTTTTTCGTCTTTTAGCGATCGGATTTAAATTTTTGTATAAAATATAATACTTTGCTTCCTCTTTTCAAAATACATTTTTTGGAAGTAAAGATTTGCGATTTAAATACTGATAACCATATTTATGTGCTCGGGTATGCACAAGGCTCTCTTATAGTGTTTGCCGGATAATCAGTTTATAGGCGTGCAACTCAATGGCACAGTTAAAATGATTTCATTTTAACGATTTATGCACGCAAAATAACTGAACCACGTTACAGTGATCGCTGTATTAACAATATATGGCTGTAAAATAGACAGGACACCGTTATTTTGATCACCGAATTAGTAATTTATGGGCGTGAAACCATAGTGCTCATTTACAATGATCGCCATGTATCTTAGGCAATCCCATTTTTTTTTAATCCGAAAGCTCTGCGCGCAACTTAGATAATCACGGACAGGATCCAACAGTACTTTGTCAGGGAGCTCATGAAAAAAAAATATTATTAATGTCGCGAAATATTTATTTACGTGCTTTTTTGATATTTTTATCAGTTATTTTCGTATAGTTTAAAATAAAGTATTTTATTTAAATTTTTCTGTATGCATGTAAAATGCATTTTCAAGCCCCAAGCAAGTTAAGGCAGTACGCTGCAGAATGTATCTGGGCCCCACGCGGAAGCGACCGGCTAGTTGGCAATATTTATGTACGCCATTTTGGGGGAAGTAAACTAATTCACTGACAAAGCTGAGTACCAAGGAACAGTATTGCAAACTTAGCCACATTTTTTATTAAAAAAATTACCGTCGCACCATATACTTTGCATAGTAATTTTTGTTATATTTAATGAAAAATCTTTTCATGTAATTTATTAATGGTTTCAAGCCTTATAACAGGTAACACACTTTTAATCTCGTTAGGAATTTGATATCGTATATGTTGGCAACATGTAACGAAACGATGAAGAAGAAAGAATACCTACTTTTCGGTAGTTTAGTTGCGTTATTCTGATGTCACATACGATATTGCCGAAGCTGACGAAAAAGACAGTCTGCCACATCGCCTCCTTTCGAAAGGCTACAGTTACGTTGTGCTCTTTTCGTGTACCTGCATTCTTAGTTTTCTAGCACTACGAAAAGAGCATCGCGCAACTCAAGTGGTCCCAAAAGCGGTCCACGTGGATCGCAGTGTGGCAGCCTATCTTTTTTGCACTGCCCCCTGGATACTAGAGCTGAACGCTGACACAAAAATGACGGCTGTCGTAGGCGGAAACTTTTCGGCGTTTGTACGGTCCTTTGAAATTGTTTACGAATAACTTTTAAGTTTTCTCCGCCTTATTTTTCTGAAATTCAATAAGTCAAAGAAAACTTTTAGAAAATACCGGTGAGTAAATTCAGGGAACCGTACAAACGCTTAAAAAAATCCGCTTACGAGCGACACCAGTTTTTTGTCAATGCTCAGGACTGGCATTCAGGGGGCATTGCTTTTTCGTAAACTTCATGATATTGAAAGCTTAATGAGATGAAAAGAGCAACCCTACAAGTTCAAAGACTCGAAAACGGGGCTTCCGTCACCGAGTGCTGCAACGCTGCTTATCCGCTTAGTATTTGTGAACGTAGCAGGTGTGTTTTCTATTTCCATGAGGTGTATGCCTTTCCAGGGTGCCTAGTTCTTTGTGCTAGTAAAATCTATCTTGTTCTATCTGTCCAATTATAGATGACGACTTATAAACGAACCCTTGGAGATTAAGTGCAAGAGTCAGAATGTATGTATATAAGCAAACCAAATAGAGATAGGAAAATACATTGTTTGCATGCAAACAACATCTTTCTTCGCTGTAAAAATGCAGGATTGTATTCAGCGTCAGATTTCTATAAACATTCCACATCATCTCTGGTGTTAAGAAAGTGAAACAAAACTTCCTTAATGACGTAGTCTTTTTCGTTGAAATCGAAAAATAAGAAAGATATGATCGCACACTTTGTAAATCATTCTATCAAATGCTGAACGTTGGTAGACCTCAATTTTCCATTATAAGGACATTAAAACTTAAATTTAAATACATATTATCCGTGTATTCCATAACATAGGTAAACCTTAAAAATACCTTCTGTTACGTGTTTGTCTCCGGTTGCAAGAAGGCAGATTAGAATAATACTATAATACAAGATGAAAGCAACATTCTCCATATTTTGTTATTTTTGTATAACATAACTTATGTTAAACGTTAAAAAGTACATCGAAAGTGGCATTAATATTTGCGCTACTTGACGCTTCACTTTCGGCAGATCAGGATCATTAGATTTCCTTATTTCTGCTCTTACCTAAAATATATCACCTTTTATGTCATCTGATTAGATAGGATTTCATACGATCGCCTCCCCGCATACAATTTATAAGAAGAAGGAAAGATGAGAAATATAAAGACTACTGCATTGTGAAATGAGTAAAGCACCCCTTGATCATCAGGGTGTAAATTCCGTCTGTAAATTCTGTAGGGTACAATTAGGCAAGATCTATACATCAAGGTTCTGGAAACAAAGATGCAATTACATGTTCAGGATTGGTTCTCCGAGAACGATTTCATATTCAGGCATGATTTTGCTCAAGGCTAAGAAATTTTAAGAAATCCTGAAAGACAAGAATGTCAATATTCCTCACTGGCCTGGAAATTCTGCCGATCTGAACCCCATAGAGAACATTTCGGTACTCGTGAAGCGCGATATTTCTAACGAATTTGTGATCTAGGAGAGTTCCTACGCCTCGAGAGATTTAAATACCATTTTTTTCTAAAAATAATGGTTGACATATTTAAACTCAGAAGTTATTCCTTAAAGAAGATAAATATTATTTTTCGAAATTTTTTTATTTAAATCCCCTGAGGCGTAGGAAGCTGGTCAACAAACAATAATTAATAAAGCGTATAATTAATGGGTGGCGCAGGAAGGAGTCCATTAAATAAAACTGTGCGAAATGCATTGAAAACATTCCCAAACAAATCGCAACAGTAATTGTGACAAGAAGCACATTACCAAATATTAACCTTAACATAATTCGTATTAACTTTTTAGTTAATTATATGAGCTGACTGTTAATTTTTTAAGTGTATTGTTAGTTTATTAACATCAATAAAATCAATTTTATGTAAAAACTGTGACTATGTGGTTTTGTTTACACACAAAATAAAATAAATTGAAATAAAATACAAACTAAGAAAATTAAGAGTTTTCAGTGTGGTTCTAATAATAAGATCACCAAGTGTAATTTTAGGATATTGAACCAAGAATTGGTAAAACGTAGAAGAAGAGAGTGTTAAAATATTAAGCCATAATGTGGCCACATGTGGGTTTGGGACTGTGGCAAACTATGAACACCCAAGTCTGAACAGGAATTTGAACCTGATACCTCTAGATTTGTAGCCTAACCAAGAGACAGACACGCGGACACCTTCGCCCTTTAACCCTTTCAAGGGCGGTGTTTGTAAGGCGCGAACGCTTAATTTTAATTCCAAACTGCCAAGTGACACCCAGAAATTTTTAATAAAATTTTGCTTTTATAATATACGCAAAGAAAATCTTTTAGTTATTTTCAAATAGATTTGATCGTTAATTCTGGTGTCATTCAAATGTTTCAACATTTTAGTAAAAGAAGTCCTTTGCCCTTGAAAGATTAAAGTAACATACAACAGGGCAAAAAAAAATTTGTTCCGATTAGTTGTTAAATAGCTCTATTTTAGCTGAAAGTCGAAATCATTTTCGAGGTAGAATCAGGAAGAAGACTTTATGAAAGCTAAGAAAAATAATATTGTGGTTCATCTAATTTGCATCATTCTATAGTTTAACTCTGAACTAAAACTTTGAACAGTGTATAGTATAATTTAATCCTTATAAATGAAAGTAAAACTATATTTTTTTAATATGAAGAATTAATATATAAATACATAATTAATTATATCTATATCACATTATAAATGACGAGAATCTTTGAGTTCATTATGAGCCCTTTGTGTTTTCAAATATTAGATGTCATTTAAAACGCTTACATCCAAAAGAATTTAGATATAATTTATAATAATATTTATATTTATAATCATATTTATAATTTTCCCTCCAATGGCAATTCTTGTACGTCCATAATTTATTGATACATTCTGGATATCAGATAGCTGCCAGCTGATACAAATTTGTGTCACCATTGTTTTCTGATTAATGAACTTTGCATACAATAGTAGCTGTTGGTAGCTATGATATATTTTCATCTATACAAAATTGGGCTTTTAATTGGAATAAAATACAAGTTTAACACGTTAACTGCTAACCGTGTTTGTTTGTTTGTTTATTGAGAACATACATCTGACTTGTGTGCTTGACATCAAGTGCCCGCTTATAAGTCATCGTCAATATACAGGGACGAGATAGCCACAAGGAAATTTACAACACAAGAGAGTTACATCCGGGAGCTCCACAAAGTGTGTGCAATGGAGCTGGCGGGAGTCGAACCCACCGACCTGAAAACTGCGCTCTCAAGCGATTAGCGGAATGGTGTCTTAACCACTCGGTCACGGACTGCTAACCGTACTGACAGGCAGGTATAACAGTTTTTCACAAGTTAAAATGTTTTCACTTATTTTTAATTATCCTGTCAATACTTTTCCCGAGTTGCGAGCAAAATCCTTTGCATTCACACATTGCCGGTTTTCTTTCCGTTATTTAGTCAGGAACTTCCCATTGTACGCAAGCTTCTGTGTACAGCTACATGCGGAGAGTTGTTTTCTGACATTTTCTTTTTGGCATCTTGCTTTATTTAAATTTTTCGGCAAATGTGTGGCGTGACATAATAAATGAACTGTATATATATATATTGTGTTTAAAATGGCATGTATCACGGCGGTGGGGATGACATTTTACAAGCAGTTCTGTTTTATAAATCATATGGTTTTTCAACATCTAATGTAGCATGTGGCTATTAATCACGATTATGAATATGTTTCTTATATTTTTTTAATATTAAACGTAACATCAAAGACCTGATGTGATTTTAAATAAAATTAAGAAAAGCTAACGCTATTTTGAACTGTTTAATAGGATAGTTCAATGACACATTCCACTGCGTATTACTCTGCTCTCGTCCGAGTTTAAGCTACCTTAACCTCCACGACTATCAGGTTATGAGCCGGAGCAGTAATTCTACCGGCTGTTATGTCAAACATCATCAGAGTATGTTGTATACTACGCTGTGGAATAATCTTCATCTAAGTACATCTTCTTGCTGAATATAATTGTTCCCGTTCCAGTCTGCTATAAATGGTTCAGTTCTTTTGACGACCTCATCTTTGTGAATGTTTTGTTGGAACAGAGTGGCGATATTTCTCTTTACGGATACTGTCGAATGTTTAATGTGATCGGTTTGTCTTGACCTGTTGTGTTTTAAATTCAGAAATTTGGGAGAACTGTCTGTCACTCATGAACTGGATTAGAATAAGAGTTTCACGTCTACAGAATTTACGTAGGACGTTTGTGGACTTTGATTTTGAACTTTAAATATTTATAGTTCTATCATCTTACTAGAGTTCTATCATCTTACTTATAATAAAATCCAAAGGCGAGAAAGTGTCTGTAACTGTACAGGGTTGTACCACTCTGCGATTCGACCGTAGTTAAACGCCATGTTAGGCTTACTGAAAAAGAAGTTATATTATCTACTTTCGTCGTTTAAATATTTGTTAAAGCATATTCAAGCTTTTAAATCTTTTACTTTTGTTTAAAACCTTAAAACACTATTTCATAAAAAAAAATGTATATTAACATTTCTGTAAAAAAAAAAGAAATTCTGTAAGCACTTTTTTTTTTCAGAATGCGGTGATTTATTTCCTTGGGAGAGATTTGAGGTTGATTCAGTATACTGTCGCCATCTACTGGCGGATTTTGAAATTGCTTCCATCGTTCCGGAATGCGGGTCCTCCCGAAATTCACGATTATTTGACAAAATTCATGTTTTTTTTCGTGATTCTTTGACAAAATTTGCATTTTTTCTGCTGTTCTTTGACAAAATTTCATTTTTTCGTAGTCCTTTGAAGAAATTTGCGTTTTCTTTTTGCGATCCTTTGAGGAAATTTGCGTTTTTTGCTATTCTTTGACGAAATTTGCCTTTTATTCACGATCCTTTGACAGAATTCGTGTTTTTTCTGAGATTGACGAAATTAGCGGTTGTTTTTTTTCGATCCTTTGACGAAATTTGACTTTTTTCGCGATCGCTTAACGAAATTAGACATTTTTTCGCAGTGCTTTGAAGAAATTTGTGTTTTTTTTTTCTAGACCCTTTGAAGAAATTCATGTTTTTCCGCGTTTATTTGCGAAATTCACAGTTTTTTTTTTTTTTTTTTTTTGCGATCCTTTAACCAATTTTTTTTTTTTTTTTGTGATCCTTTGATGAAATTTTACATTTTTTTCGGAGTCCTTGGAAGAAATTTTCGTCTTCTTCGTAAGCCTTTGACGGAAATCGCGTTTTTCTGCAATTTGTTAACAAAATTAGCGTTTTTTTTTTTTTTTTTTTTTTGCAATCCTGCAACGAAATTTGCGTTTTTATTTTCGGTACTTTGACGAAATTCACGTTGTTTCCACAATCCTTTGATGAAATTTTCTATTTTTTCTGCGAACGATAGACATAATTGATTTTTTTCGGCGACTATCGTTCAAAATTCGAGATATTTATGTTCGAAATTTAGGACTGAAGGCTTAAATTTTCGAAATCGAATGCCTTAAATTTTTAGGAAAACTTGAACAGAATCACCCCTGATGAAATAAATACATAAATAAATACATAACTATTTTTTTTTCTAACGAATCGTAATATAAATTAATTTTAAACTAAAATTTGAGAGGAAAATGATATGTTTTTAATTTCGGGAAGAGAAGGGGGGGGGGGGGACCGTGTTCACCCGCCACTGAAGTAACAATATTTTCGTGATTAAACATTGAAACACAATGGACTGAAAAAAAATTAGGAATCGGTAAAATTTTCGAAAAATTTCAGAAAATCTAAAATTTTAGTAAAAATTTACAAATTTAGAAAATTTTCGAATTTTTCTTTCCGGACTTCGGGTTTTTCCGGATTTTGGATTTTCGGATAATGGGTCATATACTGTAAAATGATTCTTTCTTATCAAATGTAATTAAAATATAAGAAATGCATAGTACGGCGTAATTTCCATTTAATTTTGCTTATGTAATCAAACAATGAGTTATATGGTATATATATATCCTTATTATTTTTATTTGTAGAAATCATTTGTCCTTTTTAAAATGTATTTTTCTACAATACAAACCTTTTAATAATAAATCTCCATGCTGTTTGTTTGTATGAAGTCTTATGAAAATGAAACGCAGATCAACAATCCGTCATTTTTGACGGGGTTATATACTAGTATTATAGTAAACGTAATAAGTAAGAATTTTTTTTTATAAATTTGTTCTACTTTTTTTTTACATGCATATATAAATGTATTTCTTCTATATTTTTACTTACAGTAATTTATCCAGTTTATTTACATTATAATGAGTGATGTTGAATTTTTATCCCCAGACAACTACGCAACGTGGTCCGATAACATGAAAGTTCTCCTTATGGACCGTGGTTGTAGGGGATTTATTGAAGGTACAGAAACAACACCTGAGGACAGTATAAAATATAAAGAAAAGCGTGACTTTAATTTACGCCGTAACAGGGCATTTACTTCCATATATTTCAATCTATCACCAGAACTTAGACCACTACTTGCAAAAACTATTGATGCTAAGAAAGCATGGGAGATCCTTGAGGATAATTATCGCCCTAAAACTAGAGCTGTAGTAATTTCCCTTCTGGATAGATTTTTCGCTGCCAGCCATGAAGAAGGGGAAGGGATTGGTTAGTTTGCAGCCAGATTGCGTACTATTATTAAACAATTGAGGGAACAGTAGAGTTGCAAAGATTAGAATAAACCCGGTTTAAACCTTGGAATAAACCGGGTTTTTGGGGAATAAACCGGGTTTTTGAAAAAAAAACAGGTCTTTTGGGAATAAACCTGATAATAAAGCTGGTCTATTGGAAATAAACCTGGGAATAAACCGCGTTTTTTTGAAAAAAAAAACAGGTCTTTTGGGAATAAACCTGGAAATAAAGCGGGTCTATTGGAAATAAACCTGGGAATAAACCGGTTCTTTGCAACTCTAGGGAACAGGGACACCCATTAGAGGACCTTTATTAGGCTTGTCAGCTTATTCGTTTTTTGCCCGATGAATTCTCTAGTATTGTTCTTAATCTTTATCGTTATACTGATTAAGATTTTAAATTCGATTTCATACTGAAAGAACTACGTTTAAAAGAAAGCCGCTTACAACAATGCATTCTAGATAATAATGCATCTAGATAAAACAAATTTTACATTTAAATTTAAAATTGAGATACCTAAAGGTAAAATTATAAAACAGTATAGTAGAAGTAGAAATAAAAATATGTCTATCCCCTTGAAACGCGATATTGTTTGTAGCAAATGCAAAAAAAGGGGGCACATTGCACCAAATTCTATTATAAAACCCAGTAAAGAGATAAAAAGAGTGGGGGGCAATAGCCCAAATACCAGTTTTGCCACTGGCACGCTTGAAGCGAATCAAAGCTCTGTCAAAGGAAAGTAATGGCTTTTTGATACTGCTGCATCAACACATTTTTTAAAGATCGAGGTGCTTTCTCTACATACAAAACTGTGAAGGGAGCCGACATGTCTGTTGCGATAGAGGACGTTAAATACCCAGTTTTAGGTATCGGAACTGTAGAGATGTTCTTTTATGATAAGGGAAGGCGGCAAAATTTAACACTTAAAAACGTAATGTATACGCATAAGCTTAGACGTAACTTAATGTCAGGTCGAGCCCTTGACAGTATGGGAACATCTTTTTCATGTAAAAATGGTCGTTTAAATTTGTTCTCAAGAAATAGAAGAAAGATCTTTACGGCCATAAAAACTAACGGCTTTTTCATTTGTAAGCCGATATATTCCAACGTAAAAGACAAAACAGTTTTTACGAGACTCAAAAATGTAGAGGAAATCTGAACGAATGGCATCGTATACTCTGTCATATTAATATGAAGTACATTTTAAACACAAGTAAATGCGGAGCAGTTTACGGTTTGCCAAGTTTCAAGGAAAAAGACATGCCTACTTGTGAAGATTGTAAGATCGCTAAGTCCCGAAGGGTCTCATTCTAGCCAATGGACAAAACACTCCAAGTCCCTCGAATTGGTTCATTCTGATCTTTGTGGGCCTCTACCGACCAAATCAAATGGAGGAGCTAGATATTTTGTGACCTTTATAGACGACTATTCTAAAAAGGTAGTTGTTTACCCACTTAAACAAAAAAGTGAAGTTTTTTTTGATAGCTTCAAAGGGTTCCAAAAAGGGCGGAAAGATTTCTGAACCTGATGATAATAAATCTTACAAGGAGACCGCCAAACATGATGCGCACAGATTTTGATGATTTTAAAGTATGTTGTAGGGGTCATACCCCTAACTATTCAGGTCAAAGGTTTCCTTCAAATGGGCTTTAGTTTTCGAGAAATTTCGGTTTAAAGTTCAGCATTCAATTCAAATACCCATTAGTTCCCCATCTTCAACAAGGTCTTCGTGGCTCTGTGCTAGCGCGCGCGACTTGAGACCCGGAGATGGGGGCTCTGTCCTCTCCTGTGACTTTTACCTTTTTTTAATCAATTTTATATGTTTTTCTCCTTATAAGTTTTATGCAGATTTATGAATTCTGCATCTTTGAACTTTTTGATATTTTCCTAAAAATTCCATTTACATTTTCGAATTTTTCGTGAAAATTTATAGTTTTTGCGCAATTTTTATTCTAATATTTCTGTTGATGAAAATCCAAACTATTTTAAGTCTTGATACCTCGTCTTTTTAAAATGATTCTTGTTTACATTTATGTATATTTAATTATTTATTTATTGTATTTATGAAATAATGCATTTTTTAGCTGCATTTTCTATTAAAAAAATTAAATTATTAAGAAAAAATTAACAAAATAATGTATCTTTTTAATATTTGATTTGTTCTAAATATATTGAAATATGTTAACTGCTGAAATACTAAAATATTTATCATTACCGACATCGACATTTTTAGTTTATTAAATATGGAACTAATTGTGTGATACATATCGCAAAAATATTCTAAACAAATTCCGCATTAAAAATCGCTTTAAATATATTCTTTACGTAAATTGTTTTAACAATATTGGAAGAATGTATAAATTAGCATATTTTATATTCTTTAAATACTTAAATTGTGATAAATTTATTTAAAAATGCATTAAATTTGGAAAAGAAATTATTTCAAACGTAGTAATTTTCTTTAAAAATACTTAAATTGTGATAAATATTAAAAAATGCATTAAATTTGGAAAAGAAATTATTTCAAAACGTAGTAATTGTCTGCAAAGGATTAAACGAAATGGATAAAAAGAAAATTTTATTTATTCTGATATTACCGTAAAAGTCATTGCAGACGATTTTTTTTCAGGTATTTTTTTATATCTATTGTAACTTACAAACGATTTTTCATTTCTAGTTGAATTTTTCTGTATGGCATCGACTTGTTAGAATTTAAAAAAAATTAATTGTAATATATTATATTTTATTTGTGCAAATCAAAAATGATGTTGAGTTTGAACTTTACAGTTAAATGTATTTAAATAACAATATATATATATATATATACATAACTGGCTAAAACATGGATATAAGAGTTATTGCTTTAATATTTTATTACTCCTTTCAAGATATGTTGTTGAAATTACCTAATCATACATACCTTTAGAAGATTTGAAATAAAAATATTTTGTATAAATTATAAAAGAATATAAAATTTTATTTAAAATTTCATAAAGTTAAAAAAAAGTATTATTTTAGAACGGTTATTAAAATATAAAGGGTAAATAATAATAAACAAAATAAACAAAATCTAGACATAAATTAGTTTGGAATTTCGTGAAATATTAATTTCAAAACTGCACAAAAAAGAAAAAAAAATGTAAAATATCACGAAAAATTCGAAAATGTAAATGGAATTTATTAGGAAAATATCAAAAAGTTCAAAGATGCAGAATTCATAAATCTGCATAAAAACTTATAACGCGAAAAATATATAAAATTGATTAAAAAAAGGTAAAAATCACAGGAGAGGACAGAACCCCCAATCTCCGGGTCTCAAGTCGCGCGCGCTACCACGGCACCACGGAGACCTTGTCCACGATTGCGAAGTAATGGCATTTGAAATGCATGCTAAACTTTAACCCGAAATTTCTCGAAAACTAAAGCCCATTTGAAGGACACCTTTGACCTGAATAGTTAGGGGTATGACCCCTACAACATACTTTAAAATCATCAAAATCTGTGCGCATCATGTTTGGAGGTGTCCTTGTTAGATGTGACAATGGCGGAGACTATGTCAGTGAGGCCTTCAGTAAATACTTTGAAGATCAAGGAATACGTCAGGAATTCAGCAACGTATACACGCCCCAGCAGAATGAGACTGCGGTAAATTTCAGTTGCGTAGATTTAAACGCTATAAAAGCCCTTTTACATGACAGCAAGTTAAGCGAATATTTTTGGCCAGAAGCTTCATTAACTTTTGTCTATACTTGGAACCGGGTCTGTCACGGTAAACAAACAAAAACGCCGTTTTGAATTGTATGGAGGAAGAAAGCCATCGGTAAAACACTTGAAACCCTTCGGCAGTACTGTTTACTTGGGAAAGCATAAACAACTCAGAAATAAGTTTTCAATGAGAGCTCAAAAAGGTATAATGGTCGGATACGCACTCTTCACTAAAGGTTATCGCATATGGTTACCTCTTGAACGTAAAACGATAGAGACTATTAATGTCACTTTTCAAAATGAAAAGCGCAAAGGAGTCGTACTGGTTCCAAAGCGAAACGCCTACAGCTCATCTGGTGAATCTGAATTGGAATCTGATGAAGAAACGAATGATGAGAGTAAACCTTAAAAGGATCCGCAATCAGAAATAAAGCCAGAAGATAAGAGCAGCATTCCATCTAAAAACACTATTCCTAATCAAGAGAAAGCTCAAAATGACTTTATACCCAGTACGTCTAAACAAGTACTTTTCACGCCTGGATCTTCGAAGCCTCTTTCGGAACGATTAGCTGTAAAACGAAAGGAAGAATCCCGACATGGCATTTACTATCGTATAGTTGGAACTAAAACAAAGATAAAATCATGGTCAGAAGCGTAGGCTTATTGTGAGAAAAATAATATGCCTTTTAAAAGAAAATACTTTGATTTTCGTATTTCTAATACTTATTCAGGTCCTGTTAAAATGCCTAGTGACGAAAAGTCTGACAATGAAACCCCTGAAGCTAACTTTGTGGATATTAAAATGACCTCAAATTAAAATTAAGCTTATGATTCCCCCCAGAAAATGGAATGGTTTAAGGCTATGGACGACGAGATTGAAACAATGAGAGAAAGAAAAGTCTGGACTTTAGTCCCTAAATCTGCTAAAACTGCAATCGTTAATAACCGATGGGTTTATACTGTATAACGTAACGAGAACAATAAAATCTCCAGATATAAATCATGATTTGTTGGTCAAGGTTTTCGTCAGAAAAAATCCACACATTGCCGGTTTTCTTTCCCTCAATTTAGTCAGGCACTTTGCTATTTACGCAAGCTTCTGTGTACAAGTGCATGCGGAGAGTTTTTCTTCTGATATTTTCTTTTTGGCAGCTTTCTTTATTTAAATTTTTTGGCAAATGTGTGGCGTGACTTAATAAATAAACTTTATATATATATATATATATATATATATATATATATATATATATATATATATATATATATATATATATAGGATGTTTTTTTTTTAAACTGACGCTATTCAGAGCCGCCGGTAGCTCGTTCTAATAACTGGATTGACACAAAATTTTATAAATGGATTAAAAAAACCATGGGGAAAAAGAATCCAACGACAACAAAAATTAGTTCCAATCACCGCCGATAGGGGAAAATGTGGCGCTCTGGTAATTTATGCAACTGAGAATTAGTATAAAATACGGGCAATAAATGAAAATGCAAATTTTTGCTTACGCAAGCGACAGTAGCGCCAATAGTTTAAGCTATAAATGCATGCGAAAAACTCCGAGAAACAATTTCAGCTCAGGTTGAAAATGAATCTCACGTTACCGCAGCGCGCGTTACTTTTGAAGTTCTATTATTGTAACTAGTGCAATGCACCAGCCGCTCTTCGTTTATTTAGAACATATAATAAACTGTGCAAAGTACCTTTATCCACTAATGCATAGAAATCAATGATTCTGAAATTCGAAGCGACAGGCTCGCTAGCAGTTCGGCCAGGCAGAGGACGTAAACCGGTGTCAGAAAAAGCAATAATAGATGTTGCAAGTGCGAACACCTACAGGTCACAGGGTACCTCTGCTGCTTGTAGTAGCAGCGCACGGGGTGTTGCGCGAGAACTGGATTTAAATGTTTCGACAGTGTGGAAAGTCTTGCGGCATATTCTCCACTACTATCCTAACAAGATCAGCTGCTTGCAACAACTTCAACCCAATGATTACGATAAATGGCTGACATTTGCTCTGACATTTCTTGCAAGAATGGAAGTCGATGATGCTTTCCCGTTGTGAATTTCATTGGGAGATGAGGCCCATTTTCATCTGAATGGGTCTGTTAATACTCATAACTGTAGAATTTGGGCCACTGAACAACCTCATACAGTTCTAGAAACTCCGCTACATTCACCAAAGCTCACTGTTTGGTGTGGCTTTACAGCTGAATTCATCCTTAGACCATTCTTTTTTTAGAACATTACTGCGACAGGACCAGTGAGGTGTACCGTTAACGCAGAATGATATCATAATATGCTGACTAGTTTTGTCGTTCCACAACTTCAACAGAGACAATGTCTGGATCAGATAATTTTTATGCAGGGTGGAGCACCACTACATATTGGTGTAAAAGTACAGCAGCTGTTGCGCCATCTCTTCACTGACCAAAGAGTTATCAGTCGTTGTTTTCAATATGTCTGGCCGCCCCGGTCGTATTTAACCTCATGCGATTTTTGGCTCTGGGGTTATTTGAAATCGAAAGTCTATCTTGGGGAAGTAACAAATCCGAGTATCTTAAAAGACAACATAATACATGCAGTAAAGGCTATTCCATGTGACATGTTAAGCTCGGCCGTTGAAAATGTTGTACAATGAATGCAAGGTGTGGTACAAGAGAACGGTGGTCACATTGAATATGGTCGAGTTCCACGTAGGGAAAGTGTATACGATGAATAAAACATGGTATTTTATCCAAATTATTAATTTTATCTGTTTCTGATGTTTTCTTTCAATGTACAGCGCCAAATTCCCCCCTATCGGCGGTGATAGGAACTATTTTTTTGTTGGAATCTTTTTCCTATGGTTTTCTTAGTCCATTTGTAAAATTTTGTGTTAATCCAGTTATTACAATGAGCTACCGGCGGCTCTGAATAGCGTCAGTTTAAAAAAAACACCCTGTATATATATATATATTGTATTTAAAATGGCATGTATTACGGCGGTGGGGATGTCATTTTTCAAGCAGTTCTGTTTTATAAATGATATGGTTTTTCACCGTCTAATATAGCATGTGGCTATTAATCACGATTATGAATATGTTTCTTATATTGTTTTAATATTCAAAGTTTTTATGTTTCAACATCAAAGACCTGATGTAATTTTAAGTAAAATTAAGAAGAACTATCCCTGTTTTGAACTGTTTAATCGGCTGGTTCAATGACACATTTCACTGCGTATTACCGCGACCTGCGTTATACACGGCCGGTGCATGACGTTTAAAACGTCACATGTAGTGGATCATTTTTACAAGGTGATTAGTGAAAAACGGGGGGCACGTCGCTTTACACCAATCACCGTGTAAAAATGATCCACTACATGTGACGTTTTAAACGTCATGCACCGGCCGTGTATAACGCAGGTCGCGGTATTACTCTGCTCTGGTACAAGTTTAAGCTACCTTAACCTCCACGACTGTCACGTATTCTGATTCCTTTCAAATGTGGAGACTATAACATGTTCGGGATAAGTGCGTGTTTTTTAATTTAAAATATCAACTGAAATGTTCTAATAGAAAAATTTTTATTATTTAATTACGTAATATGTACCGTTAAGTAAAGAAAGGACTTTTATTCAAAAATTCTAGTAGGTATTTTGAATAAAAAACGCGATATATTGGTAATTACGACGCGCTGGTTTTTTAACTAACAGCAATTTAAACCATTTCAAAATTTCCCTTTAAATATTATTTTTACGTGTATAACACACATGACTATCTGTATATATGACTTATCTTTACATGTATAGTTAGGCAAAAAACAGGTATTTTTAAAGATTAGCGCAATGTGCATCTAAAGGTATTGGAAAAATAAAATATAACAAAAAAATTTTTTTGCTAAACTACACATTTAAAAAGGCTTGTATCATTTTTGGAATTTGCCACATGTAATATCTTCTGCTAGGTAGACATATTTCTTACTTCTTAAAAGGAGAATTGACACTTTGCATTTTGCAATAATATAGGGTGAACGAAAAGTCTTGCCCTGATTATACATATTTATTGTGCTCAAACTATTATAGTTAGACATATGTTTATTTGGATACATTGTAACTACTATTATAATTTTTTTATAAGACCACGTACCTCAGTAAATTTCAACGCGTTCCCCCTTTGTAGCTCGGAGAATGTCTAAGCGGTATTCTATTTCCCGCCAAATGTTCTTTAACATGTCTTCTGTTACAGTACACACAGCAGCTTGTATCCCAGTATTCAGTTCTTTGACGTCAGCAATTGGTGTGGCAAAGACTCTGTCCTTGATATAGCTCCAAAAGAAAAATACAGGAGTAATATCTGGAGAGCGCGTATGCCAGGGTGTTGTCCATCTCTTCCCATCCAATTCGTGCCATCTATTGCGCAAAAAAACGACTAAAACTGACCTATCCAATGATACGACGAGTTACTTTATTATACAAACGGTTATTTTGTAATGAATTATTATGATCAGGGCAAGACTTTTGGTTCACTCTGTATATTGTTTTGGTTGGAAGAAAGGGGAATTTTGGACTGAGGACTTTTTGTTATATCTAGCGGAGATTAGGGAGGGATGGAACATCTGCAGCAATGCTTAAAATATGCTTTATTTTTAATTTATGACTCTTCCACCAGATGGAGTAGGGGGATTAGGGAGGGATGGAACACTGGGAGGGATGGAACATCTGCAGTAATGCTTAAAATAAGCTTTGTTTTTAATTTATGGCTCTTACACCGGATAGAGTAATCATTGTATCATACTTGTTGCTGAAAATCTTTTTAGTTCCAAGCACCTATGAGTTTGTGAATTAAAAAGACTACTTTACAACATCAAAAGTAACTAACTACTCAGATTTTAATGTAAATTTTCAATCTCATTCTTTGTTGCTAACTTAATTGTTTTTAATGTTTTGTAAACTTAACAATATATATTTCATGAATGAACAGTTAAGTTAAGACTAAAAGCCACATGTTTTTTGTAAAAGCCATTGTTTTTAAATGTTTCTCTAAGGGAGGTATTGGACATTATGACTCAGGGAGGGATGGGACATGTCCATCCCTCCCGAATGATATCTTTATTTAACTATTAATGTTTAATTACATACATTTTTTTGTATTTTATATTTATGATTATCTTGTTTTGGAATTGAATAGTGTGACAAGTAAAACTTATTATTTTGCAAGTAAAAAAGTACTACTTTCTTGATTTTTTAAAAACAAATATACATTGAAAAATTAAAGCAGTGCAAATTTTTCTTTTCTTACTCATGCATTATTTATCAATTTCAACAATTAGCATTAAATATTTATATTTATATTTCTTTCTATAATATCAATTTCCTTTGCTTTTTTAAATAAAATATTACTGTTTTGAAATGATTAAACTGCTAACTTTTATTTTTACATGGCAATACACTATTTAAAAATGTATGTAAAAGTATATTATGATTGTTCCATAATCGATGAACTAGACATAATTGCAAAGCTACATCCACCAAAAATAATTGGCGGCACTAGTCAGGCACAAGCATATTTTTCATTTGATTTGGATTTTACAAAGCATAATACGAGGTAGGGTCAAAAAGTTCCCGGAATAGGTCAATTACAAATTATTAAAAAATAGAACAATAATTTTACCTTATTGGCCTTCAAAGTACTTTCCTCCTGCATCCACACACTTCTTCCAGCGTTCGTATAACTATTCAAAACACTCCTTGAATCCATTTTTTAGACGTCCATCAGTAGCTTCGTCGTATTTTCGATCATCTCATCTGAATCCATAAAACTGTGTCCCTTCAATTTCATTTTCAGCCGTGGAAACAGGTAAAAATCCGCTGTTGCTATGTCGGAAGAATAAGGAGGGTGTTCCAGAGTGGTAACACTGTGTCTGGCAAGGTAAGTTTTCACAATCAGAGCGTGATGTGGTAGAGCATTGTCGTGTAAAGAAACCAATCATTTGTTGCCCCTTTTTCAGGTCGTTTTCGTCTGATTGCATCTCGTAGTCTTTAAGGATCTCCAGGAAAAGTTCTTTATTGACAGTTTGGCCTTCAGGAATAAATTCGTAGTGAATGACGCCCTCGTAATCGAAAAATACCTCCAACATCACTTTTCCTCGGCTTTTGTCCAAGCGAAATTTTTCTTTCCTTGGTGATGTTTTTGCTGACCTTTACAAAAACGCTTATGCCATCGTTTCTGTATGCTTTCTTCAGCATCTCGAGCGTCTCAGAAGGCGATTTCTCGAGTAAAACGCAGAATTTGATGTGTGCACGCTGCTCTAAAACAACATTTCAAAATCCGACGAATGAAAAATTCGCTTTGTAAGAAATGATCTGCAGCTAACGCCGACAGTACTGGAAATGAATTCCAGATGTTTGTGTGTTTTCCTTTTCCTTATCAGTGCTGCCAACCAACAAAAAAAATATTTCCCCTCCAACGAACACCTGCGTGAATGTAGGCGACCATTCCGGGAATTTATTGACTCTACCTCGTATAAGATAAAATAAATGTTGTGATTTACAATAAACCTTAGAAATGCAAATGTCACACAGTTTTTGTAATTTTTTCATCACATTTTGTAAAATTAAAGATGAATTTTCACTTTAAAAACAAGTGCCATCCCTCCCTCACATGAGGGAGGGATTTAGTTTATTAAACTAAAATTTTAATTATTATCATCATATTTATATTTTTAAAATATGTTAAAATGTTTCAATATGTTAGTTTGAATTTTCCATTTTGTACTAGCGAAACATAATTTGTAAAAAAGATTTTTATTAAATTGTCCCATCTCTCCTAATCTTCCCTACATGTCAAGACAAACAGTTTTTGCACTGAAAACCGGAGCCGCAATCTACTTAAAAAAATAAAGGGTACATAATTGCTTATTTCTTAAAACTAAAATAAACATATTTTGAGCGAGAAATTTTATTGTTCGCATACCATCCGCAACAAACAATTGCCACATATTTTCTGCGACCAATTTTAACGTTAAGTAACAATGATTACGTTGAGTGACATTTATACTCGCTTTGACTGTATACTACAATTGTTTGAAAATTAAGAAATGTCTAAATGAGGATGACTCAACCCTTTCGCGACGAGCATTCCGCACCCGTTTTTCATTAATTTAGCACCATTAATTTTAAAGTGAAATCTTAGTAATTTAATTAAAAAAATTCTGTGATTAAATAAAGCGAAAATATACAACAACTAACAATGCTGATGTAAAAAATTAAGAACTGTACGCACTTTTTAAGTCATGTATACACTACGCTTGTCCCGAAAGTGTTATCAAATTACCCGCTAGTATTACGTTGACGCAACGGTAAAAACAAATACGTATGCTTAAAGTAACCGCTATTTTATAATTAAAATACCTTATTTAATGACTGAAAGTTTGCGGTTTAATAAAGCACGTATTACCTTTCAGAACTTTTGGTAGAAAACGACATCAGCTAAAAAGTTAAAAACACCTACTTTATAGTTTTGGTGGTTAATGGGTTAAAGAATAGCTGGCAACTTTTAATCATTTTTGTTACCACTAAAATTCATCATTGTAACGAAAAAAGCTTAAAAGTTGACAACATTGCATAATGCTCGTATTCACCGTCTACTTCAACCTAAAGTACCGGCAAAGGTAACTTGGCAGTGGAGATTATACTACAGAAAAGTGTACATGCGCGAGAAGAAATAGTTCTTTACTGAATTTGAAAGAAAAGCACTTTAAATATGTTTTTTTTTTAGATTTTTCCATTGAAAAATGATTTACTGATTAAACAAAATTGATTCAGCTTAATATATAATCATTTTTATGATAAATACCTGTAATATTAACTGAACTTGTATTGTTTCGCGAAATGATTTTCTGGCGAAATTTTGGTGATTGGAATAAATCAGTGGGCAACCCTCGGACACCCCGCAGCGTTACGTGCTTGGCCTGCGACAGATAATTCTCCTGCGATTGCGGGAGATTTAAGATTTTTGATGTCCAATCAAATGTTTCATATTTTAAAATATTAAAGATAGAATAATAATTTCGACGGATTTGAATTTTTCGGAAAATTTTAACTCAAGTACATACCAAACATATCGATAAAATATATAATATAGGAAGAATTTTCTTTTCTTTAAAATAAAACTTGTCATGAAAAAGTTCTTTATTCACATTCAACGATATCGATATTTCCGTGTGTCCTAAGTTAAAAGTATTCTTATTTTATTTGCACAGAACTGATCAGCAGTTTATTTAATTTGTTTTTTGAGGTATGGTAAATATTCAATATATCAACAGTATTTTAGACTCAGAAACTCCACACTGTAAAAATGTACTCATTTCGAAATGAGTATTTTTGGATCAAAAATGAACATGTGCATTCTCAAAAATGAGTAAGTCCATGTACTCATATCGAAATGAGTATTTTTGGATCAAAAATGAACATGTGCATTCTCAAAAATGAGTACGTTCATGTACTCATATAAAAATGAGTATTTTTGGATAAAAAATGAACATATGATCAAACCCAACATACTTGTATTTTTCAGAATGTGTAATGACGAAATTTCGGAGCGTATAAAGCTATTATTTGAAGAAGAAACGAAGAATAAGAGAAATGAAAAGTGGATCTGGTTGTTTGGGATTTTCATCAAAGTGGATCCACTACAACACATTTACTCTTTTTTTTTTTTCCTCACATTTTACACATCTACTTTTTTTTTCCCTTGATAGTACTTCAAAATTATGATTTTTTCCCCCACTAATTTTTTTAAAATTTATTTTAACTTTTTTAACGTGAGGCAATATTGTGTTATTTAAAAGTTTCATAACATAATATCTTTGCAAATTATAGCTATGCAAATTGGTATTAAACTAAGCTGATTTGGCTTACAAATTTATGAATTACGCTAAAATTTATTATTTTATAAATTATAATTTTACAAGTTTATAATTTTTTCCTTGAATTTATAAAATTAGTTAATATTTTTTCTTTATTTTTATAAAAATAAAGTTTTTAACTTTATAACATTTTTAATTTATTTCTTTAGCTTATATTTTTATAAATTAAACTAATTTAATTTAAATAAAATCCATCCGAGCATATTTACGGGAGTTAGAGCACGCACAGACGGCCATACAGCAGACAAACCGAAGTAAAATTAGTTAATATTTTTTCTTTACTTTTATAAAGATAAAGTTTTTAACTTTATAACGTTTTTAATTTATTTCTTTAGCTTATATTTTTATAAATTAAACTAATTTAATTTAAATAAAATCAATCCGAGAATATTTACGGGAGTTAGAGCACGGACAGACGGCCATATGGCAGACAAACCGAAGTCATAAACACTTTTCAACTAGGTTGGAAAGTGTTAATAAAAATTGAAGAATGCTAAATAAGTAATAAAAATCTTATATTTATTTAAAATGTTATTTTTTTGTAAATAAACTTCTTATACGGTTTCATAAACACTGTAAATCTTTTGAATTTTAGTATTCATTAATATGAGTTTGTTGCGGTTAGAATTTTTTTATTATTATTGTAATACAAGCTTTCAAATCTGTGACTAAATAACAACTGACTTATGTAAACTTGAAAAGATAAAAATATTTCTTCCTATTTTCTTTTATGATTTTCCTAAAAAGAGTTCTGTTACATAACAAACACCAAACACGATTTATTTTTATTAGACAAATAAGGAGTAAAAAGATTTTTATTCATGTTCTATGTGATTTACAATGATTTAGAATAAATTCGATGTATTTATTAATGTACTCCAAAATAGAATCTCAAATAAATAAATAAACGTTCAATTTAGAAAAAACGATATATCAGATTTTTTGTCTGTACCTTTTTGATTATTTTGATTATTTATTTATTTTCATTTAATATTTTCTAATTGACATAAAGCATGTATTATATATTATTTTTTAAACTTTCTTATCCATTTTTTTTTCTTAAAAAAAAAAATAAAACAACTTTTTCTTTTAAATTAGTTCTTTCTGAATAATCTTGTACATTAAATCATCAATAAGTTTAAAAGTTAGAGTCGCATCTGTTTGCGACTCACAAACTCCTTTCATTTGGCGATTTATTTCGTGGTTTAAATTTTCGGCAACCCTCCAAGCTCCTAATTTTGTCTGTTTTCTTTGTCATTGGTCATTCATTTTCTGGACTTCGGACTTGACACTTGCTTTCTCTCACTCTCCGGTAATTTATCTTTTCATCTGCATAATGGCTTCGTTTACAAACCAATTTCCTCTTTCTTTCCAACCTCATGAGAAGGGGAAGCCTTTGAGAAGTTCTGCTAAGGTTATCATCTTAAATGTGTACATAAAGCTCAGAGAACAAAATCCCATGAAATCGGTCACAGAAATTATCAAGATGTGTGCTGATTTAACGGGAGTTTCACCACGATCTATTGAAAGAATGAAGACTGAAATAAAAACAAATGGTAAATTTACAACTCCTGGCAAAAAACGTCCTTTGAAAGTAAATACATGTACAAGAATGCAGATTTATGATGAATTTACTAAAACGGCTATTCGAAAAAAAGTGCATTCTTTTTTCTTTATTAATGAAATACCGACGGCAGAAAAAGTAATGCGTGCCATAAATGAAGATAACGAACTCCCAAATTTCAGTGTTCGAACTGTTCGAAATTTTATGCATGATTTGGGATTTGTTTTTAAAAAAAGAGTACGTTCATCATTGTTGTTGGAACGAGAAGATATTCAACAATGGCGGCACGAATATTTGAGGAATATCCAAAGATTTCGTTCTGAAGGGAAAAAAATTTATTATACCGATGAAACGTGGGTTAATGCAGGGCACACGAAAGAACGCGTATGGCAAGATTCTACGGTAAAATCGAAGAAACAGGCATTTTTAAACGGTCTGTCTACAGGTTTAAAAGCGCCTTCAGGTAAAGGAGGCCGATTAATTATAATACATGCTGGGTGCGAAGATGGATTTGTCAATGGAGCATTGGAGATATTCAAAGCAAAAAAAAAATGGAGTTTACCATGATGAAATGAACGGCACGCATTACGAAGAATGGTTAGTAAATAAATTTTTACCTTATATTCAGCCTAACAGTGTTATTGTTATGGATAATGCCCCATACCATTCTGTTAGGGTAGAAAAAATTCCAACAAGTTCAACCAAGAAAGAAGACATACAAGCATGGTTAACAAGAAAGAGTATCCCTTGGAACCCAGACATTTTAAAAGTGGAATTGCTTAAACTTGTGGCAGATAATAAAAAGTTTTATGAAGCTTACCACATAGATAAAATTGTTGCTCAACATGGCCATACCGTTCTTCGATTGCCCCCTTATCACTGCGAATTAAATCCCATCGAACTTATCTGGGGCGAAGTTAAAGATTATGTTGCGAAAAAAAATCGAACATTTAAAATGGAGGAAGTTGAAAAACTTACTTATGAAGGATTCCAGAAAGCGTCTTCTTCTTGGTTTAGTTGTGTTCAACATGTAATTGAAAAAGTCGAAACAAACATGTGGAAATTAGACGGAATTCAAGAACAATTAATTGAAAAAGTCAATTTCACTGTTGGTGACTCATCTGATGATTCTGATCATTACACAGATGGTAGCCTTAGCGGAATAGAGCCATTAGATTAACAGTCCTTTTAAGGACTAAAAAAAAAGTCCTTTTAAGGACTAAGCCTTACCCAAGGCTAAAAAAAAAAGAAAGAATTACACTAAAATACATACTTCAAACAATGCCTTTGGGGCGGTACATATATAACGTTATCAACATTTTGTTAATTTCGGACCCCCTCCCCCCCTTAATGATATCGTTAAAATATATTTTAAAATGATAACGATATCCAGTGTTGAATTCAGGGGGTGGCCGGGGGGGGGACATCCCTCCCCGGAGCTTTGAAATGTCCCCACTCCCCGGAGCTTTGAAATGTCCCCACTGGAAGATTTGAGATTTTATGCTTTCAATGGTCAAAAACTGGAACTCTCCCTCCCGGAGCTTAACTGCACCACCCCCGGAGGAACAGAAATCCCTCCCGGAGAAAAGTGTCTTAATTTGACACTGACGATAGACGAATCGCTTATAACTCTATGTAATTTTTATTTATTAAAAAATGAAAAACTCATTTAAATACTTCCACCTTTAGATACTTCCAGTCTTTAGTTAAAAAAATGTAGTTTTCTTTACGGCTGTTTGTCAATTTAAGTTATTTAATTTCTAACATTTTCAGGAAGTCATTTTCATTCGTAAATACATACAAATTACAGAAATTCTCATTCAGATATCAAGAAATCGAATAGTGTTTCGCGTCTTCATAAAAAGGTAAATAACATTTCAGAAAATCGTTAAAAATTAGCATTTTAACCTGATGAATGCCGAATAACCTTCATTGAAAAGAGAACAAAATTTACTATATGCGTCTACAGATATAAACAGGATTCTTTTTGCTCATGTGGAAAAATCCCGCAAAAACGCTAAAAATAGCATTAAAAATCGCTAAGATTTCAAAAATTGCAGAGGAAAAAATTATCCGTTTTTGGACTAAAAGACAAATAGGATTTCTGTTATGAATGTGGAAAAATCGCCTCGTAAACCCAAAATTTCTATAAATTCAAATAAAAATATACGCATAAATTTCAAAAATGTACGTACGAATTCCGAATAAACTTTATTGAAAAGAGGATAAAATTTACTAAATTGTACTAAAAGTTTAAAACAGGATTTATATTTAATAATGTGGAAAAATCACCGCTAAACGCAAAACATCCGGTTAAATCACATAAAAATCGCTAAAATTCCAAAATCGCAGATGACAAAATTTATCAGATGACAATGAGTTAAAACATTGTAAAAGGAATTCTTTAACGAATATCAAAAGATCGGCGTGGAACATAATAGTAACTCATGCAAAATTTATTCCTACAAACAACGATAAACAGCCAAATCTGGCGATTCAAGGATTTACATGAAAAGTAAACAAATGTTATAAGTTAAATCCAACAAGGATTTTTCTACACGCCAAATCATCGCTTTTCTCCCAATATGGGAATCTTCGAGCGCCAAAGTGAGTGAGCAGGCCGTCGTAGCTTTGCCTCCACTGCCAAGATAAGTGTGCCGCTACTTTAGAAAACATCGGTCGAACGCTTAAATAGTATTCATCGTTAATCTGATTGAACTTCAGCCGCAATCAGTTCAATCAAGTTAATCGTGAACTTCATTTGAGGGTTCGACACAGTGTCGCCAGTGGGCTACATTTTTAATGCAGGTTTCTTGATTGTCGCCACTTTTTTCAATTGGTATGATACGCCTTTTTGGCATTATTTAATCTGTCACTAAATAACCTGAATTTTACTTTCTCAAAAAACTGGTGGCAATCAAGAAAACTTAACTAAAAAAAGTAGCCCACTGGCAACACTGGTTCGACCGAGGTTTTCTAGGTTGAGATAAATAGTGAATTTACGAGCATAAATCATACTGTATAATGATCATACTGCATAAATCATACTACATATCGCCCCTATCATTGCCCCTATCATGAAAACTCTATCGTCACGTTGTGAAGAAATCCATTTTCTTCTACATCGTCCAACTCTGTTTGGTGATCCATTTCCATTCAAATTGATGTTTTTCCATATCCGTACTACAGTGTTTCGAGACACAGAAAGTTATATATTTATAAAATTATTTGGTTTGTAAGAGGCAAACAAACAATGTAAACAGAATAATTTTTTTTTTAATTTTGTAATGATTAGTGTTGCCGCTCACCTATAGAAAATATAAGCAAAACAATCGTGAAATATCTCATTTATTTTGAAGTCAATACACAGCGGAATTCTTTTAATGCCTTATTATACTACTAGGATGATTTATTTTAATATAATCATCTTAAAAACAAGGTTTTCGGATTTTTTTTTCCAATGGGAGTAATAATTTGGCCAAAACTGTAGATGCCAATATTTCGGCAATCTTCCGAAGTCTCAGTTCAAACATGTTTTAAGTCAGATTAGAATCTGGTAAGTACCACAGAGAAACAAAGATCATTTCCTTAAGTGCATTTTCCGGTTCATGAAGTGTTTGGTTAGGAAGAATACAGAAATAGTGTCATCTATGGTTAAGGAGAAGTAAAAATAAGCGATTTCTTTACTATGTTTCAATTGCCAGTAACAGTGGCGATGTCTTGAGACCTCAACAAGCATACAGAAATCCGTTTCTAGCCCATTGAAATTATCTAACCGAACTTCCTTTGAGAAATACTGGCATTAATTATTAATAGCCAAGTTTTAATAAGTAGTAACTATACGGAAAATTTATTTTAGTCTACAGCAGTGGTACTCACACTTTTTTGCGAAAATATTCTAACACCACTAATTGTGAAAAAAAAATATTTGTTTTATTTAATTACAATAACTTTGCGATTAAATAAGGTGAAGAATTCTATTTAAAAATTATAAATCTACGGATAGCGGGCCACGCAGTGTATACCACTGGTATACAGGGTTTATCTGAATTGATTATTACAACATAAAACTGTGACAATACATCTGAAGAAAAACAAATTCTTTACGAAACGAGGGCCACAATCTGATTTAATCGCATAATTTCCCGATTAATTATTACAGAAAATTCTAATCAAAAATAGTGGTTGTCGGAGCTCCCCTATCATTGCGCCATTAAATTTACTTATTCAATAAAAAATAAAGGGTATATAGCTAGCAACGTTCCGCTTTCTTATCAAATCAAAGAAATATATTTTGAACCTGAAATTATGCTTAATAAATAGAATGCAACCTAGATTAAAAAAAAAACACATTTTATTAAATATATTTTCTGCTTTAAAACTTGTTCATTTGACTTAGAAAGATTGGAAGCTTGGCAGCTATGAAATGCAAAACAAGGATGAGCAAATTTTATAATTCGCTTCAGAAGATAGTTGACGGATATCATTACTGATGTCATTACTTTTTTGCTGTTATTGATGAAAATGTAAATTAGTCGAAATTAAACATAGGGTATAAATTAATCATTAGAATAAAATTTTAAAGAAATGCTAAAAAATACCCCTAGGACCCCAATAAAAATATGAGGGTGGTGGACCGAGGAGAAAAGTCCAAGACTCAACTTTAAAGTTATACAGCGAGAGAGTAACACAATTAGAAGGATGAAAATGCATGGCAAAACCCGTTTGTTCCATCTTCCTCCGTCAGAGGACGCAATCTTTTCTATACAAACATAGCTGAAATTTTTCAGGCTGTCGATTCCGAGTCAAATGAGCCATACCTCGTCGTGATCGATCCCATAGAACCCTATAGAAAAGCGCCCCTGGTGGTGAAACTTGGAACTAAAATCGATATATCCTGCCGATGTCGAGTCGAATGAATCAAACTGCATTGTGATGGGACCCATAGAGCTCGAGTTAGCGGCAAAATCTGTTAGTTCCATCTTCCACCACTAGAGGGCGCACTCTGTTCTATACAAACATAGCTGAAATCTTTGAGGCTGTCGAGTTTGAGTCGAATGAGCCATACTTCGTCGTGATGGGGCTCATAGAACCCAAGATAGAAAAGCGACCCCTGGCGGTGAAAGCCAGCCACACTCAGTTAGCGGCAAAAACAGACTGCCTGTTACGTTGCGGTTACAGCTAAAAGTAACTCATTAGACGTTGAGTATTATGAAAAGCGTCATACAATAAAATTAAAGTTAAAATTACAGTTAATATAGTTCCTGTTTAACATGGAGTTAAAGTTTCTGGATAAACAGTTCAGGATACAGCTAACCCGCCACAACATCATCACTTATTTCACAAGCATAATTGTGCTCTAGTTATACACTGGATATTTTTATTCTGTGGCCTTTTCTTTTCTTACAATAAACAAAGTTATTATAAACAGTTTAATAAGAAACATTGTGCCAACAATATGAATGTGCATGCAAAAAACACAAGGAATTTTGTAAACAAATTTGTAGCAAGAAAAATTCATTTATCGCTTCACCAAATTTGACGCCACCAACTATCTCGCTTGTTCTGTTATTTATCCGTGTAAGCTTTTCATTTACTTGTTGAAATCATCACTTATTTCACAAGTATAATTATGCACTAGTACACTAGAAATACTACTACACAGGAAAAATAGCCTGTGTTTTACTATAAACACAGAGAATTTTGTAAACAAACCAATAGCAAGAAAAATTAATTTATCCTTCGCCAAATTTGATCACACCAACTGTCTCGTTTTTTCTATGATTTAACCCTGTAAGGTTTTCATTTACTTGTTGACATCATCACTTATTTCACAAGTATAATTTTGCGCTAGTTATACACTGGAAAATTTTCTGGAAAATTCTGCGGCCTTTTCTTAGTATAAATAGTTATTATAAACAGTTTAATAAGAAACATAGTGCCAACAATAGGAATACAGTAGACTCTCTCAAATCCGTCTCAAATCCGCACAGCTAGGGACCAGAGGTTATGCGGATTTTAGAATTTTGTGGATTTCTGGTCGCTGTTTTGTTTACATTTTTTAAACAGTAATTTGAATGTAATAATACACTCAAAATTTTCATGAATGCTTACAATAAAGTAAAATATTAATATAACTATGGGAAATAATGTAAAAGTTACATAAATAATTAATAATACATGATTAGATTTGCGTAATAATGATGAGATAAATTTTTTCTTGAATTATTCAATGAAACTCGCCACATAAAGGTACACTTGTAATTTACATCAAAACCATAAAATTGCAAAATTTTATTTGATGTTTGACCAGATTTAATAAACAAAAAAGCTTGATTAATACATAAATGTATTTGATAAAAAGATCAATCACCACTAATATCAGTGTTATCTTGAAAAATTTCAGAGATAAATTTATACTTCCTTTATGAAAAAGTAAGAGTTAAATGATATTAACCAGAATTATATAATAAAATCAGTACAGAATGATATAAAAATAAAAAAGCTTGAATTTCCTTCCTATATCTTAACTGTAAGTTTCACTGTTTACATCTGAAACAAAGTGCAGATTTTAGAAAATTGCGGATTTTAGGGTTGCGGATTTGAGAGAGTCTACTGTATTCACTAATTTATCTTTTTGTATAATACTTTGATCATATATATCTGTGTGTGTGTGTGTTTGTTTGTGCATGCATGTGTCAGATAGAGAAAAAGTATGAGCCTCACCACCCTTATTACTCACTTCTAGCCACAGCTATGTCGTCCTCCTTAATTTACAACAAACATCGCTTTTTGAAGTTTTAAGGTTATGTAAGAAAATTGTTTTTTGGTATTCTGTATAAAATGCAAGTTGTTAAAAACTTAAATTTGATATCATTGCTTTTAAGACCCATATTTAAAATTCTTAGAACCAAAAGAAAGTGCTGCGTCACAACTTTTAACCCGTTAAGGGTTTTTGTACTGATATCATTACTTTTTTGCTGTTATTGATGAAATTGTCAATTAGTCGAAATTAAACATAGGGTATAAATTAACCATTAGAATAAAATTTTAAAGAAATGCTAAAAAATACCCTAGGACCCCAATAAAAATATGAGGGTGGTGGCCCGAGGAGAGAAGTCCAAGACTCAACTTTAAAGTTATACAGCGAGAGAGTAACACAATTAGAAAGATGAAAATGCATGGCAAAACCCGTTTGTTCCATCTTCCTCCGCCAGAGGGCGCAATCTTTTCTATACAAACATAGCTGAAATTTTTCAGGCTGTCGATTCCGAGTCAAATGAGCCATACCTCGTCGTGATCGATCCCATAGAGCCCTATAGAAAAGCGCCCCCTGGTGGTGAAACTTGGAACTAAAATCGATATATCCTGTCGATGTCGAGTCGAATGAATCAAACTGCATTGTGATGGGACCCATAGAGCTCGAGTTAGCGGCAAAATCTGTTAGTTCCATCTTCCACCACTAGAGGGCGCACTCTGTTCTATACAAACATAGCTGAAATCTTTGAGGCTGTCGAGTGTGAATAGAATGAGCCATACCTCGTCGAGATGGGGCTCATAGAACCCAAGATAGAAAAGCGACCCCTGGCGGTGAATTTTGGAACTAAAATCGATATATCCTGTCGATGTCGAGTCGAATGAATTAAACTACATTGTGATCGGACACATAGAACTCGAGTTAGCTACAAAATTAGTTAGTTCCATCTTCCACCACTAAAGGGCGCACTCTGTTCTATACAAACATAGCTGAAATCTTTGAGGCTGTCGATTTTCAATCGAATGAGCCATACCTCGTCGTGATTGGGCCCATAGAACACAAGATAGGAACTAAAATCAATATATCCTGTCGATGTCGAGTCGAATGAATAACTGCATTAGATACCAATTAGTCTTGGAAAAAATTGCAAATTTCGTCATTTGGCAGCGTAAAAATCATGTATTTCACCGATCGGCATAAAAAAAACAAGAATTTTGTCGATAGGGGGAGAAAAGATCACAAATTTCGTCAAACAGGCTGGTAAAAATCATGAATTTCATTTATGAGCACATGAAAAACGCAAATTTCATCAAATGCTCGAATAAAAATAAAAAAATTCGTTCATCGGGCATAAAAAAACCTTCATTTCGTCAAGTTTGCTCGTGAAATTCACAAATTTCGTCAAAAGGGTGCATAAGAATCAAGAATTTCGTCGATCGGATGATAAAAAAAAAATTTCATCAATCCGGCACGTAAAAAGTGTGAATTTTGTCGATCAGGTGCGTAAAAATTTTCGAGTCGAATGAATTAAAGTGCATTAGATACCAATTAGTCTCTGAAAAAATTGTAAATTTCACCATTTGGCAGCATAAAAATCAGGAATTTCGTTGATCAATGTGCAAAAATCATGAATTTCATCGATCGTACACAGAAAAACATGAATTTTGTCAATAGGGAGAGAAAAGATCATAAATTTCGTGGAACAGGCGGGTAAAAATCATTAATTTCATTTATCAGCGCAAGAAAATCGCAAATTTTATCAAACGGTCGCATGAAAATCAAAAAATTCGTTGATCGGGCATGAAAAAATCATTAATTTCATCAAGGTTGCTCATAAAATCACAAATTTCATCAAATGAGTGTACAAAAATGAAGGATTTCGTCGATCGGGTGATAAAAAAAATTTTCGTCAATCCGGTAAAGTATGAATTTTATCGATCAGGTGCGTAAAAATCATGAATTTTGTAGAATGGGTGCATAAAAATCACGTATTCGTCAAGTGGACGCTTAAAAATCACTAATTTAAGTAAACGGGTAACATAATTTAACATAAAAATTATTAATTTCATCGATCACGCACAGAAAAAACAAATTTCTTCAATCGGGCACATAAAAATCATAAATTTCATCCATCGGATGCAGAAATATCATTAATTTCATAGATTAGGTGTGGAAAAATGATTAATTTCAGCGATTGGGTGAAAGAAAATCAAGAATTTTGTCAAACGGACAAGGAAAAAACCGCGAAGGGAAAAAAGAAAATCTGAAAATCCTGCATTAGGCCGTTTTTTTCCACATTTTTATTCGCCAGTTTTATCGCCGAGTGCTTAATTCATTAAAGCCTCAGTCACTGATACATGTACAAATGTTTCTCGCCCATAATTAAAAAAAAATCACAGAATACAGCAAACTCAAAAATATATGAAACTTGTTACAGCAGCTATGAGCTATCATTAAGATATGTATGCACATTTCGTCCTCTTGAAAATACCAACAAAAAAACAACTGGATACAGAAACTTTTTTATATAGCGATGTATAAAATAAATGAAATTCATTAAAGCAGCGATTACTAACACATGTATGTGTCGATTCATTGTTATACTATTTGTATTGTTCAAAATTGGCAGTCGTTACCCGTCAAATGCGTCTACATTATGGCATTTGACAACTACAAAATTAATTAATAGATGCAAATTAATTTAATGTTTAATAAAATTACATGTTATATTATTTTGACGATATAAATTAAAAACAGTAGTTTAAAATAATTACCATTTAAAATTAATTAATATTAAAGAATAATTATTTTGGTTAAAAATAATAATAAAGCTAAAAATCCATGAAACAGTTTAGGGTATTTCGGATAAACAGTTCAGGATACAGCTAACCCGTCAAAATATCATCACTTATTTCACAAGCATAATCATGCTCTAGTTATACACTGGATATTTTAATTCTGCGGCCTTTTCTTTTCTTACTATAAATAAAGTTATTATAAACAGTTTAATAAGAAACATTGTGCCAGCAATATGAATGTGCATGCAAAAAACACAATGAATTTTGTAAACAAACTTGTAGCAAGATAATTCGTTTATCGCTTCGCCAAATTTGACGCCACCAACTATCTCGCTTGTTTTATTATTTAACCCTGTAAGCTTTTCATTTACTAGTTGACATCGTCCCTCATTTCACAAGTATAATTATGCTCTAGTTATACACTGGAAATTTTTGTTCTGCGGTCTTTTCTTTTCGTAGTATAAATACAGTTATTATACACAGTTTAATAAGAAACATTGTGCCAACAATACGAATATAAATGCAAAAAACACAAGAAATTTTCTAAACAAATTGGTAGCAAGAAAAATTCATTTATCGCTTCACGACATTCGACACCACCAACTATCTTGCTTGTTCTACGATTTAACCCTCTAAGCTTTTCATTTACTTGTTGATATTATGGCAGCTTGGTTTGCTAGCCACTCATATTTGAAGAATCATGCTGTCATTTTATGAAAAGGAACAGACGGTGTGTGTGTATGGCGAAGAATCAAGTAGGAACACACAGGTTAAACTTTAACAAAAACATATAATTATTTAAGAAAAACAAGTAACTGATGAGATTCGACTGGCACGACAAGATAGCCAGCCACACTCAGTTAGCGGCAAAAACAGACTGCCTGTTACGTTGCGGTAACAGCTAAAAGTAACTCATTAGACGTTGAGTTGTATGAAAAGCGTCATACAATAAAATTAAAGTTAAAATTACAGTTAATATAGTTCCTGTTTAACATGGAGTTAAAGTTTCTGGATAAACAGTTCAGGATACAGCTAACCCGCCACAACATCATCACTTATTTCACAAGCATAATTGTGCTCTAGTTATACACTGGATATTTTTATTCTGTGGCCTTTCCTTTTCTTACAATAAACAAAGTTATTATAAACAGTTTAATAAGAAACATTGTGCCAACAATATGAATGTGCATGTAAAAAACACAAGGAATTTTGTAAACAAACTTGTAGCAAGAAAAATTCATTTATCGCTTCGCCAAATTTGACGCCACCAACTATCTCGCTTGTTCAGTGATTTAACCGTGTAAGCTTTTCATTTACTTGTTGACATCATCACTTATTTCACAAGTATAATTATGCACTAGTACACTAGAAATACTACTACACAGGAAAAGTACCCTGTGTTTTACTATAAAACACAGAGAATTTTGTAATCAAACCAATAGCAAGAAAAGTTAATTTATCGCTTCGCCAAATTTGACCCCACCAACTGTCTCGTTTTTTCTATGATATAACCATGTAAGGTTTTCATTTACTTGTTGACATCATCACTTATTTCACAAGTATAATTTTGCGCTAGTTATACACTGGAAAATTTTCTGGAAAATTCTGCGGCCTTTTCTTAGTATAAATAGTTATTATAAACATTTTAATAAGAAACATAGTGCCAACAATAGGAATACAGTAGACTCTCTCAAATCCGTCTCAAATCCGCACAGCTAGGGACCAGAGGTTATGTGGATTTTAGAATTTTGTGGATTTCTGGTCGCTGTTTTGTTTACATTTTTTAAACAGTAATTTGAATGTAATAATACACTCAAAATTATCATGAATGCTTACAATAAAGTAAAATATTAATAACACTATGGGAAATAATGTAAAGGTTACATAAATAATTAATAATACATGATTAAATTTGCGTAATAATGATGAGATAAATTTTTTCTTGAATTATTCAATGAAACTCGCCATATAAAGGTACACTTGTAATTTACATCAAAACCATAAAATTACAAAATTTTATTTGATGTTTGACCAGATTTAATAAACAAAAAAGCTTGATTAATACATAAATGTATTTGATAAAATGATCAATCACCACTAATATCAGTGTTATCTTGAAAAAATTCAGAGATAAATTTATACTTCCTTTATGAAAAAGTAAGAGTTAAATGATATTAACCAGAATTAGATAATAAAATCAGTACAGAATGATATAAATATAAAAAAGCTTGAATTTCCTTCCTGTATCTTAACTGTAACTTTCACTGTTTACATCTGAAACAAAGTGCAGATTTAAGAAAATTGCGGATTTTAGGGTTGCGGATTTGAGAGAGTCTACTGTATTCGCTAATTTATCTTTCTGTATAATACTTTGATCATATATATCTGTGTGTGTGTGTGTGTTTGTTTGTGCATGCATGTGTCAGATAGAGAAAATGTATGAGCCTCCCCACCCTTATTACTCACTTCTAGCCACAGCTATGTCGTCCTCCTTAATTTACAACAAACATCGCTTTTTGAAGTTTTAAGGTTATGTAAGAAAATTGTTTTTTGGTATTCTGTATAAAATGCAAGTTGTTAAAAACTTAAATTTGATATCATTGCTTTTAAGACCCATATTTAAAATTCTTAGAACCAAAAGAAAGTGCTGCGTCACAACTTTTAACCCGTTAAGGGTTTTTGTACTGATATCATTACTTTTTTGCTGTTATTGATGAAAATGTCAATTAGTCGAAATTAAACATAGGGTATAAATTAATCATTAGAATAAAATTTTAAAGAAATGCTAAAAAATACCCCTAGGACCCCAATAAAAATATGAGGGTGGTGGCCCGAGGAGAGAAGTCCAAGACTCAACTTTAAAGTTATACAGCGAGAGAGTAACACAATTAGAAGGATGAAAATGCATGGCAAAACCCGTTTGTTCCATCTTCCTCCGCCAGAGGACGCAATCTTTTCTATACAAACATAGCTGAAATTTTTCAGGCTGTCGATTCCGAGTCAAATGAGCCATACCTCGTCATGATCGATCCCATAGAACCCTATAGAAAAGCGCCCCTGGTGGTGAAACTTGGAACTAAAATCGATATATCCTACCGATGTCGAGTCGAATGAATCAAACTGCATTGTGATGGGACCCATAGAGCTCGAGTTAGCGGCAAAATCTGTTAGTTCCATCTTCCACCACTAGAGGGCGCACTCTGTTCTATACAAACATAGCTGAAATCTTTGAGGCTGTCGAGTTTGAGTCGAATGAGCCATACCTCGTCGTGATGGGGCTCATAGAACCCAAGATAGAAAAGCGCCCCTGGTGGTGAATTTTGGAACTGAAATCGATATATCCTGTCGATGTCGAGTCGAATGAATTAAACTGCATTGTGATCGGACCCATAGAACTCGAGTTAGCTACAAAATTAGATAGTTCCATCTTCCACCACTAGAGGGCGCACTCTGTTCTATACAAACATAGCTGAAATCTTTGAGGTTGTCGATTTCGAGTCGAATGAGCCATACCTCGTCGTGATCGGGTCCATAGAACCCAAGATAGGAAAGCGCCCCTGTCGGTGAATTTTGGAACTGAAATCGATATATCCTGTCGATGTCGAGTCGAATGAATTAAACTACATTGTGATCGGACCCATAGAATTCGAGTTAGCTACAAAATCCGTTAGTTCCATCTTCCACCACTAGAGGGCGCACTCTGTTCTATACAAACATAGCTGAAATCTTTGAAGCTGTCGATTTTGAGTCGAATGAGCCATACCTCGTCGTGATTGGGCCCATAGAACACAAGATAGGAACTAAAATCGATATATCCTGTCGATGTCGAGTCGAATGAATAACTGCATTAGATACAAATTAGTCTCGGAAAAAATTGCAAATTTCGTCATTTGGCAGCGTAAAAATCATCTATTTCACCGATTGGCATAAAAAAAACATGAATTTTGTCGATAGGGGGAGAAAAGATCACAAATTTCGTCAAACAGGCGGGTAAAAATCATGAATTTCATTTATGAGCACATGAAAACGCAAATTTCATCAAACGCTCGCATAAAAATAAAAAAATTCGTTGATCGGGCATGAAAAAATCATTAATTTCATCAAGGTTGCTCATAAAATCACAAATTTCATCAAATGAGTGTACAAAAATGAAGGATTTCGTCGATCGGGCGGTAAAAAAAACTTTCGTCAATCCGGCAAAGTATGAATTTTGTCGATCAGGTGCGTAAAAATCATGAATTTTGTAGAATGGGTGCATAAAAATCACGTATTCTTCAAGTGGACGCTTAAAAATCACTAATTTCAGTAAACGGGTAACATAATTTAACATAAAAATTATTAATTTCATCGATCACGCACAGAAAAAACAAATTTCTTCAATCGGACACATAAAAATCATAAATTTCATCCATCGGATGCAGAAATATCATTAATTTCATAGGTTAGGTGTGGAAAAATGATTAATTTCAGCGATTGGGTGAAAGAAAATCAAGAATTTTGTCAAACGGACAAGGGAAAAAACGCGAAGGGAAAAAAGAAAATCTGAAAATCGTGCATTAGGCCGTTTTTTTTCACATTTTTAATCGTCAGTTTTATCGCCGAGTGCTTAATTCATTAAAGCCTCAGTCACTGATACATGTACAAATGTTTCTCGCCCATAATTAAAAAAAATCACAGAATACTGCAAACTCAAAAATATATGAAACTTGTTACAGCAGCTATGAGCTATCATTAACATATGTATGCACATTTCATCCTCTTGAAAATACCAACAAAACAACATAACTGGATACAGAAACTATTTTATATAGCGATGTATAAAATAAATGAAATACATTAAAGCAGCGATTAGTAACACATGTATGTGTCGATTCATTGTTATACTATTTGTATTGTTCAAAATTGGCAGTCGTTACTCGTCAAATGCATCTACATTATGGCATTTGACAAGTACAAAATTAATTAATAGATGCAAATTAATTTAATGTTTAATAAAATTACATGTTATATTATTTTGACGATATAAATTAAAAACAGTAGTTTAAAATAATTACCATTTAAAATTAATTAATATTAAAGAATAATTATTTTGGTTAAAAATAATAATAAAGCTAAAAATCCATGAAACAGTTCAGGGTGGTTCGAATAAACAGTTCAGGATACAGCTAACCCGCAAAAACATCATCACTTATTTCACAAGCATAATTATGCTCTAGTTATACACTGGATATTTTTATTCTGCGGCCTTTTCTTTTCTTACTGTAAATAAAGTTATTATAAACAGTTTAATAAGAAACATTATGCCAGCAATATGAATGTGCATGCAAAAAACACAATGAATTTTGTAAACAAACTTGAAGCAAGAAAAATTCATTTATCGCTTCGCCAAATTTGACGCCACCAACTATCTCGCTTGTTTTATTATATAACCCTGTAAGCTTTTCATTTACTAGTTGACATCGTCCCTCATTTCACAAGTATAATTAAGCTCTAGTTATACACTGGAAATTTTTATTCTGCGGACTTTTCTTTTCGTAGTATAAATAAAGTTATTATACACAGTTTAATAAGAAACATTGTGCCAACAATACGAATATAAATGCAAAAAACACAAGAAATTTTGTAAACAAATTGGTAGCAAGAAAAATTCATTTATCGCTTCACGACATTCGACACCACCAACTATCTTGCTTGTTCTACGATTTAACCCTGTAAGCTTTTCATTTACTTGTTGACATTATGGCGGCTTGGTTTACTAGCCACTCATATTTGAAGAATCATGCTGTCATTTTATGAAAAGGAACAGACGGTGTGTGTGTATGGCGAAGAATCAAGTAGGAACACACAGGTTAAACTTTAACAAAAACATATAATTATTTAAGAAAAACAAGTAACTGATGAGATTCGACTGGCACGACAAGATAGCCAGCCACACTCAGTTAGCGGCAAAAACAGACTGCCTGTTACGTTGCGGTTACAGCTAAAAGTAACTCATTAGACGTTGAGATGTATGAAAAGCGTCATACAATAAAATTAAAGTTAAAATTACAGTTAATATAGTTCCTGTTTAACATGGAGTTAAAGTTTCTGGATAAACAGTTCAGGATACAGCTAACCCGCCACAACATCATCACTTATTTCACAAGCATAATTGTGCTCTAGTTATACACTGGATATTTTTATTCTGTGGCCTTTCCTTTTCTTACAATAAACAAAGTTATTATAAACAGTTTAATAAGAAACATTGTGCCAACAATATGAATGTGCATGCAAAAAACACAAGGAATTTTGTAAACAAACTTGTAGCAAGAAAAATTCATTTATCGCTTCGCCAAATTTGACGCCACCAACTATCTCGCTTGTTCTGTGATTTAACCGTGTAAGCTTTTCATTTACTTGTTGACATCATCACTTATTTCACAAGTATAATTATGCACTAGTACACTAGAAATACTACTACACAGGAAAAATACCCTGTGTTTTACTATAAAACACAGAGAATTTTGTAATCAAACCAATAGCAAGAAAAATTAATTTATCGCTTCGCCAAATTTGACCCCACCAACTGTCTCGTTTTTTCTATGATATAACCATGTAAGGTTTTCATTTACTTGTTGACATCATCACTTATTTCACAAGTATAATTTTGCGCTAGTTATACACTGGAAAATTTTCTGGAAAATTCTGCGGCCTTTTCTTAGTATAAATAGTTATTATAAACAGTTTAATAAGAAACATAGTGCCAACAATAGGAATACAGTAGACTCTCTCAAATCCGTCTCAAATCCGCACAGCTAGGGACCAGAGGTTATGTGGATTTTAGAATTTTATGGATTTCTGGTCGCTGTTTTGTTTACATTTTTTAAACAGTAATTTGAATGTAATAATACACTCAAAATTATCATGAATGCTTACAATAAAGTAAAATATTAATAACACTATGGGAAATAATGTAAAGGTTACATAAATAATTAATAATACATGATTAAATTTGCGTAATAATGATGAGATAAATTTTTTCTTGAATTATTCAATGAAACTCGCCATATAAAGGTACACTTGTAATTTACATCAAAACCATAAAATTACAAAATTTTATTTGATGTTTGACCAGATTTAATAAACAAAAAAGCTTGATTAATACATAAATGTATTTGATAAAATGATCAATCACCACTAATATCAGTGTTATCTTGAAAAATTTCAGAGATAAATTTATACTTCCTTTATGAAAAAGTAAGAGTTAAATGATATTAACCAGAATTAGATAATAAAATCAGTACAGAATGATATAAATATAAAAAAGCGTGAATTTCCTTCCTATATCTTAACTGTAAGTTTCACTGTTTACATCTGAAACAAAGTGCAGATTTAAGAAAATTGCGGATTTTAGGGTTGCGGATTTGAGAGAGTCTACTGTATTCACTAATTTATCTTTCTGTATAATACTTTGATCATATATATCTCTGTGTGTGTGTGTGTTTGTTTGTGCATGCATGTGTCAGATAGAGAAAATGTATGAGCCTCCCCACCCTTATTACTCACTTCTAGCCACAGCTATGTCGTCCTCCTTAATTTACAACAAACATCGCTTTTTGAAGTTTTAAGGTTATGTAAGAAAATTGTTTTTTGGTATTCTGTATAAAATGCAAGTTGTTAAAAACTTAAATTTGATATCATTGCTTTTAAGACCCATATTTAAAATTCTTAGAACCAAAAGAAAGTGCTGCGTCACAACTTTTAACCCGTTAAGGGTTTTTGTACTGATATCATTACTTTTTTGCTGTTATTGATGAAAATGTCAATTAGTCGATATTAAACATAGGGTATAAATTAATCATTAGAATAAAATTTTAAAGAAATGCTAAAAAATACCCCTAGGACCCCAATAAAAATATGAGGGTGGTGGCCCGAGGAGAGAAGTCCAAGACTCAACTTTAAAGTTATACAGCGAGAGAGTAACACAATTAGAAGGATGAAAATGCATGGCAAAACCCGTTTGTTCCATCTTCCTCCGCCAGAGGACGCAATCTTTTCTATACAAACATAGCTGAAATTTTTCAGGCTGTCGATTCCGAATCAAATGAGCCATACCTCGTCGTGATCGATCCCATAGAACCCTATAGAAAAGCGCCCCTGGTGGTGAAACTTGGAACTAAAATCGATATATCCTGCCGATGTCGAGTCGAATGAATCAAACTGCATTGTGATGGGACCCATAGAGCTCGAGTTAGCGGCAAAATCTGTTAGTTCCATCTTCCACCACTAGAGGGCGCACTCTGTTCTATACAAACATAGCTGAAATCTTTGAGGCTGTCGAGTTTGAGTCGAATGAGCCATACCTCGTCGTGATGGGGCTCATAGAACCCAAGATAGAAAAGCGACCCCTGGCGGTGAATTTTGGAACTAAAATCGATATATCCTGTCGATGTCGACTCGAATGAATTAAACTACATTGTGATCGGACACATAGAATTCGAGTTAGCTACAAAATCCGTTAGTTCCATCTTCCACCACTAGAGGGCGCACTCTGTTCTATACAAACATAGCTGAAATCTTTGAGCCTGTCAATTTTGAGTCGAATGAGCCATACTGCGTCGTGATCGGGTCCATAGAACCCAAGATAGGAAAGCGACCCTGTCGGTGAATTTTGGAACTGAAATCGATATATCCTGTCGATGTCGAGTCGAATGAATTAAACTACATTGTGATCGGACCCATAGAATTCGAGTTAGCTACAAAATCCGTTAGTTCCATCTTCCACCACTAGAGGGCGCACTCTGTTCTATACAAACATAGCTGAAATCTTTGAGGCTGTCGATTTTGAGTCGAATGAGCCATACCTCGTCGTGATTGGGCCCATAGAACACAAGATAGGAACTAAAATCGATATATCCTGTCGATGTCGAGTCGAATGAATAACTGCATTAGATACCAATTAGTCTCGGAAAAAATTGCAAATTTCGTCATTTGGCAGCGTAAAAATCATCTATTTCACCGATTGGCATAAAAAAAACATGAATTTTGTCGATAGGGGGAGAAAAGATCACAAATTTCGTCAAACAGGCGGGTAAAAATCATGAATTTCATTTATGAGCACATGAAAACGCAAATTTCATCAAACGCTCGCATAAAAATAAAAAAATTCGTTGATCGGGCATGAAAAAATCATTAATTTCTTCAAGGTTGCTCATAAAATCACAAATTTCATCAAATGAGTGTACAAAAATGAAGGATTTCGTCGATCGGGCGGTAAAAAAAACTTTCGTCAATCCGGCAAAGTATGAATTTTGTCGATCAGGTGCGTAAAAATCATGAATTTTGTAGAATGGGTGCATAAAAATCACGTATTCTTCAAGTGGACGCTTAAAAATCACTAATTTCAGTAAACGGGTAACATAATTTAACATAAAAATTATTAATTTCATCGATCACGCACAGAAAAAACAAATTTCTTCAATCGGGCACATAAAAATCATAAATTTCATCCATCGGATGCAGAAATATCATTAATTTCATAGATTAGGTGCGGAAAAATGATTAATTTCAGCGATTGGGTGAAAGAAAATCAAGAATTTTGTCAAACGGACAAGGGAAAAAACGCGAAGGGAAAAAAGAAAATCTGAAAATCCTGCATTAGGCCGTTTTTTTTTCACATTTTTAATCGCCAGTTTTATCGCCGAGTGCTTAATTCATTAAAGCCTCAGTCACTGATACATGTACAAATGTTTCTCGCCCATAATTAAAAAAAATCACAGAATACTGCAAACTCAAAAATATATGAAACTTGTTACAGCAGCTATGAGCTATCATTAACATATGTATGCACATTTCATCCTCTTGAAAATACCAACAAAACAACATAACTGGATACAGAAACTATTTTATATAGCGATGTATAAAATAAATGAAATACATTAAAGCAGCGATTACTAACACATGTATGTGTCGATTCATTGTTATACTATTTGTATTGTTCAAAATTGGCAGTCGTTACTCGTCAAATGCATCTACATTATGGCATTTGACAAGTACAAAATTAATTAATAGATGCAAATTAATTTAATGTTTAATAAAATTACATGTTATATTATTTTGACGATATAAATTAAAAACAGTAGTTTAAAATAATTACCATTTAAAATTAATTAATATTAAAGAATAATTATTTTGGTTAAAAATAATAATAAAGCTAAAAATCCATGAAACAGTTCAGGGTGGTTCGGATAAACAGTTCAGGATATAGCTAACCCGCAAAAACATCATCACTTATTTCACAAGCATAATTATGCTCTAGTTATACACTGGATATTTTTATTCTGCGGCCTTTTCTTTTCTTACTGTAAATAAAGTTATTATAAACAGTTTAATAAGAAACATTATGCCAGCAATATGAATGTGCATGCAAAAAACACAATGAATTTTGTAAACAAACTTGAAGCAAGAAAAATTCATTTATCGCTTCGCCAAATTTGACGCCACCAACTATCTCGCTTGTTTTATTATTTAACCCTGTAAGCTTTTCATTTACTAGTTGACATCGTCCTCCCTCATTTCACAAGTATAATTAAGCTCTAGTTATACACTGGAAATTTTTATTCTGCGGACTTTTCTTTTCGTAGTATAAATAAAGTTATTATACACAGTTTAATAAGAAACATTGTGCCAACAATACGAATATAAATGCAAAAAACACAAGAAATTTTGTAAACAAATTGGTAGCAAGAAAAATTCATTTATCGCTTCACGACATTCGACACCACCAACTATCTTGCTTGTTCTACGATTTAACCCTGTAAGCTTTTCATTTACTTGTTGACATTATGGCGGCTTGGTTTACTAGCCACTCATATTTGAAGAATCATGCTGTCATTTTATGAAAAGGAACAGACGGTGTGTGTGTATGGCGAAGAATCAAGTAGGAACACACAGGTTAAACTTTAACAAAAACATATAATTATTTAAGAAAAACAAGTAACTGATGAGATTCGACTGGCACGACAAGATAGCCAGCCACACTCAGTTAGCGGCAAAAACAGACTGCCTGTTACGTTGCGGTTACAGCTAAAAGTAACTCATTAGACGTTGAGTTGTATGAAAAGCGTCATACAATAAAATTAAAGTTAAAATTACAGTTAATATAGTTCCTGTTTAACATGGAGTTAAAGTTTCTGGATAAACAGTTCAGGATACAGCTAACCCGCCACAACATCATCACTTATTTCACAAGCATAATTGTGCTCTAGTTATACACTGGATATTTTTATTCTGTGGCCTTTCCTTTTCTTACAATAAACAAAGTTAATATAAACAGTTTAATAAGAAACATTGTGCCAACAATATGAATGTGCATGCAAAAAACACAAGGAATTTTGTAAACAAACTTGTAGCAAGAAAAATTCATTTATCGCTTCGCCAAATTTGACGCCACCAACTATCTCGCTTGTTCTGTGATTTAACCGTGTAAGCTTTTCATTTACTTGTTGACATCATCACTTATTTCACAAGTATAATTATGCAGTAGTACACTAGAAATACTACTACACAGGAAAAATACCCTGTGTTTTACTATAAAACATAGAGAATTTTGTAATCAAACCAATAGCAAGAAAAATTAATTTATCGCTTCGCCAAATTTGACCCCACCAACTGTCTCGTTTTTTCTATGATATAACCATGTAAGGTTTTCATTTACTTGTTGACATCATCACTTATTTCACAAGTATAATTTTGCGCTAGTTATACACTGGAAAATTTTCTGGAAAATTCTGCGGCCTTTTCTTAGTATAAATAGTTATTATAAACAGTTTAATAAGAAACATAGTGCCAACAATAGGAATACAGTAGACTCTCTCAAATCCGTCTCAAATCCGCACAGCTAGGGACCAGAGGTTATGTGGATTTTAGAATTTTGTGGATTTCTGGTCGCTGTTTTGTTTACATTTTTTAAACAGTAATTTGAATGTAATAATACACTCAAAATTATCATGAATGCTTACAATAAAGTAAAATATTAATAACACTATGGGAAATAATGTAAAGGTTACATAAATAATTAATAATACATGATTAAATTTGCGTAATAATGATGAGATAAATTTTTTCTTGAATTATTCAATGAAACTCGCCATATAAAGGTACACTTGTAATTTACATCAAAACCATAAAATTACAAAATTTTATTTGATGTTTGACCAGATTTAATAAACAAAAAAGCTTGATTAATACATAAATGTATTTGATAAAATGATCAATCACCACTAATATCAGTGTTATCTTGAAAAATTTCAGAGATAAATTTATACTTCCTTTATGAAAAAGTAAGAGTTAAATGATATTAACCAGAATTAGATAATAAAATCAGTACAGAATGATATAAATATAAAAAAGCTTGAATTTCCTTCCTATATCTTAACTGTAAGTTTCACTGTTTACATCTGAAACAAAGTGCAGATTTAAGAAAATTGCGGATTTTAGGGTTGCGGATTTGAGAGAGTCTACTGTATTCGCTAATTTATCTTTCTGTATAATAATTTGATCATATATATCTGTGTGTGTGTGTGTGTTTGTTTGTGCATGCATGTGTCAGATAGAGAAAAAGTATGAGCCTCCCCACCCTTATTACTCACTTCTAGCCACAGCTATGTCGTCCTCCTTAATTTACAACAAACATCGCTTTTTGAAGTTTTAAGGTTATGTAAGAAAAATGTTTTTTGGTATTCTGTATAAAATGCAAGTTGTTAAAAACTTAAATTTGATATCATTGCTTTTAAGACCCATATTTAAAATTCTTAGAACCAAAAGAAAGTGCTGCGTCACAACTTTTAACCCGTTAAGGGTTTTTGTACTGATATCATTACTTTTTTGCTGTTATTGATGAAAATGTCAATTAGTCGAAATTAAACATAGGGTATAAATTAATCATTAGAATAAAATTTTAAAGAAATGCTAAAAAATACCCCTAGGACCCCAATAAAAATATGAGGGTGGTGGCCCGAGGAGAGAAGTCCAAGACTCAACTTTAAAGTTATACAGCGAGAGAGTAACACAATTAGAAGGATGAAAATGCATGGCAAAACCCGTTTGTTCCATCTTCCTCCGCCAGAGGACGCAATCTTTTCTATACAAACATAGCTGAAATTTTTCAGGCTGTCGATTCCGAGTCAAATGAGCCATACCTCGTCGTGATCGATCCCATAGAACCCTATAGAAAAGCGCCCCTGGTGGTGAAACTTGGAACTAAAATCGATATATCCTGCCGATGTCGAGTCGAATGAATCAAACTGCATTGTGATGGGACCCATAGAGCTCGAGTTAGCGGCAAAATCTGTTAGTTCCATCTTCCACCACTAGAGGGCGCACTCTGTTCTATACAAACATAGCTGAAATCTTTGAGGTTGTCGAGTTTGAGTCGAATGAGCCATACCTCGTCGTGATGGGGCTCATAGAACCCAAGATAGAAAAGCGACCCCTGGCGGTGAATTTTGGAACTGAAATCGATATATCCTGTCGATGTCGAGTCGAATGAATTAAACTACATTGTGATCGGACACATAGAATTCGAGTTAGCTACAAAATCCGTTAGTTCCATCTTCCACCACTAGAGGGCGCACTCTCTTCTATACAAACATAGCTGAAATCTTTGAGCCTGTCAATTTTGAGTCGAATGAGCCATACTGCGTCGTGATTGGGCCCATAGAACCCAAGATAGAAAAGCGCCCCTGGTGGTGAATTTTGGAACTCAAATCGATATATCCTGTCGATGTCGAGTCGAATGAATTAAACTGCATTGTGATCGGACCCATAGAACTCGAGTTAGCTACAAAATTAGATAGTTCCACCTTCCACCACTAGAGGGCGCACTCTGTTCTATACAAACATAGCTGAAATCTTTGAGGTTGTCGATTTCGAGTCGAATGAGCCATACCTCGTCGTGATCGGGTCCATAGAACCCAAGATAGGAAAGCGCCCCTGTCGGTGAATTTTGGAACTGAAATCGATATATCCTGTCGATGTCGAGTCGAATGAATTAAACTACATTGTGATCGGACCCATAGAATTCGAGTTAGCTACAAAATCCGTTAGTTCCATCTTCCACCACTAGAGGGCGCACTCTGTTCTATACAAACATAGCTGAAATCTTTGTGGCTGTCGATTTTGAGTCGAATGAGCTATACCTCGTCGTGATTGGGCCCATAGAACACAAGATAGGAACTAAAATCGATATATCCTGTCGGTGTCGAGTCGAATGAATAACTGCATTAGATACCAATTAGTCTCGGAAAAAATTGCAAATTTCGTCATTTGGCAGCGTAAAAATCATCTATTTCACCGATCGGCATAAAAAAACATGAATTTTGTCGATAGGGGGAGAAAAGATCACAAATTTCGTCAAACAGGCGGGTAAAAATCATGAATTTCATTTATGAGCACATGAAAACGCAAATTTCATCAAACGCTCGCATAAAAATAAAAAAATTCGTTGATCGGGCATGAAAAAATCATTAATTTCATCAAGGTTGCTCATAAAATCACAAATTTCATCAAATGAGTGTACAAAAATGAAGGATTTCGTCGATGGGGTGGTAAAAAAAACTTTCGTCAATCCGGCAAAGTATGAATTTTGTCGATCAGGTGCGTAAAAATCATGAATTTTGTAGAATGGGTGCATAAAAATTACGTATTCGTCAAGTGGACGCTTAAAAATCACTAATTTAAGTAAACGGGTAACATAATTTAACATAAAAATTATTAATTTCATCGATCACGCACAGAAAAAACAAATTTCTTCAATCGGGCACATAAAAATCATAAATTTCATCCATCGGATGCAGAAATATCATTAATTTCATAGATTAGGTGTGGAAAAATGATTAATTTCAGCGATTGGGTGAAAGAAAATCAAGAATTTTGTCAAACGGACAAGGGAAAAAACGCGAAGGGAAAAAAGAAAATCTGAAAATCCTGCATTAGGCCGTTTTTTTTCACATTTTTAATCGCCAGTTTTATCGCCGAGTGCTTAATTCATTAAAGCCTCAGTCACTGATACATGTACAAATGTTTCTCGCCCATAATTAAAAAAAATCACAGAATACAGCAAACTCAAAAATATATGAAACTTGTTACAGCAGCTATGAGCTATCATTAACATATGTATGCACATTTCATCCTCTTGAAAATACCAACAAAAAAACATAACTGGATACAGAAACTATTTTATATAGCGATGTATAAAATAAATGAAATACATTAAAGCAGCGATTACTAACACATGTATGTGTCGATTCATTGTTATACTATTTGTATTGTTCAAAATTGGCAGTCGTTACTCGTCAAATGCATCTACATTATGGCATTTGACAAGTACAAAATTAATTAATAGATGCAAATTAATTTAATGTTTAATAAAATTACATGTTATATTATTTTGACGATATAAATTAAAAACAGTAGTTTAAAATAATTACCATTTAAAATTAATTAATATTAAAGAATAATTATTTTGGTTAAAAATAATAATAAAGCTAAAAATCCATGAAACAGTTCAGGGTGGTTCGGATAAACAGTTCAGGATACAGCTAACCCGCAAAAACATCATCACTTATTTCACAAGCATAATTATGCTCTAGTTATACACTGGATATTTTTATTCTGCGGCCTTTTCTTTTCTTACTGTAAATAAAGTTATTATAAAAAGTTTAATAAGAAACATTATGCCAGCAATATGAATGTGCATGCAAAAAACACAATGAATTTTGTAAACAAACTTGATGCAAGAAAAATTCATTTATCGCTTCGCCAAATTTGACGCCACCAACTATCTCGCTTGTTTTATTATTTAACCCTGTAAGCTTTTCATTTACTAGTTGACATCGTCCCTCATTTCACAAGTATAATTAAGCTCTAGTTATACACTGGAAATTTTTATTCTGCGGACTTTTCTTTTCGTAGTATAAATAAAGTTATTATACACAGTTTAATAAGAAACATTGTGCCAACAATACGAATATAAATGCAAAAAACACAAGAAATTTTGTAAACAAATTGGTAGCAAGAAAAATTCATTTATCGCTTCACGACATTCGACACCACCAACTATCTTGCTTGTTCTACGATTTAACCCGGTAAGCTTTTCATTTACTTGTTGACATTATGGCGGCTTGGTTTACTAGCCACTCATATTTGAAGAATCATGCTGTCATTTTATGAAAAGGAACAGACGGTGTGTGTGTATGGCGAAGAATCAAGTAGGAACACACAGGTTAAACTTTAACAAAAACATATAATTATTTAAGAAAAACAAGTAACTGATGAGATTCGACTGGCACGACAAGATAGCCAGCCACACTCAGTTAGCGGCAAAAACAGACTGCCTGTTACGTTGCGGTTACAGCTAAAAGTAACTCATTAGACGTTGAGTTGTATGAAAAGCGTCATACAATAAAATTAAAGTTAAAATTACAGTTAATATAGTTCCTGTTTAACATGGAGTTAAAGTTTCTGGATAAACAGTTCAGGATACAGCTAACCCGCCACAACATCATCACTTATTTCACAAGCATAATTATGCTCTAGTTATACACTGGATATTTTTATTCTTTGGCCTTTCCTTTTCTTATAATAAACAAAGTTATTATAAACAGTTTAATAAGAAACATTGTGCCAACAATATGAATGTGCATGCAAAAAACACAAGGAATTTTGTAAACAAACTTGTAGCAAGAAAAATTCATTTATCGCTTCGCCAAATTTGACGCCACCAACTATCTCGCTTGTTCTGTGATTTAACCGTGTAAGCTTTTCATTTACTTGTTGACATCATCACTTATTTCACAAGTATAATTATGCACTAGTACACTAGAAATACTACTACACAGGAAAAATACCCTGTGTTTTACTATAAAACACAGAGAATTTTGTAATCAAACCAATAGCAAGAAAAATTAATTTATCGCTTCGCCAAATTTGACCCCACCAACTGTCTCGTTTTTTCTATGATATAACCATGTAAGGTTTTCATTTACTTGTTGACATCATCACTTATTTCACAAGTATAATTTTGCGCTAGTTATACACTGGAAAATTTTCTGGAAAATTCTGCGGCCTTTTCTTAGTATAAATAGTTATTATAAACAGTTTAATAAGAAACATAGTGCCAACAATAGGAATACAGTAGACTCTCTCAAATCCGTCTCAAATCCGCACAGCTAGGGACCAGAGGTTATGCGGATTTTAGAATTTTGTGGTTTTCTGTTCGCTGTTTTGTTTACATTTTTTAAACAGTAATTTGAATGTAATAATGCACTCAAAATTATCATGAATGCTTACAATAAAGTAAAATATTAAAATAACTATGGGAAATAATGTAAAGGTTACATAAATAATTAATAATACATGATTAAATATGCGTAATAATGATGAGATAAATTTTTCTTGAATTATTCAATGAAACTCGCCACATAAAGGTACATTAGTAATTTACATCAAAACCATAAAATTACAAAATTTTATTTGATGTTTGACCAGATTTAATAAACAAAAAAGCTTGATTAATACATAAATGTATTTGATAAAAAGATCAATCACCACTAATATCAGTGTTATCTTGAAAAATTTCAGGGATAATTTTATACTTCCTTTATGAAAAAGTAAGAGTTAAATGATATTAACCAGAATTAGATAATAAAATCAGTACAGAATGATATAAAAATAAAAAAGCTTGAATTTCCTTCCTATATCTTAACTGTAAGTTTCACTGTTTACATCTGAAACAATGTGCAGATTTTAGAAAATTGCGGATTTTAGGGTTGCGGATTTGAGAGAGTCTACTGTATTCACTAATTTATCTTTCTGTATAATACTTTGATCATATATATCTGTCTGTGTGTGTGTGTTTGTTTGTGCATGCAAGTGTCAGAGAGAGAAAATATGAGCACCCCCCCCCCCTTATTATTCACTTCTAGCCACAGCTATGTCGTCCTCCTTAATTTACACAAACATCGCTTTTTGAAGCTTTAAGGTTAAGTAAGAAAATTGTTTTTTTTGTATTCTGTATAAAATGTAAGTTTTAAAAAACTTTATTTTTGATACACTGGATTAACACTTTGAAATTGTAGTTTTTATTGTTTACACCCACCCCTTTTAAATTATATGAAATGTATTACACGAGACCATCAGTGAGTAGGATAATTTTTTGTAAAGAAATGAAAAACCCGAAGTCTGTTTTAAATCTATCGATACTTGCAAACAAAATAGGAAAGCTAATTCTATTAAACGGCAAATTTTATAAATGCTTTTCAGTGCTCCATGATCTTAATTTTTTTAGGTATGTTTAGTTTTTAATTATTGTAATACAAAAAGAATCACATTTTTAATTATAGTATATATATATATATATAGATATATTTGCGAAAAATATGTTAAATTAAAAAATATTTAGACTAAATTTAGTCGCTCCCTTTTCAATTTATTCAAACAAATTTGAGAGGAAAATAAATGCCATTAAAGTTCTATCAGTCATAGAAATATGTTTAATAATAGTCATTATGTTTTTCCCCCCTTTTTTATGGTATGAAAAATTCATATGAGGTTAGATTTATAGATTATAATCTAATATGTGACAGCAGAATGAGCCAGTGAGTCCAGATTTTCTTCATTTAAATATAAATATAAATCTAGATGAAGTTAAATAAAAGTAACTATTATTATTTATTATAATTTTAAAACAATATTCATAGCTATTTATTTTAACTTCATGCTTTCACATTAAATTAATTTTAAAATACATTTAAGACATTCTGCGATATTACATTCTTTTTTTTTTTTTCATTTATCAATAATCAAATACAAACTTCGAAAGCGAAAATGGTCACCTTAGTATTTTTATTTTAAGACTCATCTGGCTGCTAATTTCACTTAATGTATAATACAAATAAAATTATTTTAAAAATAAATAAATAAACAGACAAAAAAGTATTAAAATCAGGCATTATTAACTGTTTTTGCTTCTTTTTAACACTTTCCAACCTAGTTGAAAAGTGTTTATGACTTCGATTTGTCTGGCCGTATGGCCGTCTGCCGTCTGGCCATCTGCCGTCTGGCCGTCTGTCCGTGCTCTAACTCCCGTAAATATGCTCGGATTGCTCTGCAATTTTTATGTGTTATAGTCGTTATCTATAGCATGTTCCCTATTTCAACGGAAGTGTGTAGCACTTATAGTTTTTTTACAGGGACACTCAAAAGAATTCCGTTACATTGCGGTCTATGAGGAAAAATCATTTGAGGTTTATTTAAATAATGTTTCACTATTTTAAACGCATTGAAATTTATATATATCACTAAGGTGCATTAGAAGAAGCTTAATATGGAATAGGGTGTGCATAGCACTTATAGTTACTTTACAGGGACAGTCAAAAGAATTCTGTTACATTACGTCTATGGAGAAAAATCGTCTGCGGTTTATTTAAATAATGTTTCCCTATTTTAAACGCATTGAAATTTATGTATATCACTAAGCTGTATTTCAAGAGGCTTGCTACAGAATAGTGTGTGTACAGCAGTCATCGTTCATTTACAGAGACACACAAAAGAATTCTCTACTGCAAGTTAACAATAATTCCTGGAAGTGCGTTTTAAGTTACTGATCGCGATTTTAATTTTAACTCGCTTTTTGTCTATTATGTGGTGTGTATAAATTCTGTATATCCTATACAGGGAAGCACAAAAGTTCGCGAACACGTTTCCGTATTATTTAACTCCAGACGGAGAATTTTAAACTGTGCTACGCGTTTCCTAACTGAACTAAATTTTAACATCCTATGTAGTATATATACAAATCTATAGATCCTATACAGGGCTGAATAAAAGTATTCGGATTACTTAGATGATATCTTTTAGCTTATTAAACGGTATGATTTGTAAAATTATTTTGGAAGTGTTGGAAAGTGTTACATAATCTATGCTTGACGCATGATTTTTCGTTCTTGTTCATATTACAATGGTTAAAACTACATAGCCATATCAAAAATTCAGATTTTTATGAAACACCGAAAAACGAAAAACAATTTACCCGTGAAAAAAAAAGTAATGTTTTTCCTATTTTGTTTACAAAATGTTTTAAGCAGATTACATATAGATTAGACTATTTCTTTTAAATGTATGCTACTTACTGATGATCTTATGCAATTCATGTTGAACTGGAGTTATTTTTTCTGTTGATTTCATGAATGAAATCTTTTAAAATTTAGTCTGTGTCAATTCAACGTACTGGGAATGCACGGCACGCGTATGAATATATGAAAATATAAACAAGCCCAAAGAACAGTTGGTTGGTTGTCAGACAGACTTCCGTTTAGGAACGGGAAATATATAATCCAACCAACGAGAAATATATTATCCTTAAAAAATTAAAACCTTCTTGTAAATAACAGTAAAATTGAATGCATATAATTAAAAAATATTTCCCCTATTTAAAAAATGAATCTAAATAGTTTTATAACGAAATACAGATATATAAAATGCGAAATGTATTTTGAACAAAAAAGAAAAATATATAAGCGACAATTTAATTTAATACAATATATATTACGAATTAAAAATATATTTTCGTATAAAAAAATGAGTCAAAATAATTCATCAGCTACATGCTAAAATTTATTCCGAGCTTAACTGTATACTGAGAACCAATTTTTAATCTTATGTTTGAGCAGTCAAAAGAGGTGATTCGGCTCCATGTATTCCTATGAGAAAACGCGTAAGAAAATAGTCCGATTTTAAAAGTGGATTATATTGAAAACAAGAGTTTTCCTACGTTAACGCAAAATCTTATTCGCTTCATCTAAAACTGATTAATATAATATATTAATTTTAAAAAAATCGTTCGATCCATTTTCGAGATAACAACTATGTGCCCATCTCTATGTGCACCATATGTGAACATCTCCCATTTTCGCTTAAAAATTGGTTTCCAGATCTCAAAATCTACTGCATGTAGAAATCTATAAATTTCAAGATAGAGTTAGGCCATATATATAAGACTAATGTGAAAAAATCGAAACGGCATGCCTCATATTTACTGAGATATTAAATGTCGGCGTTTCGATTTTCCTTTGATGTCCTGCTAGCTGTATATATGAGAGTGACGGAATCTTCGGTTTTGGGCTTACGGTTTTCGGTTTTTCGCTGCGTCACTCGAGAAACTACCGTCTCTCATGATATATATACCACCGCCCCTCAAAGGGTTAACCCATTACGCCCCGCTATATATATTAACCTATTTTTTAAAGGAATAGTTGTTTTATGAATAGGAAGACTTTAAAGCACTTCTGGGTTTTTTTTTAATTATTGGAATATTTAGGAAAAACAGCGTTTTCCCAAAATGGGAGTGTGCCGCCTAATGTGGGGTAAATTTTTTCAAAAATTTTACTTATGCCTCCGTGCATTTATGGTAGTCATTTCTCAGTTCATTAGCTATAAAAGGAGTAATATCATTCTGAAACTGATATTTTACGAAGAATTTATATAAATTAGTCCAACATCTTCATCTTCATTTATAATAATATATATATATATATGGGCTGTTTAATAGCCTCTGCTTGTTAACTAGGAGAAGACCCTTTAAATGCCTCAGAGGAGGACTTAAAGGAATCAACTGGGAGCAGAGACTTAATGTCCAATCCGCACCTTCCATCGGTGCAGCCTGTTAGTACTCTTGCCTAGTGCATGGGGAACGAACGCGGATGGGCTTCCTCCAACCCGCTTGGCCAGCGTGGAGGAATTTGGCCACCTCCCCTCTTATTTTACCATGAATTCACAAAACAAATCACGGCCCTCAATTCCCGGCATTCTGCATGTTCCTGATTACGGCAGCGATCAGAAAAGCATGAAGACAGAGGGTGCTAAGAATCACCGGGCTCGGCTTGGCTGCCATAAGTTGATGACCTTGGCTACGTATAATGGACGATCCTTATCTTCTGAAAGTCGTTTACAGGAACTTGAAGAAGAATTAGAAAGAATCAACTGGGACATTCTAGGATTATGCGAAGTAAGAAGAAAAGGTGAAGAGAAGATTGATCTTGCCAGTGGACATGTATTGTACTACAGAGGTACAGAAGATGGAAAAACAAGTGGTGTAGGATTTCTGATTCATAAAAGGTGGAAGAATCAAATCGTAGAATATGATAGTGCATCAGATAGAGTTGCAAGGTTAGTTATACAAGTGTCAAAAAGATACAAGCTGCAAATTACCCAAGTTTATGCACCAACAATTAGCTATACTGATGAAGAAATTGAGGATTTCTATGAAGAAGTAGCTTCAATGCATCAAAAAGGAAAATGCTACATAAAATTAATAATGGGAGACTGGAATGCTAGAATTGGGGAAAAAAAGAAAGGTGAATTCTCAGTAGGAAATCATGGATATGGGGTGCGTAATGAAAGAGGAAACAGATTGATTGAATTTGCAGAATGTGAACAGATGTATATCATGAATTCATTTTTCAAGAAAAAGCCACAAAGAAAATGGACATGGCGTAGTGCAAATGGCTCAACAAGTGAAATCGACTACATCTTGACAAACAAAAAGCATCTTATTCAGGATTGCAGCGTTCTCAATAACTTCAATACAGGAAGCGATCACAGGTTAGTTAGATGCAAACTGCTTTTAAATACTAAAGTGGAAAGAATGAAACTTTTGCAATGCTCAAAGAAATCAGTCGATATTATAAATCTCCAGAAACATAAAGAAGAATTTAATTTAGAACTTAAAAATCGTTTTCAAGTACTTCAATCAATCTTAGAAGAAGAACAAGATGTTACAGTAGTGAACAAGAAAATAACAAATACTCTACAAGAAATTGCAAGGACGATAGCTGGTGAAGTACAAGTAAAGCAAACAAAGAAAATAACAGAAGAAACAAGAAGATTGATGAAGAAACGCAGAGAATTTAAAATGAAGAAAAACTATCCTAAATCAAGAGTTGAATATGCAGAATTATGTAAAACGGTAAGAAAATGTGTTACAGAAGATATCAGAAAATTTAACTGTGATCTTGTCAAAAAAGTTCTAGAAGATAACAAAAGTTTAAAATCAGCTAAGCGCAAACTGTGTGTTGGAAGAAAAGGTATTTTTGCACTGAAGAGAGCAGATGGAACAATCACCAAAATCAATAATGAAATAGTACACATTGTCGAAAAATTCTATAACGATCTATATAAATGTGAAGATAAAAGGGAAATCAACCTACGTGATCCACTAGTAAACATAACAGAAACTGAAGAGATAATCCCAGTGATGACAGATGAAGTTGTACAAGCCATTAGAGGCATGAAAAGAGGTAAATGCCCTGGCGAAGATGGAATTACAATTGACCTTATCAAAGAAGCAGGAGAAGAATTTGCAAAAATGCTAGCCATACTGTTTTCCAAATGTCTCGAGAAATCAGATGTACCAGAAGATTGGAATAATGCTGTGATCGTGTTACTTTATAAGAAAGGAGAAAAGGAAAACATTAAAAACTACCGTCCAATCAGCTTACTGTCAGTGATTTATAAAATTTTCACCAAAGTTTTAACGACAAGACTTGAATCAGCTCTGGACTCAGCTCAACCTAGAGAACAAGCAGGATTTCGAAGTGGATTTAGCACAATGGATCATATTCAAACAGTAAGGGAAGTTATAGAAAAACATAAAGAATATAATTTACCTCTCTGCCTTGCCTTTATTGATTATGAAAAAGCATTTGATTCGGTCTACACATCTGCAGTAATTACTTCTCTGGAGGACATTGGTATAGACAAACCTTATATCAATATCATAAAGAAGATCTACAAGAAAGCAACAGCCACCATCCGTTTGGACAAAGGAAAAGCGAAGATCAAGCTTGGAAGAGGAGTAAGACAGGGAGACACCATTTCGCCTAAGCTTTTTACTGCTGTCTTAGAAAGTATTTTCAAGAAGCTGGATTGGGAAAACAAAGGGATTAGAATAAATGGGGAATATTTAAGCCATCTCCGGTTTGCTGATGACATTTTAATTTTCAGTAATAGCCCTGAAGAATTGCAAAATATGCTAAAAGATTTGGCAGAAGCTAGCATTAATGTGGGATTAAAAATAAATTTGGAAAAGACTAAGGTGATGTTCAATTCATTTGCATCAAAAAAGAAAATCGTCTACAACAACACTGAGATTAAAGATGTTGAAAGTTATGTGTACCTTGGACAAGAAATATCATCAGACAACAGTATCATGAATGAAATCAATAGAAGAATAAGAAATGGATGGAGTGCTTTTGGGAAGAACAATATTATTCTGAAGAGTAACATGCCTCTTTGTTTGAAAAGAAAGGTGTTTAACCAATGTGTTTTGCCTGCACTAACTTATGGAGCAGAAACTTGGACACTAACAAAACGGATGGTACAAAGATTACAAACAACACAGCGAAGTATGGAAAGATGTATGCTAGGCATAACCAGAAGAGACCGAAAGAGAATAACGTGGATAAGAAGTCAGACGAAAGTTTTTGACATCATCGAGAGAATTAAACGGCTAAAATGGAAATGGGCTGGGCACATTGCAAGAAGACAAGACAATAGATGGAGCACAAACACCCTACAGTGGTATCCCAGAGATGTAAAACGACCAAGAAGACGACCTCAAGTAAGATGGAGTGACGAAATCAGAAAAGTGGCCGGTGTTAATTGGATGACTAAAGCACTAGACAGGCAACAATGGAAAAATCTGGGGGAGACCTACATCCAGCAGTGGATTGAAAAAGGTTGATGATGATGATGATGATGATGATATATATATCAATTCCATAGGCATTTTCATTATCCACCTCTTCATTTTTCATCATTACATCAGTTTTGTTCTTCTATTGTATCTTTTATGCGGTATTAAATTGCATTTATTACGTTTTCTGAAATTGGTTTTTTAACTAATTTTTTTCTTTTTGCATTTTGTTTAGTATTTTCTATATTCCGATTTGAAGATGATTTGTCCGACGTTTCGTCTAAAATATCACGTCTGTGTTTAATACTTTGTCTTTCTTTAAACACTAAAACAAATATTTCTCGATTGTCTGTTGATTTAGAATTTACGGAAAGTTCTACTCCACCAGATATATCATAGGTTAAATCGTTCCATAAATTATTTTCTGTTATATATTCCTCATCTGTTACAGTACTGAGATCGTGTGGCAAACAAACGATTTCCGAAACATCCGAAAATTTTTCAAATCTAAATTAATAATTCTTTAATCACCTTCCATGTAAAAAATTCAGAACAAATGCAGGGTTCGTACGGTTTCACCACAATTTTGTAATATAATTTTTCGCCTTATTCAAATGCTGAAAAGTATTACAAATCTTACAATTTCTGCTATTTAAATATTGAATAGAAAAATTATATTAAAAAATTGTGGTAAAAGCGTACGAACCCTGAAATGATGTAATGGTGGAAAATAAAGAGATGCAAAATGAAAATGCTTATGGAACTGGTAATTCCATTTTTTTAATTATAAAAGTTGAAGTTGGACTAACGTATATGAATTATTTTTAAAATATCAGTTTCAGAATATTATCTTTTTTATAGCTAATAAACTGAAAAATAACTACCATAAATGCGCGGAGGCATATGTAAAAGTTTTAAAAAAATTACCCCCAATAGGGCGCCATTGCTCCCATTTTGAGAACAACTTATGTTTTTGGTAATTGTGATTGGTCTATTATACATATTAATTCCGGATTGATGTTGTATTATATAATACATAGTTAGAAACATATTTTAACTAAAAAATATAATTTTTATAATAAAGTTTTTTTTTTCGAATGCGGCCAAAAAGCTATTTTTCGCCTTTTTTAATACGTTTTAGAAAATATAAATTTCACAAGAAATTTATAAATAAATTATAGAAGTCAACTCCTATCTTCAAAATGCAAAACACATGAACTTTTTAACAACATATAAAATACTCACTTTATAAAAAAATCCTAAAGCAATGTTCCCAAAATGGGAGCAATGGCGCCTAATGGTTTTAAGCAATTGCCACATATTTCCTTAAACCAATTACAGCGTTGAGTGTCGACGCTTATATTAAACTTGTCTGAGTGTACTGCTAATTTTTGAAAATTAAAATATCTTCAAATGGGACCACAGAAGGACATATGTGAAAGTACATCAGCCGGATGAGTAAAAATAATAGATTTGCATACTTCTATTACTTTATAACTGACAACAAGGTTGCCAATTCCACCTTTTTTTAATTCATTAATTTTTAATTAATAATTATTTATTCTTTATGTAATAACTGAATATCTGTCATTTAAAAAAAGCAAAAATTATAATTCGTACTTTCTGGTATGAATTCGGTATTTTTTTAAAAAAAGGCCAAATTGGCGACTCTGCTGCCAATAAGAGCAGAAACTTCTTCAGAGCACAGACAAAATTCTTAGAATATTAATTTTATATTTGCAGTTTTGTTGTTCAATTGCAACTTTTGTATAGATCATTTTCTACCATGTTTGAACTATTTAAATTAGAAGTCTTCAACCTTTTAGCCGGAAAGTCGTTGTCCGCTACAAATTTCGAAAAGTAATTATCGAATTATTTACTCTCAAAATTTCTGTAATTAAATAAAGAAGAAATTTCTCTTTTAAATACTGGTAGCTTGGTGGCCCGCGGCTCACATTTTGAACATTTAAATGTATCACAAATGCCGGATTCAGGAAAGTAAATAAAACCCGTATTGTTAATATTAGGCAAATCACGAATTCGGTCACAAATGAATCGCTAGATACTGGGGTACAATCGTAAGTCACATTTAACTTCTAGTATGATTTTCTATTTTGTTTTTAAAACTGTTCATGATGAATTGCCATTCCACATGTTAGTTGTTGAACAAATTCGTTGCGTACCCCCTATAACAGGGATGTCTAACCTTTTGTATGAAAACCGATTGTCATCATTAATCCATAATAAAGATCTTTGCTTTATTAAATCGCCAAAATTATGTCATAAAATAAAATGAATTTTTCTCTACGAATTTAGTAGTAGCTCTGCGGCCCACAGGCCGAAGTTTAGACATGCTTACTCAAGAACCAGTGTTTCAAACTTACCGCTGGTGGAGAGAAATAGCCTTTCAAACTATCTATTTTTTTACAAACTTTATATTGTAATTTATTGAATTTCATTAAATATGCAATTGATATTTTTTTGCTATCAAAATGATCAGCATGTCAGCCAACAAGATTAATAACTATACTAAATTATCCATGACTAATTAAAGAACGCTTTTTGTTTACGTAAAACTAATGTATAAAACACCTATAATCAACAAAAGACTGTAACTAAACATTAAATGGTTTCTTTTATAGCTGATGACAAGACTGTCTCAAACATTAAATTATAAACGTCATTTGGGTTTAAAAACTAGCGGTGAAACCCGTCAGATCGTATCAGCAATATTTATGGTGATCGAAAGGGTTCCCCAGAGAACGACCACACGCATCGAAGGATTATGTAATCGACCTAGAAAAGAGCCTATCAACATAGAAAAGAGCCTATCAACATAGAAAAGAGCCTATCAATATACAAAAGAGCCTATCAACGTATAATAAAGGAGGGCTTTGAAGGACCTCTTCTCCAATAATATAGCTTAAAAAAAAGATGTATACACAATATCCAAATACTGATACAACTCTTTGTAAATAGAATTATTTATGTTCACATTTTTAATGCTTCGTATGATGTAATGTTTTATCCTTATATTTTTCCTCTGGTAACCATGTATGATTTTCATGCTAGAAATGACCTAGTGCGATCGTTTGTTTAGTCTCCATATTATATACACTGCTCAAAACAATTAGGGGAGCAAGCAAAAAAGTGAAGAGAACCGTGCGAAACAGCCATGCATGGGCATAAAATGGAGATTACACGTGTATAAATGCACAATAAAGAAAAAAAAGACTCAAAAAATTTTTGCAAGGTAGCTTTCATTCTTTGAAACGATGGAAAGAACACGAAAAGCTGGTTTAAAGCCAAAATTTGGTTACATGTAAATGTAGAAAAAAGGTATTGTTTAGAAATGATTCAAGATGTTTAATTTGGAGTGTGGTCCAATCGAACAGCTAAGAAGCTGCACACCTGTTTTCCATGGATTCGATGAAGTTTCAGATAAGAATTTGGGGAATACCGTTCCACTCCACAAGAATTGCAATCTCCAAGTCCCGGACAGTAAAAGATGTTCTTGTTCTCGCTGCAATGCTTCGTCCGAGTGTGTTCCAAACGTGTTCAATCGGATTCAGTTCAGGAAAGCATGCTGGCCGTAACATACGCTGTATTGTTTCAACTTAAAGCCTGTTCTCCACCAGACGATCTTTATACGATTTGTCTTTACCATGCATAAAAACAAAGGAATCACTATGGCTGCCACGTAAGTTACGCTATGAGGTCTCACTATCTCGTCTACATAGCTTTGAGCGGACAAGATGTCATTCCTAATGATATGCAGGTCCGTACGTCCACCTATAATGATTCCAACCGATACCATCAACCCACCTCGTCTGTCTGTAATGTCATCTTTTACGAACGAATATTGGGTTATTTCAAGTGTCCATTTCCCTACATACCAAAGCATGTTGAATGTCACACTCCAGACTGAATCGGGGATCGTCTGTAAACAGAACTTGACTCCAATCACATTACCTCCAATCTCGATGTTCAGCAGCCCACCTTCTTTGGTCCCCACGGTGGTTTGGGGTCCGCGAAACACAGACCAATGGCCTACATGCATAGAGGCTACCCTGATTATGCCTATTCAGGCCTGATAATGCCTATATTTTTCTTTGCAGCTGAGTAGCATTGCCTGTTCCGTTTCAACAAGCTGTTAGCAGGATATATCGATCAGTGTCTGTTGTAGCACGTGGACGGCCTTACCCTGGTAGACGTCTAACATATCCTGTTTCTTGGAATCGATTGCACTGCCTTGCAATGACATTTCTTCCGACTCCAACAGCATCCGCTACACTTCTTTGTGTTTGCTTGGATTCAAGTCTCCCGCTAATAGGCCAAGCCATGGATCCCGGTAAATCACGTTGTTGGGACATTTACAAGTCACGTTTTCTCAAAACCAAAGCTGAGCAATTGAATTTCCCAAATGGGACAGTGAAAAATGCGTTTCTGCAAAATCCCGATTTCTGCACTTATCTCCTTTTTCTGGTTTTTGACGTCATAAACTTTGATTTACATATGAAGTTTTATTTTTCTACTTTCCGCTACGCTTTAAATTATGGATGTTTTAATTTAAGTTACTTATCGGTGTAAGTATTTTCGTAATTTCGTTAAAACCATGTGCTCCCCTAATTGTTTTTAGCAGTGTATATATAACTATGAATTTTCACTTGCACTTCAAGAAAATAAATAGTGCATTTTTATTTTTTTTAATTCAATCTTTAATCGTGATGATTAAAAGATGTTTCTGCAAGTATACGTAAAAAGCGTGCATGTATATCTCTTTAGATGTGTTATTTTTAATAACTTTATTCATACAAAAGGAGTTCCACAGGATTAATGTAATCTGCTTCCGATCGCATGACCATGTAAGACTCATTTCTTCTTAGTATGGACACAACAATACATGACTAGTTGGACTCGTTATTTCTGATTGTGGCCAAAAAAGAACATCACGAGTTCCATCGCTACTGCTCATTGTAACCACAAAAATAATCAACGAGTCTGACTTGTAATTATACGCAAAAATGTTAAAATATAAAGATTCTTCTATGTTTTTCAAAAATATATTATTTACAAGGTTCGTACGCCTCAGGGGATTTAAGGAATTTGAATACCAGAATTGTCGCACAGTAATGATCGCCGTATCAAAATAAAGATTTTTTCGTTAAATAAAGCAACTATTACTTTATGAAAATTCTGGTGTTCATCTCTTGAGTCGCACCAAACCAGATTTAGAAACATAATTTACATTTATTAAGAAACGCCTTCTTAAAAGAAATAAAAACAGTAAAATAGGAATTTATAAAGTCCTATTTTTGTAGTACATTTCGGTCTTCAATATGTGATTTTTCAATCGTTAACAAGAAATCGAAATGTCTTGAAATAAACAATAAAGATAGGTAATATTACTTGATAATCTCAAACAAAATGTGATATTGAAAAAGTCAATATATGCGTTTCATTTGGATTCAAGTTAATTTCATGATATTAAATAGCAGCATGCAAAATCTTATATTTCCGCAGTAAAAGTATAAACTGACTGGTATTCATAAAGATGTAAATATTATATCAAAATGACTTATATTCAGAAACGTGTTATTTATTTCAAACATAGAAATTACTCGAGGGCTTAATTTAACACAGAGAAAATTAGACATAAATTCATGCATTCACTTTCTAATTCTAAATTATAGCATTAATATTAAAGTCTGTTTTCATATAATTGATATTCCCAATGCTCTGAAAATTAAACTCCTCTATTATGTATCAACTTAAGCGCGTTCCTGCAACAGGAGTAATTTGTTTACTTATAATTTGTAACTTGATATTACTTATGGGATATTTCTATAATTTATATTTCAATCGTCACAATTAAATTTTCAACATGTTTCCAGCTCTATATCACGTTTCAGTACTTTGTTATTTTAGATCAAATTTACATTGTGTATTTGTTAAAATATGATGAAAAATCTATATTTACATAGGTTAAGCAAGTGTAAGGGTGCGCATTTTTCAAACAACTGACTGTAAATTTATAAATAATGAATGTTTCAAAATTAAATCTATACTAATATTTATAAAGAAGTAACGTTTGTTTGTTTGGTTTGTTTTTTTGTTTGTTTGTTTGTAGGGGGTATTTTCTGGAACTACCGAAGTGATTTCAAAAGTGATGGTGGCAAATTGATGGTGACAATCCCTGCCTTTTATGAGCGAAAAGCATTCTAAAAAACATTCTAAATTACAATTTCTATAGAATCTCTGGAACTAAAGAACAATTTTCAAAAGTGATGGTGGCAAATTGCTGGTGACAGTCCTTACTCCAACATAGGCTATATTTTATGTCGGTGCCACTATCCTCAGGGGGGCGCAGGAGCGAAAAACGTTCTAAAATTTCGATGTTTTTTTATACTGAAGAAGCCAGAAACGTGAAATTTGGCATGGTAGTTACTTATAACATGTAAATGCTCTCTAAGAACAAATTCTAAAAAATTCAAAATTTCAAAGGGTGAGATGAGCGAAAAGCGTTCTAAAAACATTCTAAATTACAATTTCTATAAAATCTCTGGAACTACAGAACCATTTTCAAAAGTGATGGTGGCAAATTGATTGTAACAGTCCCTGCTGTAACATAGGCTATATTTTATATAGGTGCCACTACCACAGGAGGCTGAAAGAGTGAAAAACGCTCTAAAATTTCGATTTTTTTTATACTGCAGGAACTAGAAACTGGAAATTTGGCATGGTAGTTACTTATAAGATGTAAATGCTCTCTGAGAACAGTTTATAAAAAGTTCGAAATTTAAAAGGGTGAAATGAGCTAAATGTGTTCTAAAAACATTCTAAATTACAATTTCTATGAAATCTTTGAAAGTACCGAACCGATTTTAAACGTAATGCTCGCAAATTTATAGTGACACTCTGTGCTCTAACACAGGTTATATTTTATGTCAGTGCCACTACCCTCAGGGGGTTTCAAGAGCGAAGAACCTTTTAAATTGCAATTTTTGTTATACTCAAGAGATTAGAAACTTGAAATGGGGCAAGATAGTAACTTATAAGATATACATGCGCTTTAAGGACAGTTTAAAAAAATTGAAATTTAAAAGAGTGATATGAGGGAAAACTGTTCTAAAAACATTCTAAATTACGATTTCTATGGAATTGTTAAGGACAGAAATTTGAAATTTAACATGGCTGATACTTTTTAAGACACAATTGCACACACAAAACAGTTTTTTTTTTAATTTAAAAGGGTGAAAGAGGAAAAAAAGTTCTAAATTATGATTTTTGTTTTACTAACAGGATTAGAAACTTCAAATTTGGCATGACGGTTACTTTTAAAATACAAATGCTCGCAAACAATGGTTTGTAAAGAAATTCAAAATTTCAAAAGGTGAAATAAGCGGAAAGCATTTAAAAAGCGTTCTAAATTGCAAATACTATGGAATTGTTAGGAATAGAAATTTAAAATTTTACATTGCTGCTGATTTGGTCGCACAGAACAATTTGAAAAAAATCGAAATTTAAAAAAGTGAAAGCGCAAGAAGCGTTCTAAATTACGATTTATTTGGAACTATTGAGGCTAGAAACTTAAAATTTCGCCTGGCTGTTACTCACTTAAATGATCACCCAGAACAGTTTACTAAAAATGCAAAATGTAAAAGAACAGGTGCAAAAAAAAACTTACTAAAATTGCAATTTATGTGATACAGTTGGTATAGAATCTTTGTATTTGGTATGGTGGTTACTCTTAAAATACAAATGCTCTCTAAGACCGGTTTCGAAAAAAAATCGAAATTTAACAGGCTGAAATGAGCAGAAAACGGCTTAAAAACGTTCTACATTATAAATTAATTGGATTTATTCGGGTTAGAAACTAGAAATTTAGAATAGTTGTAACTTTTAACCCTTTCCGGCACGGGCAAAGTCTGTTCGTAAAATGAGAAATTACTGACTGACACCGGAATTTACAAACGACTTTTTTAGAAAATAAGAACTCCTAATTTTAAGCTTTCATTGTAGAAACAAAATTTTATTAAATATTCTTGGTGTAGGATGCAAGTTTGGAATTAAAATTAGGTGTGCCCGGAGTGGGACCACTGTGCCGGAAAGGGTTAAAGTGCAGACACTCGGTATAAACAGTCTATTACAAATTCGAAGTTTAAAGGTGTAAACTGAGCGGAAAACGTTATAGATTATGTTTTTGTTTCTAAATTGTTAGCGATAGAAACTTAGAATTAACATGCCTGTTATTTTTTTATACGTAAATGCTTCCACAGAACAGTTTTTACAAAAATCGAAATTTAAAAACGGTGCAGAAGCAAAAAACATTCCAAAATTGCGATTTTAGTGATGCTGCTAGTATAGGAAGTTGAAATTTAGCATGGTGGCTATTTTTAAGATTTCACTGCTCGCTAAAAACGGTTTCCATAAAAAAAATCGAAATTTCTAAAAGTGAAATAAGCTGAAAAAGTTCTAAAAACCTTCTAAACAATGATTTATCTGATATTCTTAGGGATAGGAACTTGAAATTTTACATGGCTGTTACGTTAGAGACACAAATACATCCATAGAGCAGTTTTTAAAATTTTTGAAATTTTAATGCGAGCAGAAACAGACACGTTTTAAAATTGCAATTTCTGTGACATAGTCATTACAGAAATTTGCTTAATTAGTGTGGCTTAATTAGTAATTTCTGAATTATCTGTGGCAGTAAAATTTCCTCTAATGAAAATAGGCCAACGAATACCATTTGGCATTTTTCAAGAATTACGCGAGCAAAGCCGTGGGTTTTGCTAGTGAATAGATAAAGGAAAAATCTTATCGCCAAACGTTTCAGAATACTAATAAGTCCATTATAATTAATCAACAGAAAAACAAAAGGGATAAATGTGTACTTTTAAAACCTCCACCAGTACAGGTTGCCAGATTAAACTCCTTTTTTATACAGAAATTCCGAATCTTAATTTTTGCTTTGCTTAATAACAGACAATAAGTAACAATTTTTCTTTTGGAATTCCGGTATGAATTCAGAATTTCTGATTACAAAAGGGAGCTAAACTGTCCCCTCTGCCTTAGTGTTTAAGAGTATGCATAATGATCTGTACAGATGTGCACAGAGTGCGCATGTTAATCTTTGAGATTATTTACTACATATATCGTATTTGAACATCTTGAATCGTATATAGCCTGCATAGCTGACAACTTTTATGCTTTTTCTCACCATTAATTTTTAAACGTACTTTTTGCCTTATTTAATCGCGATAGAGTGTAAAAGTTGGCAGCTATCAGCCTGCGCATTTTTTGTGCCACCATTCTTGCCACACTCACATAGCTGCCAACTTTTACTTTTTTTTTCTTACCACTAAAGTTTAACAGAAACTTTTGCCTTATTTAACTACCAAAATCTGCGATTAAATAACACAAATAATTTACTATTGCATTTTAGTATTAATAAAAAAGCGTAAAAGATGGCAGCTGTGTACTCAACATTCGATCTAGTCTTCTCGAATATGATCTTTTTAGATTTCTTAATAGACTCTACATGTTCAAACTTTCTTAGTTTTATTTTCTCAGGTTTTTGAAATTATTTTTTGATTAATCTTTCCCTTTTTTTCTAGAATATAATTTTATTTAGGCATTTATTTATATTAAGGTAACTGCTTACATTTTGATACTTCTTGTGTTTTCGTTTTATCGACTGTGTTGCCTCCGAAAATGACCAATGTCTAAAATTGATCTAGAGCAAGGATGCTTACGTGCCCAAGTCAAGGGACAAACAATAGCTATCAACATCGTAACGTGCCAGACTTTTACATAGAACTGCTTATGCTAAACACGTCTTAATATAATCAGTCGCTTTTAAGGAATAAATAACTGAGATAAAAATCTAAATGCGACTTTTTTGTTGTATATCGTAATCAGCCATTAATTTAATAAAAATGTTGACTTGGAAATAGTCTTTTAAGTTGGCACGTACTGTAATAAGGAATGCAATTGTATGGATTTTTATTTTAGTAATTTTTAACTTACCATTAATGCAACATCTAATTTATATTAATCCAAACTGCATTAAAAAGTCTAATAATATAACATACTAATCAGATTTCTGCTATTGTGCATTTGATATATCTAGTTGATTTTGTTAATTTAGTAATATACATAACAAAATATGGCCCCTTTGACATTTTATTGCAGTGGTTGTCTTATAAAATTCATTTGAAGTATTAAAGTCTTTTTAATTTATACAGAAATTTAAAATAGCTACTTGTCAAAAACGCTGCATAGTGTCAGAGAAATTCATTATAATGAATGAATTAATCCCTTAATCCATGTAAAAATAACTGTACTATTTGTATTAATCCATACATGTTAAGTGGACTCGCCACCCTTAGGAACAGAAAATTACTTATGAATTTACATATCATAAATTGAAATTGCTGAACAAAGTTATTTTCACGACAAAAACTATAATATCATGGCTAAATTTTGAAAAAATGTATTTTTATTTAAAGAAACTGAGAAATTTAAAACTATTTTCTCCTTTTTCAATATTTAAGAGGTGTCGGTAAGGCTAATACCGAAAATGTTAAATCGTGAAATTTTTATGTACCGAAAATATTTGAAATAGGCATAAGATTTTTTTTATATTTCTATAGTTCCTAGAATATCTAAGTTAGCAAGAGTTTTCTCTGCTACATTTTTTATGCATTTAAAACTAACACCCCAAATGGCATACAAAAATCATTATATGTTGGAAACGATGTCTCCAGAGAAACTTTTCAAAGCTGTGGAATATCTGGTAAAGCAGGAATCTATATATATCACGTAAAGTAAAAAGTTTGCCGCCAAAATTTTTTTTTTCGTAAAATGATCAATACATACGAAATCATCAAAGCTAATGAGGATAGTAATCTCCGTTTAAATCTACAATCGTTTTCTAACGTTTTTGCAACTTTTCAATCGCTTCTACGAAAAATTGTGGCGTGCGCGAGTCCAGAAAGAGATAGCTCTCATTTATGATCTCCTCATTTGAATGGAAGATTGTGCCATCAAGATGCAGCTGCTTATGTGAAAAAAGATCGAAATCTCAAGGGGCCATGTCGGGGCTGTATGGTGGATGTTGCATCAAATCCCACTCCAGCGTTTAGAGCGGCCTGCCGGTCATCGTACTAACGTGTTGGCCGGCATTATCTTGATGAAAGAGAACCACCTTCCTTCTGAACTCGTTTTTTTGTTTTTCGCGAATTGCATCGCGAATTTTGATTAGCATGTTGCTGTATATTGCACTGTTAATAGTCTGTCTGTTTTTCAGGTACTCTTTGTACAGAATTCCACGACAATCCCACCAGATGCAGAGGAGCACCTTCTTGTTAGTTAAGGCACGTCTCGCAACCGAGCCAACTGATTCCCCAGGTGCTGACCACCCTCCTTTATGACTTGTATTGTTGTAGTACACCCATTTTTCATCACAGGTCACAATTCTGTCCAGAATGTTCTCTTTCCTTTGATCTCTGAGCAGAACCAAACAACAGTTTTTTCTCCTGCACTTGTCTTCAGCAGTCAATTCGTGAGGCACCCAGCGGTTGAACTTAAACATTAGGTTTATGTGTTTTAGAGCGTTAACTATTACTTTTTGGCAAACATTAAGCTCTAACGCAATAGTTCGTGTTGAAACATTTCTGTCTTGATCAATGATTTGCTTTAACTGTTCCCAATCAACTTCAATAGGGCGGCCGGAACGTGGTTCCCCTTCACTGTCGAAATTTCTAGCTGTAAACTTCCGAAACCAAACTTTGACTGAATCATACGAAACAGTATTGATTCCTAAACTTTAACACATCTTTATGTGGCATTCAGTCGCACTGAGTTTATTACGGAACTCATAGTAAATAATCGTTCTGATCTGCTGACGTGATAGCTCCATTTTAAACACTTTTTTGAAGCACAAGATAATAAATATTTAACAAACAAATTACACAGTCATGTAGTTCCTGTGCTCTGCTTTTGAATGCAAAAATGGGTAGGCTGAAAAGCTAACAACCGCACAAATGACAACAGTTTGCGTGAGGGTATCTCCCCTTGGCAGAAAACCCTTTTACTCAACGTAATATAAAAAGAATGAATAATGCTATCATTAGATTGGCTAGAGAGAGCTAAATCAGACATCTGAATAATGAAAGCTGCTACTTCTAAGGATGCCCAAAATGCAAATTCTACAACAACAAATCATATTCATGATTAAACTGTTCCATTTGGTGATTAGAATAATAATAAATATTTATTAGAATAAAATGACGAGTTTGAAAAGCTCCATATCGAAGATAACCTTCATCAAGACTGTGTAGTGCCTGCGATTAATTTTGTCCCAGAAGAAGGACGAAGACTTTTATCGCTGCTCCCCTGACTGTTTCTTGGCACCTCAGATCATCACCGTCTCATCCGCCACCATCCTGGCTGATAAACATAATAACGAGGCCAGTCTTAAACCATAAGCTACTAGAAATTTATAAATTTCTACTCAATCTCTCAAATCTCACCTAATCTTTGTATTTGTTGTAGTCTTAAATTATTTATTAATTTCTCTTTCTTAGTTTAATTCATAATTCTTAAGTTCATCCTAATCTTAACCCTAACTTTTTTGTCTTCAAGCTTCTAGTCTAAGGGACAAGCTCCCACTTATAATTTTAATGTTTTTTAACTTCTCTTCATTTGGACCGCTCTTATGCTCAGCAACATCATCACTGGCGCTCAGTATTTTATATCAGCCTTCCTACAGTGCACGGGTTTCAGCGGAAATGTGTGGCGCTCCTTGTCGCGTGGAAATCCTGCACTGTCACCTCTTCAAAGGGCCGTCAGCTATGAACTGTACAAGTGGTGCAGTCATACCACTGAACTGCTCAGCCATTCTTCAAGCGGACTGTACAACTGGTGCAGGCGCACCTTCTCCATCATCCTGTCTGTCGCTGCCTGTCGCGTAGGAACTACTCCTGGTTCCAGCGACAGACCCTATATTGTAATTTTTTTGTCTTTAGTTCCTGCCGTTTGTCGCGCGGGGCATTGCCCGGCAGGACCAACCATTTTGTACTGCCATGTTTAATCCCTGCGTGTCGGGGAGCTAGCCGGGGAAGACATTAAACGCTCAACGGCTGGGTTCGCCCTCAGCCGAGTGGTCTTCCTCAGGCATTAAAATATATGCAGGAAAATCAAGAGAGCTTAGGGTGAATCTGAGCTATACAGATATCTCAAATTCCGAAATCCCACGCTTTGATCGTAAAGCTGCATTATCTTTTGTATGCGTATATCCATACCGATTTTATCTTTTGTATGCGTATAAAAAGAACGACATTTCCAAAAGATCAAGTGCTGCATCTATAGCTTTAAAGAAAAATTTATATGTCCTGATGCAAAAGTAAAAGATCGAATAACTCAGATGTTAATAACTTAAACCAAGCAGATGATGGATCCAGATTTTTTATGAAAATAAGAAATTCTACTATACACTGGGAATCTGAAAATAAAAAGTCCGTGAAATGATTAGACAGTTTGGTTTACCATCAATAATCGTTCATTTTCTGCAGCTGAAAGGCTGTAGAAAATGAAACTGCAAGACTGCAGAAGCTGGATTTGCGCGTTCGTAAGTCAAACGTTAAGGGCATAGAAATTTCAGCAGAAGAAGCAATTTAATTTACCGTTTAACAAGACTGCGACTTGATTTATTTGTTTTTTGAATGCTGTTAAACCACAGAAGTCAATTAACGGTCTATTTGGAGATCACACTATTGAACATCAATAATTTTGAATTGAATTTCAGCACAGAGGTTTCCCACACGTATGTATGCTCTTATTGTTGAAAAATGCTCCAATTCCAACTCTACTGATGATGAGAACTTAAAAAAGATTGCTTCATTCGTCCACAATTTAATAACATGCTCTTCCAAAATCCCTGGTAACAACGCAGAATTGATCAAACACACGTACACGTGTAAAGATGAAACTAAAAAGAAGCATCCATATCGTTTTAGCATATCATTTTACCGGATGGATTGCATCCTCTTACCCGTCGATGATGAAGAATTTGAAAAAAAAATGGAACCTAAAATAAATGAAATAAGTAGAAAAATCAACGAAAATATATAGCAACGCGATAACATAAAGTTGATGATTTTTTAAAACACCTTAAGGCAACAAAAGGACAGGACGTTTAATGTATAAAACTAACTTTGAAAAAACTAAAAGTATTTTTGAAAAGAAATGCGAATAATATATGTATAAAAAATTATAATTTTAAAATTATGATTCTTTATAGAACTAATATGGACATACGATTCATTTTAGATGCCTATGACTGCGCTACGTATATTGTAAATTACATCAACAAAAGCGATAGATAAATGGTATGGCATCTTAAAACAGCATCATCTAAAGCCTCACCCAGAAAAGTTTTGTTGAATCAACAAAAGTTTGGTAGGCCCAACAAAACTTTTCATTTAAATATAGGTCAATGGAAATTTTGTTTGACTCAACTAAAAAATATTGTTTTTTTTTTTCGCAATTCCAACAAAAAAATTTTGTATCATCAGCAAAAAAATGTTTTGTTAATTCAAGTAAAATGGTTCAAATTTACTTGATTTAACAAAATTCTTTTGCTGAAAATTTTTCTCAAAATAAATATAATTATGTGTTACTTTAAGAGTTCTTTTTAGTATCGGCCACAAAATCATTTGTTTAAAGAACAATTGTTTTGTGTAATTTTAAGAATTTACTTCGTTTTAACAACAAAAGGTTTTTGTTAAAGAAACACCAAAAAACGCCACCTGTTGCGCGATTTACACCAAAAACAAATCAGCAACAATTTATATCAGGAAGTAACTTAATATAAAGTTTCATTAAATTGCATGCATTAGTTCTTGAGATAGAGCACCCACAAAAATTTTGTCCTATACAGACAGAGTCATAGACAGTCATTTTCTAAAAACAGTCAAATCGTGTTCAGGACCTTCTAAAATCCGTCGGAAACCGGAAGTCAAAAATTTTCATGAATCCAATACTTTCTTCTTGTAAAAATAGAAGAAAGTAATAAATGGGAGAGGGGGATTTTTAAAATTACCTTGGTCCGTCCCAATGAAAAAAAGGTTTAATTATCCAAAAATTATGTTAATCCTTTAATTATATGGCTATATAAGTCAAATGAACCAAGTTACCTGAGAGAGTTATGGCTACAACACAACAATTTAAATTTTGCAAAAACAACAAAATTTTGCTGGAATTAAAAATTTAAAGAACAAAATTATTGTAAAATTAACAGAAAACGATTTTGTTAATTCAAGTAAAATTGATGAAATTTTGTTAAAATTTTGTAAGAGCGTTAACAATATTTTTTTGTCCAAGCAACAAAACCAATTTTTTACATCAATTAAAAATGTTGCTTAAAACAAACAAAATATACTCTACAAATTATGTGTTGTAGTTTTAATCAATTCCTTTTTCTGGGTGCAGAAAATACAATAAAAACAATGGTCCGTACAACTGTTTTAGAGAATTTATAATGTTGTATTATCCTTGGAGAGACGAAAAGAGGAGAACCGATAAACATAAATGCTAAAATTACTTTTCATCAAAAACAAGTGTTTTTTTTTTCAAATTTAGAGAATGATATGTATATTTGGGATGCAACAGAAATGATAAAGCAGACAATAACTAAAAAATGTATGATACCGAGACAAGTGATACGAATGATGAATTTTAAGCGTATGATTTTCCTTCAAAAAAGCACTAGTTTTACATAATAAGAAAATTGGGAGAAGTGGCACTCTCAAACCATGCAGATACTTTTAACAGTCCTCAAGAAATACCCGATAGTGATTATTTCAAATTATTTGTAAATTAAACCTCAGGCAAAATGACTGCTTTATGCATGCAAGAAATAAGATAAAATCTAGTGGGAAAGTTTCTAACGGGTAGTTCTGGAATTGAAAATACTTTATTAATAAAAGCACTTTATCACAGTCTCATCAAATATTACAACAAATAGCATATAACTCATCGGAGATAAAAGTTTTATTATGTGCACTTGCTGGTAAAGCTTCATTTAACTTAGAAAGCATGACTTCGCATTCTGCTTTTCTTTCTAGTGAATCAATGTAAAAAAGAAAGGATTGAGCTTTCTGCCGAAATTTATAATACTCTCAGCGTTAAATCTTTCAGTATGACGGCTGTCATCATAGATAGAGTATCCATGAAGGGGATCGCAAATTCTAAATGATGGCAATCGCCATTTTGCTGAAAATTTTCCGAAATTACGAAAAGTTTCACGCATTTGTGTTTTTTTGTTTGGAAACTTTAGAGAACTTTCTACCATAGATGACACTTTTATTTTTCTACCAAGCCGTCCCGAAATTCCATGCCAAATAATCGGTCCTCCTTCCACTTTATGAGAGAATTTCAAATTATTTGTATTGACAGAATATATATTGACAGAAATCATGATATAAATTTTGAAAATGCTCTTTGTCAATTTTTCAGATGGAGTTATGAATAAAAGCGACATTAGTCTCTTATCATCAAGAGTATTTGAAGAAAACAGGTTGTCAGCAGAATAAGAAAAAAGTTTAAGGATTGTTGAAATTAATGTTGAAAAGATCATTATAATGGTATTCCATTAAGAAAAATTAATACTGAAGGCATATTAGCTTAAGCATCGATTGTGCTTTTGGGCATAGATCCGACACTACTAAGCAGAAAATGTTGGAAGTAGTAGCAAAAAGAAATTATAGAAACATATGGTTTACCAAGATCAATTCTTCTAAAAATTGTAGCTAGGTACATAACTAACAAAATAAACATAGAGGAAGGGTTTCGAATGGTTCCACAAACATGTTGACAAAAAATACGATACGTACGAAACCGTATAACAATATTTTTACTCGCATTGGACACCTGCCGCACAAGTTTGTGGATGACACTATCGTTGTATCACAGAATATGTAGAAATATATAAACAATTTGCATATATGTGCTGAATTTGATTTGTTGATTAGAAAATATGAAAGGCAGTGTTATGAAAAAAATTAATCTGATTAAATTTTTGGAAATTAATTAAAACCAGGTATATATAAAAATTTTGTTCATATTACATTCTGGTAAGTGCAATTAAAAAATTTAATTTGTTTACTTAGCTTTTCATCTAAATTAGAAAAGATTTTATGCCCATTATTGATACATTTATCTTTTTTTTAATACTCACATAAACATGTATTCCGTAGAAAAAAAGTTGAAGCTATAAGTTATGTTTTTTATGATAAGCAGTGGCACAGTGAAGGATAATTTAGGAATCCCCCCCCTCTCTACTTGCAAAACCTTTTCTCTTTAAATACATCAAATTTTACATTTTTACTAATAGAAATTTTTAATTAAAATGAGATAAATAAGAAAATTTGAAAGCTGAACGGCTTAAGAAGGCTTATAGAACTAATCGTGGTTTAAAAAAAACATAAAACAAGGGGGGAAAATATCAAAATTTAGCCAAGCACTTTAGGTTTACTAGAATCCCAATCCCAGAATTCCCGGCCGAAATAAGAAAGAAAGTAACTTCTTATGCTACTTCCAGTAGTTTTCTAGTTCAATGGTGTGGAGTGCGCTTTCCCATTATTCCTTCCCTTGAAAAGTGGCACTAACATGACCGGTCCTACTCATTTAAAGGTTTTCAAATTTGGCGTGTTATTGCTTGCTTAGCAATTCCAAAGTTGTTTCCGATCGTGAAAAAATTATAAAACTAGTCAATATCCAGATTATGCATATTAAGGGCAAAAAATTTACAAAAGTGATGTAATAATTTGTTTAAAAGAAATTTTCGTTATTTACTAATACATATACTCCTGTCCATATAAGCCTCGTTTAAATACATAAGCTATATAAATACAGTTTTGCTTTCTGCCCAGTCTTGGGACTTAAGGGTGTATTTCAAACAATTCTCTCCAGGGCAATCACGTGTCCGACAGGAACTCCAGAAATTATCCAGAAAAATATTCAAAAATGGAGTATGTTATGCAAATTGACCTTATGAAGGTACACACACGGATTTTTTTATTTGAACTTTGTTAAGTTTGATTTTTTGAGTGTTTCATGAAAATTACGTTATAGTTAATTTCTCCACACATGTCCCACAAAAAGATTCAAAAATGCAGTATTACATGCAAATTAACCTTACGGAAGTACACTATAAAAATTGGAAAATTTGAAATTTGTTAAGTTTGGTGTTTTAGTGACATTGTCTTGGCGAATTATTAAAATCTTTTGTGAAAATAGTGATATGGCAAACCTAAAAGTACGTGAATATTTCGCTAGTACGATGACAGATGGCGCTACAATAGCTTTTCAGCTATTTTTGTACACTATTTGAGGAAAGGTGGAGTTGTATCCAAGGGTCACTTTATTGGTCACTTCGTTAAATTCTTACATTCCATCGGCTGTGTGTCAATATAAGCGCGGTTTACGAAATTTCTAATATTTGTGAGCTTGTTGAAAGACGTAAGTGGAGTTTTATATTATTTAGGTTTAAATAACCTGTAATTAATCTTTTGATTCTCATGGAAATAATTGTAAGAGCCTACACTAGTCACGCGAAGAAACGCTCACGCTAATGTTAAGTCTATGGGAAGGTTATCCCGCGATTTCTCGCTCGCATCTTAATATTTTTAACTGATTTTTTTGCGTAGGATAGCTGAGGTCAATCTTCAACTTTGTTAGTTTTTAGTTTTTCGATTTTGGTTAAACTTTTTTTATAAGCGGACATTTTAAATTTTGGAACCGGTTGGAACCGGTTCTGAAAATGAAAGTACCCTTATATAAAAAAAACTGGAGCCAAAATCAAAAAAGTAAAAACTAACAACGATAGATATCGACGTCAGCTATCCTATGCAAAAAAATCATTTAAAAATATTAAAATGCGAGCGATAAATCGCGAGATAACCTTCTCATAGACTTAATATTAGCGTGAGCGTTTCTTCGCGTGAGTAGTGTAGGCTCTTAATGGCTTTTCTTATAAAGTTTAGAACGAAAAAAGTTTAATCTTTTGACTTTTTTTTCTTTGCTGTGTTGTTGGTGTATGTTGATTGATTGATTGACAGGGCTTCTGGAGCCTGTGCCATTCTGGTTTGCATCCTTGAACCTGTTGATTGCGTTGTAAAAGACGGAAAAGAAGGGGAGAGTGTATATTATTAGCCACACACAGGGTGGCTTATTCTTTCAGGCAACAGTAAAATTCATGTTTATGAAAAGTCACAGCCATCCATTGTTGCCACAAGTTAATCTCGTAAAATGAAACATTTGAATTTACTAAAAAAATTAATAGCTCGAAAAGTATTTGTCACAAAATTGTTAGACAAACTGCGTTAGAAAGGTAAAAAATTGTATTTTTCTTGATATAAATTTCAAATCTAATGATTATGCCGTTTTCAAATATTGAATTTCAAAAATTACCAAACTTCACAATAAAGTACCATAGCGAAATCTTCACGCGTAGAAAGAGAATGATAACGGCAATGTGTCCAGACATGTATCGCGTATACTGTCTATAGCATGAGTAACAAATTATAGTAGACTTATTATTCTGTTAAAATATAAATGTGAATTATGTAGATACTTTTTTTTAAAAATAAAGAAAAATATTTTATCACAAACATCAACAAAACCTTTTCTTCTATTTATTCCCCTATTCCAAAGATATCGTTTTATTGTCTGCTTCCATAGCAACATGATAAATTAATTTTCATTAAAAAAATTGCACAGTAGTAGAAAAATATTTTTCTAAATCGAATAGTTATTGAACAACTCAACACTTTAAAAGGGGAATTCTTATTTGTTATTTAGATATTTTAAAATTGTTTGTTGTAATTGCGTTTTTATGCTAAGTTAAGAACGGGTTAAACAGCTAGTTAATTGGGTTAGCTTATCGACACCCTTTATACATAGCTATACAAATGCTTGTTACTGACGCTATTAAAAATCAAATTATCTTTCTTTATTATGCCGATACTTCGATTTCTGAAATTGCACGTACACTGGATATTACGCATGCTACTGCTCGCTATTAGATTAAAATGAGGCTGAGGGGCCTGAGGGGCGCCCGGCGCGTCTTCGACCACCGAACCTAAGTCCTGAGGGACTTATATCTCGCACGACCGGATTTGTCTCTCCGTATGCGCTTCGGCGGCCGGCGGACCGCCACCTGCGGACCCTCCAACCTATTACCCAAGTGAGTGACGACAGAGGTCGTTACGGTACGCGGAGGATCCCATAAATCAGAGACCTCCACGTAGACACTTGACGAACCGCCGAAGAACCCAGCGACTTCGTCGCCGGAACCCCATACGAGTAACCGGTCCCTAAGTCATATGCCGAACTCTGGGACGGCCCTTGCTTTCCCACGGCGTCCGAATATCGAGTCGCATGGAAGTGCGAAACAACTAGCTCTTCTGCCGTGGGTTGTCGCTACGTGCGACGGAGAAAGTTCTCGCCAACCCGGGACCACGAAGAAACTCGGTCCCTGACGCACGGACACGTCTTGGCTAGGGGCGTCCCCTTCTAAATGGCTTTCCTTCCGGTGAGCTTCCGCAGTCGCTATTGGATTAAGAAGCACGAGTATGATACAGCCGGTGTTCCGCGCCCTAAAATGTGTCGTCCTCCTAATTCATTTCCCTCTGAAGAGGTTCATCGTAATAAAATGCTTAAAATTATGCAGACTAAAAGAAAATGTCCCAATTTTCGCGCTCAAGAAGCTATCTCATTGCAAAGAGCTTATAAACGTAATAAATTAGTATCTCCAATCGCTGCGCCCGATGTCAAACGACAAAAACGGAACATCGATCTCAACTGGGCCTGCGAACAACCAAAATTTCAAATAATAGCCAATCGGTCTTTTGACACTATATCCGATGGTCCGTACCACAAATGTTACTTCTGCGATCGACTATGATTTAAGACTTTGATTCGACCTCTTTCGAAATCGAGATTAATCGCTAAAGGAGCGACCGAAGAATTTCTAAGGCTGACATTTTATAAAAATATCGGCGATGATGACTCTCTTTCTATAAAACGTGTTACGGTGATATGATGAAACTCAAAATTCCCGAGTACGCCATATCAAATGGTTTCGAATTTCCAGAAATACCTGACTGCTTAAAATGTTTGTATCCGTTAGAAGAACGACTGGTGGCGTTGCGTATCCCTTACATGCAAATCTATGCCGTTGACGGATGCTAATTCAAATTGAAGAGTTCGGTGGTGAACGTGCCTATAAAATTAGATTCAACCGTGGATCACATGCCATGCAATCTAGATGAATGCTATACGGTCTACGTTAAGTTAAAAAGACATTTGACTTACAAATCAGACTATATTAGCGCGATCGTTAACCCGCAAAAACTCCATGCAGCAGCCCGGTACCTCACTCGATAGGAACTCTATATCAACACCTTCAAGTGCATTTGTCGGAGGATTGAGAAAGAACATGGCAAAACTTTGACGTGGATAAGCAAATAGTCAAATTTGAAGAAGAAGAAGAAGAAGTGGAGGTCGACGAGTCAGAAGTAGACCTGAGTGCGACACACACGTTGCTCACCGACGAACGCTATATCTGCTTAGCACCCGGTGAAAATCAAATACCTAAGTCACTAATCTTTGATGAAAATGCCGAAAAACTGTCTTTTCCGACTATTTACTGTGTGAAAGTGAGGCAACTTGAAAAAGGAGTACACCTACACCAATATCGCCAATTCAGAAATACGAAGGTCGGATGGACGGACAGTCCGACCCGATCATTTGCTGTACGTGTAGAGTAAATTGAATCCCTTTCGTCTTAAGAATGCTATCGACATTTCCGTTCGGAAAAAGAAATCACTGGATGAAGACTCACGGCCAAAAATTTGCTCGATGAAAGTTTTGTGAACTACCTCATTCAGCATGGCGACGGCTACAAATTCCTCAAAAACAAAAAATGCACCTGCTCATTGGGAATACGAGAAGAAACGTGTGTATGCCACAATGAAACAGTAGAGAATCCCGACTCTCTTTGTCACATCATTGTCTGTGGCCGAGCTGCAATGGTTTGAATTGCTGCAGGCATTATCTTTGAACTTCGACAATCACATTTGGACGAGGGAGGAATTTGAAAATGAAAAAATGTTTACCAAAGAAAAAAAGTACGAACTCATTCAAAAAGATCCCATGAACCACGAGAAGCGGGCTTATGCTAACAAACAAATTATTTTTTTCTTTTTTGACGAGTTAGACTTGGCTTAAAAAATCTCAACGATAAAAGCCGTGGGTGGCCAATCTATATTCTGCCGTAAGGTAGAATTTTTCCAGCTTGTTTATGTTTTCTCATGAACTTTTGGTCAGAATTAAAAATATAATACATCTAAAAGTCACAAATTAAATTGTCAATCATTAAAACGGAGAGCCCCATAGTTTGTTTGGATAGATTTTCGTTAAAAGAATTTAAATCATAAATATTCGAGCGTATGCACTGCCGAAAGATATAAAATAAAATCTGCATATGTTGCTATTACTAAGCATCAAAATACATTTTTAAAATGTTGAAATGCGTAAAGAGATGGGAATTCTTGAAAGAAAATAGAACAAAACGAAACAAAAAAAACAAAAAAAACAAAAGAAAATTGTGTTTGGTGCTGTAGGGGGAGAGAAAAAGAAGTTTTTTTGAAGGCAGGTTTTTTTTTTGCTACTTTTTTCCACAAATTGAGAGTGACGCATGAGTGAAATCTTTTAGTCACCTTACTAAACAATGTTAAACAGTATTTTAAAGGTATTAAGAAGATATTTTAGGGATATATGTACAATTTTTGTATTTTCCTCTCGCCAACTTTATTATTTATTTATTTATTTGTATACTATCAAGCGCGATAGGAGGAAGCATAACATTTTGGCGAGAGAGAGTTGATTTATTTGATTGATTATTGATTTATTATCACTAGAAAGCAGCACATAGGGCATAATTTTTATGCTATGAAAAAAAATGATTTAAATTTTTTTATATGCTTTGAAAGGGACAAACGGGAAGGGGCGAATCTTCAGATAAAGACGTTCATAGTCGGACAAGACTGCATTTTGCTGGAAATAATCATCGTGGTCGGATAAAAAAGGTTTATTGAGATAATTGCAATGGATTCAAATGCTGACAAACGAAGAACAACTAAGTTTCTGTCACCCAAACAGTGAAAACGTGATCGTGCTCTATTCTGGTCCTGTTGATTGAATAAAATATGCAGTAATAGAATGCAAATTGTTTTTTTCGCGTTTTATATTATTTAGGTTATCTCATGAACTTTTTTCAGAATTGAAAGTTTAATATATCCAATTGTTAGTGGCGTACCCGAGATTTAATTTCGGGGGTTGGGGGGGGACTTAAATTTCGATAATATTCTGAGTCTTTTACTCAGAATATTATCATTATATTAAGACATTGAATTGTGTTGTAAACAGAAATCATGTTTGACTATAAGGCCGTAGTCATAGGATACCGGGAGAGTACGGTGCGGTCCCAGCCTCCCCCTCTCTGCAAATATAAGGTGAAAAGTGCTAATGTGTTATTTCATATACTTCCATTTAAAAGACAGTCATTGTAGCTTAAAATGTATAAAATTGCCCTCGAGCGCCTTGTGAATAACATAAAGTATCTTCTGGCTACGATTCTTGTTTGAGAATAATTAATATTGCTTTGAAAATCTCAAATAAAAATATTTTTTTCACGATTTTTTTCTATTTTAGGTTCAATTCCCTATTACTAGCAAAACACGCGAGGCATTTCACCAGAACAAACAGATTTAAGGGGCCCAAACATTTCTAGTGTCATAAGTGTATTTATACTTTTTTTGCACAATTGAAATTTTAATTTATCATAGTGGTGTGCAAAATACACTGGCCCCCAAAAGTTAATATACGACAGGTTTTTTGCGTCTAATTTGCAAATGAATGAATATAGAAACAACAAATTTGGAGGAAATGTGCGCTAAACTGTTATTTATTAAATGCGACATAGAAATTTACTTAAATTAAACGTATAAATGAAATTACAACAAAAAAACACTCATGGTGGAAAATTCCATTTTTGAGAAATCAGTACATCGCAGTATTATGCAGTAAAATGTGACAGAAACATTAAAAAACTGGTTACAATATGGAATACATCCACCCCGGACTTGAATGCATTGGCGGCATCGACTTTTCATGCTCTCAATTAAATTGTCGGACACCAAAATAGGTAACGCTGACCAGACTTGGACTAAGCCTTGTTCCAGCTCATTTAATGACCTTGGAGGAGGACTTAAAGCCGCAACCTGTCTTCCAAAATAGTCCCAAAGATGTTCTATCGGATTCAAGTCTGCAGTTGAGCTGACCATTCCATTCTCTCCAAACCTTGATCCTCAAGATAATCCTCAACAACCACAGCTCGGTGTGGTCTCGCATTATCATCCATTAAAATGAAAATATTGCTAATAGCACCAGCATATGGGCACACATATGAATCAAGGATCTCATCCCGATATCTCGCACCAGTCACAGTTCCTCCATGGAACACATGCAGGTCAGTGTGGCCTCCGAATGAGATCCCTGCCCAAACCATGATTCCACCGTTTCTGTACCTGTGTGTTTCGACAGTGTTCGATTGATGATATCGAGTGCATTGTTCTCTCCAGATCAGAAGACGTCCTGAACCGCTCTGCAGTGTGAATCTGGAATCGTCTGTGAAGAGTACAGAAGCCCACTGTTGTCTGGTCCAGGAAACATGGTCTCTTGCTCAACATAAGCGGGCCCTTCTCTGTCGTCTGTTGAGGGGGACGCACACAACTGGTCGCCTTGCATAGAGACCTGCATTGTGAAGACATCTTCGCACCGTAATAGCGGAGATTCTTCTCCCTGATGCTGCAAAGTGGCTTGCAATGAGTTGCGGCACAGTAGTGCGTCTTCTCCTTCGGGCCGAAAGAGCTAGAAACTGGTCTTCTGCAGGTGTTGTAACACGTGGCGGCCTGGAACATGTATTCTGGACACAGAATCTTCGGATTCATACTCATCCCAGAGTCGTTGTACTACACTGCGAGACACATTGTGCCGTCTAGCAGTATCGGCCTGTGATAACCCCAATTCCATCCATCCTACCGCCCGCCACCTTAATGAATCGGGCCAACGATTTCTTCTAGACTCTACTGGCTGTTGTGAACAAAACTGACAAAAATAATTCGAATACAACAAAACTTACACGCGAAATTACGAAAGCTTCGTAATTGCATATTTTTCTCTCATTCACAAATACCTATTCTTTTCTATAAAATAAAAGTGGTAGCTGTAATTGTTGCGTAAGTTTTATTAAAGCTTTATAAAATATTATTGTCATTCATATAAACTATGAAGTTTAATCTGACTGCCATTTTTTGTCTGGTGAGCTTCGAAAAACATGTTGTACCTTAACTTTTGGAGGCCAGTGTATTTTAACTTCTTTTTATATGTTTATACTTTCAGATGGATGTTTTAATTTTATGACTTTCTAATCTATAAAATCATATTTTCTTTGGGATGCGTACGCTTTTCATGTTCGTGCAGATTAGTTCATGCATATTTAACATCATATTTGAGTCTGCCAAGTTACTTTTTATGAAAAAAAATCAATAATAATAAACCAACTTCAATTCCCAATGATTCTCAATTACTATGTACCGAGGGTAATGCAACTGAATACTTTTGTGCATATCTGTAAATAAATGATAGAAGCTACACTATCCGTATTCTATATAAAGCGTATTGTAGTGCATCAAAATAATACATATCAATTTTATTATGTGTAAAGTAGTGTAACATCATTAAAATACATTGCAAGGCATTTTTCCCCATAGTGCATATTGTAACATAATAGTTCTGTACTTCCCTGTAAATGAACAAAAAGTGCTTCAATAGGGATGCACAACCTGTGGCCCGCGATGGGTTAACTGATGGCTTGCGGAGACCGTACATGCCAAGATCTCCAGAAAATGCTAATTTCGCCAATTAGTCTTGGAAAAATTTGCAAATTTTGTCCATAGGTCGCTGAAAATCATCATGAATTTTGTCAATCAGGCGCGTAATTGTAGTAAAAAATTTTTTTTTAATTGCGTATTTTCCATCCTTTAATTTATAGTGTCCCGAGCAGAAACCCGACCTCACCAGTCTTTTTATCTACTTGTCAATTTAAATGCAATTAGCTCAGTTTTTCTTTTGGATTTTGCAGCTGCAAAATGTTTTACCCAAACTTCACATACATATATATATTGTATATGTGTGTGTCGGCCCTGACGAATACATCCACATATGTATATACAGGATGAATCTAAACTCTTGGGCAAAATTTTAAGGGGTGATATTACACATCAAGACAAACAATATTAAATAGGAAACTAAGGGTCCCAAACGTTTTCCGAAGGAGATAGGCGCCATTAAAGTTTATGGTCAAAAATTTCAAATGATTATAAAAAACGGAAAAATTAGGCGATTAGTTTGCGGCTTTCGCGAAAACTATTCTTTATGTCAGTATTTTCTTAAACATAAATTTTAAAGATAAAGTTAAAAAATGCCGATAGAGGACGCTTTAGACTTTGGAGTAACGAAAAACTATTTTTTACCGTTATTTTTTGTATCTCATTAAATGCTTTCAAAAACTTAGACTTAAACTTAAATTTTGAGCTCAAAATTTGAATCGTTGGGAGTGATTAAGTAGCGCAAACTGAACTGCGTTCAGGAGTTGAAATTTGAGACACCTGACTCCCTCCCCACTCCTGAACACAGTTCAGTTATTCCCGATCTTGGTGTCGTAGACCAGGCAGAAACAATATGAGTTATAATTTTTCCAATTGGACGAAAAATGTCCGGGACAGGATTCGAACCTGGGATCTCTTGAAGCTGCCATGCTCTGCCAACTGAGCTATCCCGGTTGAATCTGGAGGGCATAATTCATCCAGTTCATGCCGGGATAGTTCAGTTGGTAGAGCATGGCAGCTTCAGCCAAGAGATCGCAGGTTCAAATCCTGGCCCGGACACTTTTCGTGCAGTTAGAAAATTACAACAGATATGATTTCTTTACCAATTTGAATAATTGTGTTCAAATTAATCCAGGCAGAAACTACTACCCCCTACACGTAAAATAAACAATAGAGTAATGACAAAATTAAATAGAAAATTTATTCATAACAGACATGAGCAATTTCTCCGCGCAAAATAAAAAGAAACAATTTGATGTATGCATGTAGTGAGCAATATGAATGAAGGTTGACACGTTGAAAATGGTACACGCATGATGTTTGTGAGGAATCACAAAAACTGCTCGAAAGAGTGCCCACTAGCAACGATACAGGCCTCACACCACCGGCGGAGGGAGTTGCGAACATTAGTGAATACCCCGGGCATCTCCCGGATATCGCCTGCTACGACGGCAATCTTCGCAACCAGGTCCTCGTCGGAGTCGACGGTAAAAATTAGTTGTTTAGTACTCCAAAGTCTAAAGCGCCTTCTATCGGCATTTTTAAACTTTATCTTTAAAATTTATTTTTAAAATAAATTTGTTATTTAATTTTGTCATTTCTCTATTGTTTATTTTACGTGTAAAGGGTAGTAGTTTCTACCTTGTCTAGGACATAAAGATCGGGAATAACTGAACTGTGTTCAGGGGGGGGGGGGGTTCAAATTTCAACTCCTGAACACAGTTCAGTTTGCGCTAATTAACCACTCCCAACGATTCAGATTTTGAGCTCAAAATTTAAGTTTAAGTCTAAGCTTTTGAAAGCATTTAATGAGATACAAAAAATAACGGTAAAAAATAGTTGTTCGTTACTCCAAAGTCTAAAGCGCCCTCTGTCTGTATTTTTTTTAACTTTAACTTTAAAATTTATTTTTATGAAAATACTGACATAAAGAATAGTTTTAGCGAAAACCGCAAACGAATCGACCAATTTTTCCGTTTTTTATAATTATTTGAAATTTTGGACCCTAAACTTTAATGGCGCCTATCTCCTTCGGAAGACGTTTGGGACCCTTAGTTTCCTATTTAATATTGTTAGTCTTGATGTGTACTATCACCCCTTAAATTTTGCCCAAGAGTTTAGATTCACCCTGTATATATATATATATATATATATATATATATATATATATATATATATATAATGTATGTGGACTTTAGCGAGCAATATATGAAAACCGATAATAACCGATAATAAACCGATTCTCAATTGATATAAGCTCAGAAGAGCCCAAATATTAATATTCTGGATGTTGCCAGTCCACTGTATGGTCCAATTATTTTTTTATACCCCCCCCCCCCCCTACCTTAGATATTGGGCGCGTGGTGTGGAGTCTTTTTATATTTATATTAAACGGCAGCTATTAATTATTTTAAGGGAGATTAGCAATTATATATTATTACATTACATGACAACAAGGTAAATTTAAAAATATTTTTATTTTTTACTAATAAATCTGCAGATCAGAGGCCTCAACGTCACTGTTTTTTTAATCTCACTTTGTAGAATATTTAATATTCTAAAATACGCATTTTAAATATGTTATATATATATATATATATATATATAAACATATAAGATTCTTCGAAGCTGCCAGAAATTAGAAAAGTCACAATAAACGCGGTTTTAAGCATTAATATTCTGATAAACATAAAAGCGGCTTATTATTTGATAAACCAGTAATTGATATAAGCGGTAATAACTGTATCATTTAGCTCTGGGAGGGGTTTTAATCCAACTCTTCGCTGCGTCACTGTCAGAATCCAAAACTATGAATTGAAATAAAAAGAAGAATTTACATTCGGACACTGATCTTGTAATACAAATTTCACAGAGGAAGTACTCTATGCTCAGTCGGTTACAGACAGATTCATAGCAACATAAACTGGAACTAGAGTCTTTTGACATTTTATATCTTGAAAGTTACAAGTACATATTTAGTTATAAGCGAGTTTTTTACTATGATGGCATTTATCGAGCTGTCGCAAGCAGAAATTCTATTCAAAACACCAACGTTCGCAGCATTTTCTAAAAGACCTCCTGTCTTTTTTTGAAAAATAGAAAAAATTGTTCAACTTTATAGTTTTTTAATTAGAGCATCTGCCAATTCCATGTGTTTATGATAAAATTTTAGAAGATTGCTTATTGGCAAAAGTTCCACAGGAAGAGTGGTTGCTAATTAATGTTGAGGTACATTTTCTAACTCGCCAAAAAAAGTTTTTACGAGATCTTTAAAGAGAAATAAGTTCAAAGACATAGGAAAAGTCGGGGCTGATTTCCTCCCCATTCAAATAAAGACAATTTTAAGTCACGCGAATTGTTATTAATTAATTTGTTTATTTATTTTACTTTCTGTCTTCAATTTTTGATTAATTAATAACTGTATATAAAAAATACTATAAATATTAATTACATTTATATTAGTAATGAAACTAGTAAATCTGCAGATCAGGAACCTCAAACGTCAAATCAGCAGTTTTATTTTGAAATAATTTAATTTATTATTTAAAATATTCAACACGAGGTTTTAGTTTTTTCATATTTGTATTATTAAATAATACAAGAGATATATCAAACAATTTCAGAAAATTGAACTCTTAAAAATTTGCATCAGTAAATACGACTCTGTGCACTGACATTCCGAATTATTTTCCTGATTGTTTTCTTCATTAGGACCCCCCTCCGAATTGTCACAATAATTTCATAACTGCAACTGTCTTAATTTCAGCATTTTATATCTTGTATCTAAAATAATTTAAATATTGATCTTGTGATAATGACAATATTTAATTTGAACAATAGATTATTCTGATGAATATTGTAATTACTATTGATACCTTAATTCTTATATTTAATTGAAAATGACTGTTTCGTTTCATTGGTATGCTTTCATTAAAATCTGTTTCCAAATAAAATCACAAAAACAGTTATCTATAAGATTTTGTAGCGTATTCATTACTGTAACAGTAGGTGTCAGAAAATGCTGACAAAGTTGACGTTTTGAACCAAATTTTCGGATGTGACAATGCAGGAGAGGAAAAAAACAAAGTTTGTTGCAAGACAACAATCTCTTATAATTTAAAATTAAATTAATTTACCGTGAAACGAAAAAAAAAACAGAATGAAATTTAAAAATGAATACATAAAATATGTCAGAAAGTTTCGTGTTGTTGAGTGCGGAGTTTTTTTCTTTAAACTGCCTTATAGATATATGTCGTAGGCTAATTGCGAAATCCGGCTCCTTGCAAAAAACCTATGATGTTTGCAAACGGCCGGGTTAATTGGAGAATCATCTTCCTTTCTCCAATCGAACTGCTGTTTTTCACGCTTATTGCAAAGAGCCTAGAGACCGTTAAGCTAATTGAAAAAAGACCAGTTGCTTCACAGTCAACCAGATTTTGACCAGTTGTTGGTCCAAATATCGTGTTACATCCGAACCGAACCTGAAAATTCATTTGGAAATCAACCCGCAACAAGACCCGAACCTGCCAAAATAATCCATCGAACCGTAACCCGATCTGAACAGGATAAAATAATTTCTGTCAACACGCAACCTAACCCGAACCTGAAATTTCCATTTGAAGTCAACCCGAACCTAAAAAAGTTCCATCGAAACGAAAACTGATCCGAACAGGACAAAATAATTTCCGTCAACACGCAGCCCACGCCGAGCTTGAAAATTCATTTTGAACTCATCCCGCACCCAAAAAAAGTTCCATCGAACCGAAAACTGATCCGAACAAGACAATATAATTTCCGTTGATACGCAACCCAACCCGAACCTTAAATTTCTATTTGATGTCAACCCGAACCCAAAAAGTACCATCGAACCGCAAACTGATACGAACAGGACAAAATATTTTCCGTTGATACGCAACCCAACAACAAAACCCGAACCTGAAATTTCTATTTGATGTCAACCCGAACCCAAAAAAGTTCCATCGAACCAAAAACCTATCTGAACAGAAAAAATAATTTCCGTGAACACGCAACTCAACCCGAAAATTCAATTTGAAGCAACCCGAACCAAAAACAATTCCATCTAACCGAAAAGTGATCCGAACAGGACAAAATAATTTCCGTCGACAGGAAACCCAACCCGAACCTGAAAATTCCATTTGAAGACAACCCGAATCCAAAAAGTTTCATCGAACCGAAAACCGATCCTAACAGGACAAAATAATTCCCGTCGACACGCAATAACAACCCAGATTTAGGTTTCTGCAAGTCGGGATGTTGTGATTTTCACAAAGAAATTAATGAAATTAAGCATAACTAAAGTTTCAGATGAATTAATCATATTGCATCAAGCTTCTAAAACGTTTGCTATAATTAACATTTTAAAATTATTCTTATATATTTGTAGTCAATTTTTAATTATTAAAAAATATATTTCCCAATTTTAAATGAATGATTAAGTGCATCTCCTGAAACATTAATCTAATGCTACTAATATAGTATTTTTTAAAGTTTTTTTTAATAATATTTAAACAAACTACCCAACAAACACGTCATATGTGGCCGCTTGATGTAAACATTATGGCTAAATATTTTTGCGGCAATTTGTATCCAGCCACAGTTGTATATTAACTGATGCGCCGCTATATCCGGTAGCAGTCGACTAACGGATAACGGGCGAGCGCGGAGAAAACTACTGCATTTTCTGCGCTCAATAGCCACTAAAGTTAAATTTGTGGTCAGTATGTACAACAAACGCGAAACTTCCCGACACTCTTCTGATTCATTTTTAAACGTAAAGTCATAAAATTGACAGGGGTCACTGTTGAAGTGATTTGGAATCAAATGGCGTTTATCATTTTTGATAAATAATTTATTGCGTTATAAGCGATTTTTGTTACGTGACAACAGGTTTGTCTCTTTTCCCGCACAGTCGTGCCGGAAATTTGGTTCAAAACGTCACATTTGACAATATTTTCTGAAAGATCTTTCGTCATTACTAAAAAATCGAAAACTCTGTTCGATTACATAGTTTCTGAATAAGAACACCTGCCAATTTCAGGCATTTTCGAACAAAACTGAATTCAGAAATGTATCAGAAACTAGGTGATTTCAATTTGAGAACAGCCTTAATACATTGAATTTTCTTATGAACACACTGGAATAAAAATGAATATCCTTAAAATTTTAAACAAATTCAGACCTAAACAAGATACTACTAATATATAATTCACATTTACAGTTCGGTGTTGTAACTAATTTTTAATATGGTATGAAATTTGTTTAAAAAAGTATTTTTTTTTTCAGATGATGAAAATTAAATAAGATTTTAAAGAAAAAATATGTATATAATTGAAAGAAAGACAAAAATACAAAGTGATTTATTTTATAAAGGCATCGCTTTATAAAATACATTAAAATATTTTGTCTTCTCCCCCCCCCCTCTTGAAAAAGGCTTGTATGTGTTGGTTAATTAGAGTTTCGGTTGAAGGACACATTGGAAGGGAATCAACGTGATCAAGGTCAAGGTAGGGGAGATCGAAAATTCTCAGAACACACACGCCCGAGGCTCAAACTGGCTTCTGACTAGTCATTCTCATTTACAGTTAGAGTGAGCGCAGAGACAGATGTTGCTTGTTTATATCGGGTACGAGAGCAGCTAGCCTGTAATTTCTAAAAACATTGATAAGGTTTTATCAGTTTGTCTATTCATTAAATATATATGTTGTGATAATCTTTTTAGCATCATTTGATTCACGATAGAATTATTTTTTATAAAACCGCACGAAATTTTTAAAGTACTTTTCTTTTCAAAATGTAGAATGATATTTATTTTACAATTACTTATTTCATGAGATTCACTGATACTGTACTTTATTGCTTAAGGACGTTCTCAAATCCTGACCAATTTCTGAATTAATTTTTGTTTAGAATTACAAAAAACGTGTAGGTGTTGTCATTCAGAAACTATGTAATTGAAAGACTTTTTCATTTTTTGTTAAAGGCAGAAGATATTTCGTAAAATACTGTCAAAGTCGGCGTTTTGAACCGAATTCCCAAAGCGGCTGCTCGAGAAAGGGAATAAACTTGTCGTCAAGAATCCTTATAACTCGATAAGCAATTTATTTATCAGAAAATGGAAAACTCATTTCGATTTCAAATCACTTCAACAATCAGGCATGCCAATTTATTCCTTTACGTTTTAAGATGTGTCAGAATGTTTCGTGTTGTTGAGCCGGCAATAGAGAACCACCTTAAAATAGAAAATATTGAGATTTAATTTTCTGTCAAACTTCTGTTCTTTAACGTTTTTTAAATCTATTAAAAATATTTTCCGATAATGCATATGATTTAAAAATAATCTATAATAATAAACTATAAAAATAATCTATAAAAATAAACTATAACAATAAACTATAAAAATAATCTATAAAAATAAACTATAATAATAAACTATAAAAATAATCTATAAAAATAAACTATAATAATAAACTATAAAAATAATCTATAAAAATAAACTATAATAATAAACTACAATATATAATAAACTGTAATTTATTTAAAATAATTATTTTAGGATAATAATTTTTAAAGAAGTTTTATTCCCTTTCTTTTTATGAGTGTGGAAAATAATTGTTCTCAAAGAAAATTGTAAATTTTAATACAATTTAGAAAAACTAGAATAAGAAAAAAACATTAAAAATTTCAAAACGTTTTCAAATTGCTGAATTTTCATGTGAAAAGGTTAGATTATTATTATTTTAATATTTGGCTATTAAACTTTAAAAGATAAATAATCATAAAAAACTGGCCATTCATGAACTATATAAAATAAAAATGTATTGCAAATTTCTTTCTTTTATTTATTTATTTATTTTATTACTTGGGTGAAAAATTATATTCATAAAATTAAAATGATGCAAAAATGTTTTTTTTTTGGATTATCAATAATGATTTAATGAATAGACATCATATAATGGTAACATACTTAACAATAGTTGATTTTAAAACCATTGTGAAACAAAAGAAAGAAAAAAACTAACATTAGACACTCATACACATAAAGAAAAGATTATTTAAGCACCAATTCAAATTTTATTCTGTTAAAAAATGCTTTTTAGAAATTTACTTAAATTATAAAGTGTTTTTGCGTGAAAAAAAGTGCTATAATTCATCATTTAGGTACACTTTTCAAGAAAACTATAAGTTCAAATTACCTTGGGTTTTTTTTTCAAAACACTAATACTTGACATAGTGAATTAATTAGTTTTTTTTAATTATATACTTTTAAAATTTATGTGAAATATGATTATTTAAAAAAGGCATTTGATATAAATTTTAAATATATATAATTGAAAAAGTAAACAAATTAATTCACTATGTCAAACATTGTGTTTCTCAAATTTTTGAAAAAAAATCAAGGTAAGTGAATTTATAATTTTCTTGAAAAGTGTACCTAAATGATTATTAGTACTTTATTTCACGCAAAAACACTTTATCATTTAAATAAACTCCAAAAAAATATTTTCTTTTATAGAATAAATTTTGATTTATGTCTAAATAATCTTTATTGGGTGACAATGGCTGGGTTTTTGCTAGCTTACATTTATAATACCCATAAAAGGTATTTTTGTGGGCAGTTTTGGGCTGGATTTAATTCTTGAAAACCACAAATGGCGTTGCTATGGCAAGTTTCTGGCTAGCTTTTATTCTTTATGATTTTTAATGGTCTAGCTATGGCAAGTTTCCATTAATAATTGCCATTTAAAGTATAATTGTGGCCAGTTTTAGGCTATCTATCATTTATGATTAACCGTTAGTGGTCTAATTATGGGGATCTTATTGTATTTCTGGCCAATTCTGTTGCGGCCATATTGTGGCCAGCGTGACAGTTTTTTGACGTTGCCGTTACGGCCAATGATAGCGGCCCCCCATCTGACAGTTTGGGCCAAAGCTAACGTAGCCATCAGTGGCCCGCAAGTTCTGTGTTCGTTGGGTATTAGTATAATTTGACTTCGGGTTTGGATGTAGGTGTGTTGTGTTCGGGTAGCGCTAAGGTTTGATAAGAATTTTTTTGTCGGGTTGCGTATCGACAAAAATTATTTTGTCGTGTTCGGAACTGTTTGCGGTTCGATGGAACTTTGTGTTAACTTCAAATTGAACTTTCAGGTTTGTGTTGCATTGCGTGCCGACGGAAATTATTTTGTCCTGTTCGTATCGGTTTCATGGAACATTTTGGGTTCGGGTTGACTTCAAATTTAATTTTCAGGTTCGGGTTTGGTTGCGTGTTGACGGAAATTTTGTTCTGTTCATATCGGTGGTTTTTGGTTCGATGGGAATTTTTTGGGTTCGGTTTGACTTCAAATTCAATTTTCAGGTTCGGGTTGGGTTGTGTGCTGGCGGAAATTATTTTGTCCTTTTCGGATAAGTTTTCGATTCGATGGAACTTTTTTGGTTTCGGGATAACTTCAAATGGAAATTTCAGGTTCGGGTTGTGTTGACTGTTGACGGAAATTATTTTGTCCTGTTTGCATTGGTTTTCAGTTCGATGGAACTTTTTGGTTCAGGTTGACTTCAAATTACATTTTCAGTTCGAGTTGGGTTGCGTGTTGACGGAAATTATTTTGTCTTGTTCGTATCGGTTTTCAGTTCGATGGAACATATTTTAGGGTTCCGGTTGACTTCAAATTGAATTTTCAAGTTCAGAATGGGTTGCGTGCTGACGGAAATTACTTGTTCTTTTCGGATCAGTTTTTGATTCGATGGAACTTTTTTGGTTTCGGGTTAACTTCAAATGGAAATTTCAGGTTCGGGTTGTGTTGAGTGTTGGCGGAAATTATTTTGTCCTGTTCGGAACAATTTTCGGTTCGATGGAACATTTTTTGGGTTCGGGTTGACTTCAGAATGAATTTTTAGGTTCGAGTTGCGTTGGGTGCTGACAGAAATTATTTTATCCTGTTCGGATCACTTTTCGGTTCAATGGAACTTTTGGGGGGTTCTGGTTGACTTAAAATTGAATTTTCAATTCGGGTTGGGTTGCGTGTTTCGGAAATTATTTTGTCCTTTTCGGATCGCCTTACGGTTCGATGGATTTTTTTTTGTCAAGTTCGGGTCGTGTTGCGTGTTGATTTCAAAATTAATTTTCAGGAACGGGTCGAGTATAACACGATATTTGGACAAACAGCTCGTCAAAATCTGGTTGACTGTGAAACAAGTGGTTAGTTTTCAATTAGCCTAACGCTCTCTAGGCTCTTTGAAATAAGCCTGAAAAACATCAGGCTCATTGGAGAAAGGAAGATGATTCTCCAGTTAGCCAGGCTCTTTGCAAAAAGCCGGATTTCGCGATTAGCCAACGACATATACACCCTTTTCGAGAAACAACTGTAACAACTTTCTAAAATTTCATTAGTGTCAGCATTCTGAAAATCCCGCATTTAACATATATTTTTTCATATTCGTATTCTTTTTTGCGGCCCTGTAAAATAACTATAAATGCTATATACACCCCTCTTCGAGAAAAAACATACTGTAGTTGACTGTAACAACATTCTAAAATTTCCTTACCATCAGCATTCTACAAATCCCGCAATTAACATATATTCGTTCAATCATTCGCTTTATTCATTTAATCCGTCGTTTCATAAAATCGTTTCATAAAGTCGTTTCATTAGGATTTTATATAAACTAAGGCATCGAACCCGGGCTTCCCGAGATAGAGAATATGTGTGAAAACCATTTATTTTTTTTAATTGAAAACTAATAGATTTTTTACATTTAATAATTTTTGTTTGATTGCCCGCTAACAACACCAAAGAGCATTTTTATATGAAATATGTCTTATATATTCAAATAAAATTTCAAAATATATTAAATCCGGTAATTTCGTATTGCCTTTTCGAGTCAGAAGTTAATTGCCGAAGAAATCGCTAAAAATTTCGTTATCTGCAGCAGTTTTTTTTAATTATTCTGATAATTTCAGCAGTTTTAAGTGCTTATTTCAATTACATGTCTGTTAAATCTGTGTTTTGTTTATACTATTTTATTTACTCCTTAATGAAGTTTTTATTTCGTTATTGAATATTAGCTGGAAACAAATGCTGAACTTTTTATATTGTTTAAAGTGCAAACAGATTAATAATTTGCAATCGTCTGCAAGCGATAGAGATAGCTGAAAAAAAAAATCATGCTTGAAATTTAATTTAAATGCTATAATAAATCAGTCAATTAAGATACAGTTTTCAAACACATTGCATTTGAAAGTAGATTTTTTTCCCTATATAACGATGTAAAAATTAAAATTTTGCGATGTTTAGAAATTAAAAAATTGCAGTAGCAAAAATCACAAAACCGAAATTTCATCGTCAACTGTTGCCATTCGCAAAGTGACGTCAGCGTTGCGCACGGACAGGTTTGTCCTGTATAATATAGATAGGGCAGATTATCATAACATTTATAGTTGCGATTACAGTCCTAATTGAATTTCAAATTCAGATTATAATTACATATAATTGAAATTATAGTCTGTTTCATGCAATTAAATTGTAATCAAATTATAGATTAATCAGATTCGAATTTTCCCAACTCTGTATAATCATAATCATAGCATTTTTAATTACGATTACAACCCTAATTGAATTTCAAATTCAGATTATGATTACATGTAATTGAAATTATAATCTGTTACATGCGATTAAATTGTAATCAGATAACAGATTAATCAGATTCGAATTTATTCACCTCTGTATAATCATAATCATAGCATTTGTAATTACGATTACAATCCTAATTGAATTTCAAATACAGATTATGATTACATGTAATTGAAATTATAAATTGTTACATGCGATTAAATTGTAATCAGATTACAGATTAATCAGAATTCAAATTTGTCAAAGTCTGGAGAGGGGCGTGTGTGAAAGAGTGCTTGGTTCCCATTCATATGTATAACCAAGCCTAACATAGCCAAGTACAAATAAATTTTAAAATTTAAAATTATATAGACATTTTAGTTAATAAACAATATTTAAATTGAAAAAAAAAAAAGAAAGAAAGGAAATAAAACAAACTATATCAAATATCAATAATTCTTTAATCCCTTTAATAATTCCATTAATTCCCATAATTCCAAAAATAAATATCTGCATATTAATTAAAAAGAACTATAAAGATGTTGAAACAACTTCATTAGAAAACGTTTTTTGAAAACAAAATTTTTCACAACAAAAGCTACTATTTTCATTTCGTTGTTGTGATTCATTTCAATGTCGGGAAGGAAAAAAGAAAACTTTTCCCTCAAAAACATAAAATCTTCTTATACGTTCCCATGCTCATTTTTATATGTGAAAGAATGAAATTTTCAAATACTTTGGAATCGAATAGTGTTTCCCTTGAGGACGTTTCGACAAAGTGTGTTACTAAAATTGGTTTGAATTCCAACTTTAAGATGCTTTGTCTTGAACCCCTTGTAGAATAGTGGGTAAAATATTATATATATACATTTTAATTTTAATACCAAAAGGCCACAATAGCACCAGAATATTGGAATAAAATATTGATTTTATAATGTGCGTGAAGAAAGCTTTTGCTTATTTTCAAATAAATTGTTCGAAAATCCTGTTGTCATTCTGCCATTTCAATATTTTAGTAACAGAAGTGCACTGCCACATGGACATACATTAAAGAAAAAGAAAAATATATTCTACTTCCTTTGAAAGAAGTTAGAAGTAAACGACAATGATTTATATAAAAGTGCATTTCGCATTTTAAAAAAATTATGAAACTTTATGCGTATCATTTAAAATATACTCTGCACAACTTTAAAAATAAATAAATCCTATCCTAATAATATTATAAATCTGATTGTGTGCAAATGTTAGGCTGAAGCCAGCGTCAAAATGAAGCATTTAATTATCCTGTATCTTTGCATATAAGTTGATTATAACCCTCAAATGAACATAGAATGGTTTTTGTTTATTTTATTTCAATATTTTTCTTAATAATTCAAAATTTCATTATTTTCATAGAGAATAAATGGACATTTTTTCGTATATTTTAAAATGGTTGGTTGGTTTGGTTGGTTTGGCCCAAAGGGCCCGGTTTTGCAGCTTTTTTTAAAATGGTTAAATTTATTTTACCGTTGCTAATACTTTATCGTTGCCAATATAAAATAAAACCCCTGAGTAATAATTTTTAATCAACAATTTATTTTCAAGTGAAAAATTTCCACGTGAAAAATGAAAAGGAAATGAATTATTTAAGAATTAAACAGAATATGAAATGATGTCATATTAGAAACAAAACGTGCGTTTTCAAATATTTGATAATAATACAAAGTGCATAAATACGAGTAAATATGGAAAGCAAGCGAATGTGATGTCATATATAGAAAAATAAAACAGATTTGTTTTGATGTTGAAATAAAATGATCTTGGGTTATCAAATTATTTGTGATTAATTTCTCTTTTTTTTCTTTTTCTTTTTGACATGAAAGTAATTATTTTAAATGTACGTAATATATGTATTTTAAATGTATGTGTTGTAAATTAAAGTTCTGTGTTTTAAATGAAATGAGTGAAAGATTTATATTTTTAATGAATTCAATACGAATGATGGGATAGGTTGGCGATTTATCGTCTGCACACGGCTAACATAAAGATACCATATTTTTAATTTAAATTTTAAAAAGTAAAAAATAAAATATATATATATATATATATATATATATATATATATATATATATATATATATATATATATATATATATATATATATATATATATATATTGGATGGCAAATGTCAATGATATGCATCGCAAAATTATCCGTATCGAAAATCAGAAAATCTTAATAAAAATAACTATATTTTTTAAAAGAAAGTTGCTTTTCTCATAAAAGGTAAAGATTTAATATGATTGTGTCGAAGTAACAGCATTTTTCCTCTATCATTTTTCCACAATCGAAACACATTTGTAACGGTTTCGCACCGGACACACGGTTCAACCGTAACACACGGTTTCGAACCGGAATTTAATTTTACATTTCTTTTAGTTTTAAAATAGGAAAAACTTTGTTGTCGTTTTTAAATATAGCTTTTTTTAAAGTTGTTTCATAATAGATTTTTGTAAAGTCTTGTAGGATAAGAAAAATTGCATAGATTTTAAAGCAATGTTTAAGTAAAATTACGATATTTTTTAAACTTAAAAAACAACAATGTTATCGAAAAGAAAATCGATTTTACCAACAAATTCGCGTAATGCAAAAGCAAAGAAGAAATCAAAAAGTAATAAATCTTTTCTTCCAGCCGAATTGTGTAAACTTGAACAAGCCGATCGTGCCAATTCATAACATTATAAACGTGAACGTGCGTTCTATATAGTAGAATTTTTTTTACATATAGTTAGAAAATTTCCGAGAATAACAAGATTAGGGGTCTGTAATTAAGTCCATAATCAATTTGCTTTTTTTTTTATCAAGTGAAATTTGGCGCAAAATTAAATACATTGTTGTAACCAGATTTGTTTTTTGCGTGGTAAACACTTAATGGTATTTTAGATGATCATTTCCCCGCTCACCTTTGATGCCCTGTAAAACATATTAAAAACTATTAGCCGATAATTTTCTAATATTCTTATTGCTTCATGATGGTTCATACTTTAAACCTGAATCGGTCATGCCAGTGTCGTTCAATTTTTATTCCTAATCCTAACCCTAATCGTATCCTATCCTAATCCTGATAATAACTTTAAAGAATATTCTTTGACACGAATATGTAAATTAAATCAATATCCATAAATGGAATGAATGGAAAATAGAATAAATAGAAATGGCAAAATAAAATAACAAGAAAGTACATTTATTGGACACCTAACCCTAGAGAAAGCGTAAAAAATTTCAAGCGCATGAAATAAATTAAAACAATCCTATATATACTAACAAAAATATGTAAATTTAGATAATCAGATTTGTGTCGTCGGTATTTATTTGCTAATAGTGTTCTTGACGCGATAAAGAAAATATCGAGGTTAAATTGGGCAGAATTTAAAGTACTTTCTAGCAACCTTTATTTACATTTTAGAATCGCATCAGATTGTTATATCTTTGTGAAATATCTATCAATGTATAAAATTCACAAGCAGTTTGTTCACTATTTACACCACTTAGCGTGAAACACTTAATTTAATATATACATAAACAAGATAATGTAGTAAGAAATATATAACATATATCTATGCAAATAAACAATATAATAATGCCCATTTAGCAATGCACACATATACAAATTGTACACCAAATACCACCTAAAATGCACTGTTGTATAGAAGAATTCTGCCTGTGTTGTTGTTCGTTTTACGAAAAGGAATTCTTCGATTTTCACGATTTTACTGGGTCTCCTTTTTTCATTAGTTGCAGTTTCATTTTCGCGATTGTACATATTATTTGGAATGAAATTTCACTTTTTTAAGACTGGGTTATGTCAAGGCCCCTATAGCAAACAAATACCGTATGGTCTCCTATAAAATGTGATAAAGCTTTGGTTAATTATATATGTTGTTAATTATCAAGTGAAATTTTTTGCTAAATTAATGCATTTATTCTTTTTTTAATGTTACGTGAACGAAGTCACGGGTAACAGCTAGTAAATAAATAAATATTTTCAAAACTAAAGATGAAATATCAATAATTCGTTTTGAGCTCATATACACTAATTAGAAAATGGTTAAATAAATAATATTTATTTAATCATTATCATGTATCGTAATAATGATATTTTATACTCAATTAATAAATGAATATAAAAAATCATTAAATAAAACGTATATTAAACAGTGTTGCAAGAATAACTCAAATATTTTATAATACCTCGAACATATATTTTTACAGTTCTATTTATATGTAGAACTAATAAAATTAATATATTTCAGAAGAAAAAATCTCCTCCCTGTGCCCCTCTCCCCCCCTCCCATGCATTTACTTTTACACTCATTAATGTTATTATTTTTCAAAAATAAGCTTTATACCTTATAAGTATTTGCATATATCTGCACTCATCATTGATTTTAAGAACATCTAATAAATCATTCGATTATTAAAAATTCATTCACTGATTATCCCCTCATTTCCCGTAAACTTACTTACAATATGATATCGGTACTAAACTAACGACACTTCACGGAATGCTTATCTTTTGGTATTGAATAAAAAAAGCTAATACGATATCCCACCCCCTTTCCACAACTGTACTTCTTGTCCATAAACCTCTGACCTCATTTGAAGTAAGATGGAGGCACTTACAAACTTTAAATTTCCTGCGTCCCACCAAACACTAATGGTCTGTAATACACTTCATCTATAGGCACGGCCAAACTCCATCTTTCTTCCTTCCCTCATACGGCCTTCACAATCCCCCTTAGTTTCGGAATCGTAAAGGGCTATTTTGGCCGGTAGATGGCGCGATATACTTACCATAAATAGTGCTTAGTAAAGGTTACTTCTGTACATAAAAATACAAAAATCTTTGCAATATATTCATTATAAAAGGTATATATAACATATGTATCTTTTGTTTCGACGCTTTCTTTACTACAAACAGGAAAAACTAAAAGATTTAGAGGTAAAATAAATAAATACAATGCTTTAAGCAATTAAAAATAGTTTACATAACACGCTACTACAAAATGCAAAACAAACATTATAAGTAAATTTCTATATTTATATACATTTAGATTCTTGATTACTTGAAACATTAATAATTCTGAGCGTAAAATACACAGTAATAAATTTAAAAAAATATTTACTAGTTTCACAATAATCAGAAGATTAAGCAAGTTCGCCAATGAACTCATATCGAATTTTGTTTTTCTTCTCAAAACATGAATTATTTTTACACGATTCTGAATTATTTAAAATATGTATAATATGTACATTCAAAATAATTTTCAATAAATTTAACCATTATAGGTATATCTGAAATACATAAGCATATAGAAATATAATAGAATTACATATAAATTTAAATATTATATTCTAATTCTGGAAAGTCATTGTATAAAAGTATGTATATGATAAAAATAAAAAGATACTTACAGGTTTCATAATATCAAGGGAATAAGAAAACCTATTTCGCCAACATCCGGCAATCAACTCATATCGATTTTTTTTCTCTTAAAACATGGATTATTTAACAAAATAATAATAATTGTTACAGGTTTCATTATTTTAGAAAATGAACAAGTTTTTTTTTTTTTTTTTTTTTTTTTTTTTTTTTTTTTTTTTGCTGTAGCATTATGCGTTCCATTTATGAGAGAATAGATTTTGTGGAAATTTTACAATATTGGTTACAGAAATTACAGAATATTTTTTTAGAATTTTAAAATATTAATTCATAAATCTATCCATCATACTTGTATATATAAATGTATCTATAGGTATATGCAGATTCTATTTCTGGATTAGAATTTAAACATTGATAATTTTTACAGTGAAATATACAGTAAATATTAAAATATATAATATATATTTATATAATAATAAATATATAATAATATAATAATATAAAAATTAAAATTAAGTAAACTTTAAAAATTTTCTTGAGTTCTTACATGAGGATGAATTGGCTTCACTTGTAAAATTCCTTGCCATATTTTTTAAAATGATGGGCAAAAATTTTGCACATATTAATGAGCATATATTTGTTTTATGATCGTTTAACTCCCATTCCCATAAAGGGTTTTTTATTACTCTCGGATATATTAATTCATATATAGTTTTGACGATTCCGTTTGTATTTAGGATTGGTATAATTTGCTCCATAAAGTCTAAAATTGTGGAAATTAGGCAGATGAATTGGGGTTTGGGATAAGACAATCCACCTCTGTCCTGATTGGCAATTAATTGAAGAATGGGTGCATCACATTCATCTGTTTCTACGTTTGATAAGCAGGATTCACAATTAAAATTTTCTTTAATGACTCTGACGAGATATCCGCTAACAATGGCAATGCTTGCAAACTTCAGGTTAACTCTTGGTGGTGCTAGCAATTAAAAAGAAATTAATTAAGTGGTTTATAATTCCGATCATTAAAATTCAATTTAAATCTAAAAATAAATTGAGAGCCGCAGCAATTTTATAGAGCACCTGTTTCGAAAATTTTGTTCTGTACTTCTACTGATTTCTGGTGTATCGGTAATAATTTAATAAAATAATTTTAACAATTTGATGTAATTTTATAGTATTATTTTACATAAATATTTGTACACCAGTCAGTAAAAACGTGTGTTTACTATACACAAAATTTTTTATACGGTAATAAAATATTTCACAAAAGAAGTGCCTATTCTGTACGGCTCCTGGTGCCAGAGCACCACCCGCATCAACGTTGCTGCAACTCTAATTGCATTCAAAATTAATATTAAATGACTTACCTTGTTCTATCATTAGACGATCCAGAATTTCTAGAATATTTTCAGGAAGATTATATGTAAATTCTGGCTTTTGAAGAGAACGGTCTTTAATGATTCGAACATTACTTGTAGAGATACTATTATGACTCTGTCCGGCATTCGAATATTTGGATTTCATCAGTTGTCCAGTTTTTAAAATTTTCTCCATGCTTAATAAGGTTGTTCTTACATCCATCACATCATTTCCCCCATTCATCTGTCTTAGTGCAGAAAATAATGATTCAATAGGATCACTATTAAATGTTCTGGTCAAAATATAGTGATAGCCAGACTCTAACAGATATCGTATGCAGTTTGTGGTAGACAATGTTGTTAACATTAATGCTTCATGTGTTTCTTTAGTTAAATACTGCATATTTCTTTCAGTTGATGATATCTTTATACATTTCATATATTCGAGAAAATCATTTTCCAGCCAATTAAGCCTTTCATCACCCAAGGCAAAGAAATGCATTTTGTTTTTATTTCTTGAATTAATATGCTGATGGCAATCGGATACATCATGCATTGTAAACCATTTGTATATGTTTTTCATAAACGTAATTGTTCCCGAAGCATCTTTAAACTCATAAGCTTTTCGATGCCTGGCTGAATTTTCACATAAAAAGGATAGAGCAGCAGTCACTGGGGGAGAGAAAATCATTACGGCGCGACCAACATTCATCTTATCGATATTAGTTGGCTCGACATGTCGCCTAGTCAAATTTCTAACTGCTTTTATATTAGCTGTTTGTTGCAGTTGTTGCAGTTGTTTTAAGTATTTTCCGGAAATAATTTCCTCTTTATACGCCATTTCTCTTTCTAATAACTGGGATCTAATATTTTTGATCAAATGATTTTGATCAAAACTTAAAAAGAGAGGCCTTGTACTATCGTTTGGATGGTTTACTTTGTAATTTAACTTTCCGTTCCCGAGCATGCGAAACATACAGACATTTGTCTTGTGATTGTCAGTAACTAATCGAATTATTTTAAAACCGCAACTTTCTACCTCTGATAATACCTTCAGAGTCAACTCATACAGTTCCTTGCCAGTTAGTTGCTTGGTAAAAAAATACCCACACGGTATTCTAAAATTTGATGACAAACCATTAATTAAAAAACATAACAATCTGTTGGCTAATTGGCATGAGTTTTTTTTTTTCATAATTTGTTTGAAAACCAAAAAAACAATCAGCTTTAGCATCATACTGCAGATTTTTTTCTATTGCCATTTCATCAATAATCAGGGAGCAGAATCTTTCAAAATTATTTAATTTATCTGCTTCGCCAGTCAGTCTTTCCTTTATTAAAGATGTGACTCCTAGCTCTCCAGTAAATGGCCCCAGATAGCGCGCTAAAGTCATCTTAGACGGCAGAGTCAACAGTTTTCTGTCTCGTACGCAATTATATTCTTTGGGAGAAGAGGCATTCCACAAAACGCACTCACGAATGACTTCTTCATTCCATGTGGGTCTTTTAACAAAAAAATTATCAATTTGATTCAGTATAAAAGTAGCTTTCCTATTACCCACTTCTTCACTCATAATTATCAACTTCTCTAATTCAGAATGGTATTCATTTTTCTCATAATACTTCAATTTTTCTTCGACTCTTTCTAAATGCTCTTTTAAATTTTCAATTTCGGTATTTTTTTTTCATAATTTACATTTTAAGAGCTTCACTTCATTTCTTTTTTTATCTAGAATGCTTCTAATATCATTTATAACTGCTTCATTACATTCTGGTGAGGGCAAAGGATGAGGGTTTTCATCTAATTTCGGACAATCGGTATCAGTACAACTTCGTTTCCGTTTGACAGGTTTTTCTGGCTTCTCTTTTGCTTCTCTTTGAAAAACAGATTTTCTTTTTCTGCTAGATGTGGGTTGCATGTAAGATGGATAATTTTCAAATATGCTTGGCTCAGCATTTGGTAACAATCGTTTCCGTTTCGGAGTTTTTAAATAATCCTCTTCCCGAAAATGCTTACTGCAGATAACTGACGAATTTGATTTGTCATTAACACAGAAATTTTCCCTGGATATAAGTTTTAACCATTTATTCCTTAAGTCCAACCTTGAAGGAAATTCATGAAAAGAAATTCCAGGTATTTTTTTATCTGAATGCGAAACACAATATGGAACACAGCAATAAACCATTTTCTACTAAAAAACTAAGAACTTGCTATTTCACTTACGTTGTATCTAAGAAAACACAAGAGCGAACAGCGAAGATAAGGAAATTCTTCATTTGTCATGGTAAGTAATAGCGCCCTCTACGTTCGTCCGGGGAGAATATCTGATTCCTCTTGAACAAAGGGGAAATGACTTTTTGTTACGGCCGTATAAGGGGAGAAGGGATCGAGTTTGGCCGTGCTATAGGTCATTACTCGAAAGAATAAAATATAAGAAGTACATAATTATTAGTCAGTCTCAATTGAACAAGAGATTTCTTCCCCTCCCATTTTTTAAAAGTACTCCCCACACTTAGATTTCTAGGCAACATTCAGCGTTATCTATTAGGAAAAGGAAGTTTTTCAAACTTTCGAAACTCGACCTTAATTAAATTTTCAATCACTTAAACAAAGATTCAGCTATATCGTTTTTCACAATGATGTTTTCCAAGTTATATTAGCAAATATATATGTTGATGAGTGCACAAGCTGTAATAGATGGAATCTTTAACATGTAAAAGTAAAAAATGACCCTTTTTGTAGAATTCAGGGAAATAAGCAAACTACATTACATTAAAAACGGGTTTATCATTTACATTTCATAATTTATAAAAGGCATGCTGAAGTGAAAACAATTTCAGAGCACCTTTTATCTCTATCTCTATAAAACAGTAGGTGTCTGTCTGCCTGCGCGCGGTTTTCACCGTAATTATAACACCTAGGACTCAGAAATTTTTGTCATGTGTAGATGTTGTCACCGGACAGTATACCTCTCGACCGGATTTTGAAATTTTAATTTAGATTTAAAAAAAAATTAAAACGTGTATATGGAATTTTGGGTTTGAGGCTATTTCAAGCTCCTCCCATGAAATAGCCTCGGCAACGCCATCCGTGGCAACGAAGCAGCCAGCCAATGAGAGCAGGTGCAGGATCCAGGATTTTGGGTTCGAGACTTTTTACAGCTCTCCGCCAAGTTCACGGTAACGAAGCAGCCAGCCAATGAGAGCAGCGGTTATTACGGGATATAGCGAGCGATAGCATTTCCTTCCTTTACGGAAGCGACTAGCCACAGATTTCATTGTTTTGTTTATGTTTGAGTTTTTTATTTTAAAGAAAATGAATATATTTTTGACTGATTGAGATTAAAGTAGGTTAGTTTTGATTGTATTCATTCTTTGTATGTTTAGTTGTCCCCATATATTATGTTTTAGGTAAGAATATAACTTGCATTTTACTGATTGTATTTTTCATGTTCTGAAATGAAACAAACTGTTTTCAATAACAAATCTTAATGAATTAAATTAATCTTACATCTTACACTTTACTATAAAATGTGCAGTTCTACAATTTATCGCATGTTACAACGTTCTCGGGAACTAAAAATGTAGTAAAAAACTCTTAACAGAAAGATTGTAAATTAACAAACTCATATATATAAGATATAACTTTAAACTGATATGCCTCTTCAAGTGTTGTCGAAATTAATGTAATGTAAATATTTCTTAAATATTATGATTTTGTTTAAGAATTGGAAACATTCAGTGAAGTGTAGATTGTATTTTTTCATCAAAACAATTTGATTTGTAAGTATGAGGTAAAAAAAAATCACCATTTTCTCACATGATGAGTTTCATCAGAAAGTAAAACAATAAATAAATATGAATGATTTGCGGAGCTGTTTCAAAATAATTATAAAGAATAAGTCTTTAAAAATGTAAAATCAATGTTATTTCTGGCCGAGTTTTTTTTAAATAATTATAAACCATTTTAATTTGTAAGCATGTTGTAAAAAAATCACCATTTAGTGACAAATTTTGTGTTTTATAAGAATCGCCCAAGAACGGACATGCAATGTGATATAAAATTTATGTTGTCATCACACTAATTATTTTTGTTGAGGGTTTCTGGGTGATGTTATTGAATTAGTGATAGAAACAGCTCCGCAAATCATTCATATTTACTTATTGTTTAACGTGCTGATAAAACTCATAATATGTGAGAAAACGGTGATTTTTTTTTAACTTCATATTTACAAATTAAATTGTTTTGCGAATTGTAAGTATGAGGTAAAAAAAAATAACCGTTTTCTCATATAATGAGTTTCATCAGAAAGTAAAACAATAAATAAATATGAATGATTTGCGGAGCTGTTTCAAAATAATTATAAAGAATAAGTGTTTAAAAATGTAAAATCAATGTTATTTCTGGCCGCGTTTTTTTAAAAATAATTATAAACCATTTTAATTTGTAAGCATGTTGTAAAAAAATTACCATTTTGTGACAAATTTTGAGTTTTATAAGAATCGCCCGAGAACGGACATGGAATGTGGTATAAAATTTATGTTGTCATCACACTCTATAATTATTTTTGTTGAGGGTTTTCGGGCGATGTGATTGAATTTTTGATAGAAACAGCTCCGCAAATCATTCATATTTACTTAATGTTTAACTTGCTGATAAAACTCATAATATGTGAGAAAACGGTGATTTTTTTTTTAAATTCATATTTACAAATTAAATTGTTTTGCGGATTGTAAGTATGAGGTAAAAAAGAAAAAACATTTTCTCACATAATGAGTTTCATCAGAAAGTAAAACAATAAATAAATATGAATGATTTGCGGAGCTGTTTCAAAATAATTAAAAAGAATAAGTCTTTAAAAATGTAAAATCAATGTTATTTCTGGCCGAGGTTTTTAAAAATAATTATAAACCATTTTACTTTGTAAGCATGTTGTAAAAAAATCACCATTTTGTGACAAATTTTGAGTTTTATAAGAATCGCCCGAGAACGGACATGGAATATGGTATAAAATTTATGTTGTCATCACACTCTATATAATTATTTTTGTTGAGGGTTTTTGGGCGATGTTATTGAATTTTTGATAGAAACAGCTCCGCAAATCATTCATATTAACTTAATGTTTTAACTTGCTGATAAAACTCATAATATGTGAGAAAACGGTGATTTTTTTTTTTTTACTTCATATTTACAAATTAAATTGTTTTGAGGAAAAAATACATCCTACACTGACTGCACTGAATGTTTTAATTTCTTAGCAAACTCATAATGTTTAAGAATTATTTACATTATATTGATTTCGACAACAGTTGATGAGGCATATCAGTTTAAAGTTGTATCTTATATATGAGTTTGTTAAGTCAATGATGTGAAACTTATGATTATTTATTTATTGTTATTTACAATTTTTCTTTCTGTTACTGTTATTGGACTACATTTTTAGTTCCCAAGAACGTTGTAATATGCGATAAATTGTAGAACTGTACATTTTATAGTAAAGTGTAAGATTAATTTGATTCATTAAGATTTGTTATTGAAAACAGTTTGTTTCATTTAAGAACATGAGCTGATGTGTCTAGCGCTATGAAAACATTCAATAAAGTGCAAAATATATTCTTACCAAACACATAACATATGGGGGCAACTACGCATACAAAGAATGAATACAATTGAAACTAACTTATGTGAACCTCAATTAGCCAAAAATATATACCTTTTCTTTAAAATAAAACTCAAACATAAACAAAACAATAAAATCTGTGGCTAGCCGCTTTCAGCTGTGAACATGAACTGCCGTTGCTGGATCCTGGATAATCCCATATTCACACCTTGATAGGGAAAAGCGGATTAGGATAGGTAGATAGGGAAACCCCGTTATCGGATCGGGACATTAGGTGTAATTAAGAAACATTTGTATATTTGTAATAATTAGCGGGAATGGGATGTTTGTGTGCGTGCTGTTTTTAATAAAGACACTTGCATTTTTTCTGCAACCCTTTCACGAAAGTTTTTCTTCGAACCTTTCACAAAATCAGTATTTTTTCCACAATCCTTTGACGAATTTCGTACTTTTTCTGCGATCCTTTGACTAAATTCAAGTTTTTCCTGCAATCATTTGACGAAATTTGCTTTTTTGTGATTCTTTAACGAAATTCGTGTTTTTTCGACATATTTTTGTCGAGATTCATGTTTTTTCAGTGATCCTACGACGTAATTCGTGTTTTTTTCAGCGATCATTTGAAGAAATTAAAATTTTTCCTGTGATCCTTTGGCGAAATTTGCGTTTTCCCCGCGATCCTTTGATGAAATTCGCATTTTTAATGATCCTTTGACAAAATTCGTGTTTTTTCAGCGATTATTTGATGAAATTCGTGTTTTTCTCGCGAACCTTTGACAAAATTCACGTTTGCCAGCGATTGTTTGATAAAATGTGCTTTTTTCTATTATGATAGGGAAAAGCGGATTAGGATAGGTAGATAGGGAAACCCCATTATCGGATCGGGACATTAGATGTTATTAAGAAACATTTGTATATTTGTAATAGTTAGTGAAAATGGCGAGATAAAGAGGGTGGGGGGGGGAGGACTTTTTATTAAATATCGCATTTGTTCTACATCAACTTCCTCTCACCACCAGGGGGTGCTTTGCTATCTCTGTTTCTATGGGCTAGATCACGACGGGGTATGGCTCTTTCCACTCGACATCAATAGAGCTTACTGATTTTAGTTCGGATTTTCACCACAGGGGCGCTTTCGTATCTCTGGTTCTATGGGCTGGATCATGACGGGGTATGCCTCATTCGAATCGACATTGATAACCTTAATGATTTCAGTTATGTTCGTATAGAATATATCGTGCCCCCTGGCGGTGGAAGGTGTAACTAAAGGATTTTGCAGCTAACTCGGGTTCTATGGGTCATCACGACACGCTTTGGCTCATTCGACTCGACATCAATAGAGCTTACCGATTTTAGTTCCGAGTTTCACCACCAAGGGGCGCTTTCCTATTTCTGTTTCTATGGGCTGGATCACAATGGGGTATGGCTCTTTCTACTTGACATCGATAGAGCTGACTGATTTTAGTTCAGATTTTCACCACCAGGGGTGCTTTCTTATTTCTGGTTCTATGGGCTGGATCACGACGGGGTATGGCTCATTCGACTCTACATTGATAGAGCTTATCGATTTTCACCACCAGGGGCGCTTTTCTATCTCTGGTTCTATGGGCTGGATCATGAAGGGGTATGGCTCTTTCGACTCGACTTACGGTAATATGTGGAAGTGTGTATGGCACGCCCAGTGTTTGCTGTCTAAGGTAGTGGGGCCCCAACATTAGATTTGTTTAAAAATTAAAAAATGTTCAACACTGATTTCAGGTACATTTAAGGTTGTTGGCACGGGCAACGCCGGGCAGGTAAGCTAGTTATCAATATAAATTTAAAATATACCAAATGAAACTATGGAGTAAACTAGTGCAAAAATATAAACGATGTAAAACGAAACAACGTTAAAACTATTTTAAAATGGTAAAAGAAGCTTGTCACGTTAATTTAACGATACCAAGGCTACACTAGATACCGGGCTTGGTCATTCATTATGATTACGTCACAAAAGGTGGCTGGCCGTGACCAGCGATTGGTGCAAAGCGACGAGCCTGTCGTTTTGTGCCAATCGCTGTATGTCTTTCATTTTGTCGTTTCGCTTTGTACCAATCGCTGGTAGCGGCCAGCCACCATTTGTGACGTCATGATAATGAATGAGCAAGCCCGGTATCTAGTGTAGCACTGACGATACTGTAATTTTTTTATTTTCCTTTCGCAAACATATGCTAGCCCTTGGCGATAGAATCAGATGTCGAATTTCGTAATTTCGATTCGACAAAGAAAATAATGAACTAACGAAAGGTCTATATTTTTACAGACAGCTAGGGTGATATTTTTTTATGATAGTGATATGAAAGTTTATATTTTTTTACAGACCGCTAGAGTGACGTGATGCTCTTTTCGTACATCTGCATTGGTGCATTCGAGCATCACGTGACTCCTGCGGTCTGTAAAAAAAGATACTTGTAAAGCATCGCGCTAGCCTTTCTTTTTCGTTAGCCTCGCGTAACATAAACCGCTTTCTACAGGAACGTTTCCACTATGTTTGAGCCTGTGGAGTATTAATCCCAGAATTCATAGCGGGAGAGGGGGATAGTATGGCGCGTTTATCGCTGATTGGCTCCTTTCTCCCTTAACATTTACTGCTTTATATTTGAGTGTTAGTTCGTACACAGATTAAATGTAGAAGTAGTACTCCGATTTCATCGATAGCTCATTTCTCATTTTGGCACAGCGAATTTTCGATTCAGATATTTTAATATTTATTAGCGAATCATTCTAAAATTTAATAGTTTGATACTGAGATTTATATATTTTTTAAAAACTGATATTAAAGGGTTAAAAACTTTTTTATAATAGTTACTTAAATTGATCGAGATGTGTATTTATTAATATGTTAAAGATGCATTTGTTTTTATACAATTAAAATTGCCATTAAAATTGCTACACCAAGAAGGCGACATGCTACAGACGTGAAATTTAAACAACAGGAAGAAGGTGCTGTCATAGGCAAATGATTAGTTTTTCAGCGCATTCAGACAAAGCAGGCACCGGTAGCGACACCTACAATGTGTTTAAATGAGGAAATTGTTCAGCCAGTTTCTCATACACAAATTGCATTTGAACGTTGTTGCCTGGGGAAAAGTTGTTGTGATGCATCGTGTAAGAAAGAGAAATGCGTACCAGCACGTTTCTGACTTTGATGAAGGTCAAATTGTAGCCTACCGGAATTGCGGTTTATCGTATCGCAGTATTGCTACTTGCGTCGGTCGAGATCCAATGACTGTTCACAGAATATGGAATCGATGGGTTCAGGACGGTAATACGGAACACTGTGCGGCATCTCAACGGCCCCCTATCACTAGCAGCCGAGAAGACAGGCATGTTATCCACATGGCCATAATGGATCGTGCAGCCACGTCACGAGCCCTGAGTCAAGAAATGGGATCGTTTGTAAGACAACAAGTGTCTGCACGAACGGTTCGACGACGTTTGCAGCAGCATAGACTCTCAGCTCGGAGACCATGGCTGCGGCTTCCCTTTACGCTGCGTCATAGACAGGAGCGCCTTCAATAGTGTGATCAACGACGAACCTGGGCGCACGAATGGCGAGACGTCATTTTTTCAGATGAATCCAGGTTCTGTTTACAGCATCATGATGGTCGCATCCGTGTTTGGCGGCATCGTGGTTAACGCACATTGGCAGCGTGCATTCTTCATCGTTATACTGGCCCATCACCTGGCGTGATAGTATTGGGTGCCATTGGATACACGTCTCGACAACTTTCCGGCCTGTATCAAACCATGTGGTTACATTTGAAAATCGCTCCAATGTCTGGCTAGTAAAAAGGCGTTTATAGGTAAGTGGGAATGCTGTCTCCGGTTTTCAAAGTTGTATAAAGTAATTCTGTTCAAAATAAGACCAGACACGACCAAATCGGCCAATTTTAAAATGATTTATGTCCAATTAAGTAAAATCTCAATGGCCCTATGGCGCCGATACATGGCATTCGAGCGTCAATGTCCGCCATGTTTTTCTGATTCTTCTAAACGCGTAAATTGTATATTTTGTGTAAATTATTATTGTATTCCTAATTGTATATGAGTTTGATGCAATGTAGTACCATTTATTATTCATTTTAAGCTATAATATTTGCTTAATTAATTTTTAAAATTCAACTCTATGAAAAACCCGGATTTTTGCCACTTTTGAAATTTTTTTTAACTAACTTCCAATCATCATATCTCTTAGATTTTTGGAGCGTTCATGTATAAAAAACTCCGATGCATCCTCAAAAATTTTTAAATGGCTGGCCCAATTTTAAGTTAAGTGGCGGGCTTACCAAAGTTTTCCTCTCCCGATTCGCCCCACTTTCCAGCATTCTCGAATTTTTTTTTTAAATACTTCCAATTTTTATTTCACCCTGTAATTTTGTGTGTACATATATATAGTGCTCCGGTAACCTCTCAAAAATTTATAGAGTTGTGGCTGAGTTTAAAGCTGGGTTTTGCGCCATAAGTTTTTCAATTCTGGCCCCCGTTTAACAACTTTTCAACATGTTTCATTTTTTAAAAAATACTTCCAAATTTTATTCCGACCTGTAAATTCACAAGCACATGTACTTAGTGCTCCGATAACCTCTCAAAAATTCTCAGAGCAGTGGAAAAATTTTAAGGTGGCGTACCAGCTTTGTTGCTTAAAACTAGGTGTTTCACTTGCAGTCGTGGCGTGGTTGTTTGTTTATGTTGGTAAGTTTCAATTTAGCTCCCATTTTTTTTTAATTAATTTAGTGTTCCCGAGAGCGTTAAGTGTTCATTTGACTTTGTAAAAGGTCTTACTTAGCTCTATGGGGCACTTTGGCATCATTAATGTGTAATTCAAGACCTTTTATGAGCATTTTGCCAAACCTTGTTACGTTTTGTTATTATCGCCGCTATTTTCATCTAAGTGTTTCTTTTTCAATCCCTCTTAAAAAATACTAAATATGTCTTTTTTATATCTCCGTTGTATGTTATAGATGCTCAATAAAATTTCCTACACACTGATGCTATTCATTATTCCCCCAGTATTTTATAAGTGCATGTTTTATTGCTTCAAAGTGAAAATTTCATTTTCTATTCAAAATGGCTACCATTATAAGGCATTCACGCCAAAATTTCCATAAGATTGGTTGGTTGACTGTAACACGTCGCTGCATAAAACTCGAGTAGGCGAACTCAATAAGAATTGAGTTGCCTTTATAAGAGTGGTAGATCATATAGTTATATGGTAACCAGCCCACAAATAAATACAGTAATTTAGCACATTACACTTTTTCATAGCAGTAAGGAATGTTAAATAAAACACTTCAACTGCATAATGGGTAATTTCTCTCATAATATATAGTCTCATAGGGACAGCAAAGTTTTTCTAGCTATAACTCGCATCTTCGTAGGCTTTCACGATAGGCCCTAGGGCCTATTTTTATTGAAATTCTTTATTTTTTATCCATTCTTAATACATAATACCTCATTTTAAAGGTCTTGAAATGGGCTTTCCGATTCAGTGGCCATTTTAATTTTGGGACCGTCAGGTTTGGCCCTGGACCCCCCCCCCCTGAAGTTGATTTCACTTTTCCTATCTTACAAAGTTTCTCCATATTTATATAAGTATAATACCTCATTTTAAAGATCTTCCAATGGACTCTCCGTTTCCGTGGCTAATTTCATGTTACGACCTCTATTTTAGGCCCTGATCCCCTAATTGAAGCACTATTTATAAGCATTCTGGTTGTTTCATACCTTTCCCATAGTCCAATAGCTTTTTCACAAGGTCTCAGGGTGAGCATTCCATTTCCGGCCCCCTCTTTTTCCACTGGTCCCATCAGGGGGCCCTGAGGCCCTTAAAAGGGCCCTTTCATAAATTTTAATCCTCCTTGCTTTATAATATCTCTTTTTTATGGTCTTTCATGGACTCTCAGTTTCCGTGGCCCTTTATTATGGTTCTACTTGCTGTGGCCCACATCCTCATAGGCCTTCGTGTTGGGCCTTAGGGCCCTTTTATGGAAAAACTTTTATTTTTTATCCAATCTTAAAACATAATATTTCATTTTTTAGGTCTTGAGATGGGCTTTCCGATTCTGTGGACCATTTTAATTTTTGCACTGTCAGGTTGGGCCCTGGACCCCACTAGAAGTTGATTTCACTTTTCCCATCTTACGAAGTTATTTCATATTTATATAAGTATAATGCCTCATGTTAAAAATCTTCCAATGAACTTTCCGTTTGCGTGGCTATTTTCATGTTACGACCTCTGTTTTAGGCCATGGGCCCCTTAAAAGGGCCCACTCATAAATTTTAATCCTCCCTGCTTTATAATACCCACTAGTAAGCCTGGTGACCCAACATCACACCATAAAACCTTTTATATTTCATATGTCCACCAAAACCTGTATTAAACGTAGTTAAAATCATTTTATTTTTATTTGTTGCACCAGTGAAACTCCATTCAAAAATTTAATTATTTTAGAAATTATAGTCTTAAAAAAGAAAAAAAAAAGAAAAAAAATCATGGTATAAATTGAATAGGCATGAAAGTGCACCTCCTGGCAGAAAGTTCATACATTGTAAAATTCTTGTCATAAGGGTCATCATTGTAAAAGGGAAAATCTCCCACAGTTCTATAAGTTTACTTCAAAGCAAATGCCCTTTTGACATTTTTAATTGCAACAACTCTCATCTTTTATGTCCTTAGATTGTATAAGTGAATAATACTAAATTTTACCTTTAAAAGTTTTTTTTTTGGGTTGTTTGTTCATAATATTTTAAATTTAACTTCTAGTAACTTCTGCCATAGGAGCCACCTTTAAATGTTTAATCATACCTTCATTCATCGGATCTCTTAAATATTTCGTGAGATCATTAAATAACAGTATATCGTATCTTCTGGCTCCATGGCACATAGAGTCGTTACAATGTAAATTTCTCGTTAAAAGGATATTCTCTAACTCTAGTAAAACTTATTTTTCCCAGTGTTATTGTTTATTGAAAATTTCCCACAGCTCAACAAGTTTTCTCCAGAGTCAATGCCATTTTGACTTTTTCATAATAACATTTCTCATCTCTCACGTTTCTAACAATGCTGCAACTCAACTCCGGCTGGTCTCATTATTTCATTACTTTTTATTTTATTTTATTTTAAATTATTTTTATTTATAGTCATTTTTTTAAGCCCCTAAGGCAGATCTTTTCCATAGTACTACTTTTTTTTTTTTTTTTTTTTTTTTTTTTTTTTAATCACATTCAGTTTTTTATTTTTATCATCCCCCTGTTTTGACTGGAGAGAGCTCCCCACAAACCTAAAGCTTAATTCGAAATTTCAAAAGTTTAAATCTAAAGTTTAAAATTATAATCCTTACAGTGAACGAAGGAAAAGAAATTTTGTGTAACCATAAATGTCAGATGAGGAACTAGCAGAAACCAAAAGATTAAAATTAAAGTCTAAAATTAAAACTAATATAGCGTACGAAGGAAAAGATAAAGTTAAAACAGTGAGTTACATGATAAATGACGGACGAGTCAACATCAAACATCTCACTACAAGACTATCCTGGAAAAACAATAACTCCCTCAACCATAAAGAAAATCGAGGACAGAAGTAGAACGAGGAAAAACTACGATATGGCTTCTCAACCACAAAGCATACCAAAATCAAAAACCCCGCAAATGCAACGTACAACACAACAGCAAAAATGGGAGAAACTGACGATAGTCGAATTGCTAACAGAATACGACAAGCTGCATAAGAGCAAACAGAAAAAGGACACAGACAAATTGCAGAAGTTAAGAACGGTGCTAGACAAGAAAATCACAGAAGCAGAGAAACACAATGAAGAAGCAGAGCAACTTAGAGAGGAGCTAGCGCAGTTGAAATTGAAAGAAACCAGTTTGCCAGAAACAGAAACACTACGAGCAGAAATAGAAGAGAAAGAAAAACAACAAAAGGAAAAACTACAAAGATATGATGCGGAGATGAAAAAGCTGAAGGAGATAGTAGAAAAGCAAGAAGAAAGAAGAGAAGAAATAGCAGCACTGAAATTAAAACAGAAGGAATTAGAAAAGGAACTAAAAGAAGCACAAAGATACCAAAAACAATCAACACCACAACGGAACAAACAAGAAATTGAGAGGTTGATACAAGGCATACAGGCCGTAATCCCAGTAGACGACCAAGAACAAATGAACAAACTCCGAATACAAATAGATGAGCTAATGCTGTGGATTGAAGACTATGACGATGACAGAACAAAATAGAGTGAAGAATGCCGAAGGCTAAGGAATGAAATAAAACTGTACGAAAACGTGGAGGAGCAAGTAAAAAGATTAAGAGAAACAGTGGACAAGAAACTTGGACAACAGGGCGCACATATCAAATCAGCGCTACAAGAGTACAAAAAAGAAATAGATACACTGAAAAAAACGCTGAGAAGTCAAACAATACCACAAAGTAGCAAAAATCAAACACAAGGAAGTGAGGGACTCTCATACTCTCAAATTCTGCAGCAGCGGCCCCCACAGAAACCATCTCTGGTGGTGACGCCAAAAGATGGAAGCCTGACAGTACAGGAAATCTGCAGAGCACTAAACAAAGAAATCGACTCAACGACTTTGCCAAATCTCAGTTGCAGGCCAACAAAAGCAGGTAACTTAGTAGTTACCTGCAATGATGAGAAGGACCTCACAGAACTACAGCAAAAACTAGTAGATAATGCAAAACTAGCACCAAAGATAACAGTGAGCAAAATAAAACCCCGAACTCAAAAAATAATCATATTTGGAGCCCCTGCAATAACAGAACGCGAGGTAGATGAAGCAAGAAGCATCGAAAGAATCCATTCTGACATAGGATATTATTCGGAGAATATTTTAGCCCCGGCACTGCTCAGGACATTAAGGGTGGAAAAAGCCAACTTCAAATTACACAGAATCATGAAATCTGCACAAAACAATGAATCTACGAATCTCATCGTGGAATTGCCACAAAGGGACGCAGCACTCCTGGAACAAACAAAGGTCAACATTGGTTTTAACATATGTGGAGTTCGCAAATACATAATCACACCGAGGTGCTTTAAATGCAACGTCTAGGCCACATGTCAAGAGAATGTCAAAATCCTGAAGTGTGCGCGAAATGTGCCAAAAATCACAATACATCGGACTGCACATCCAACAACAAAATATGTGTGAACTGTTTAGATGAAAACAAACAACGTACAGGAAGTGATAGACACTTGGACACAGAACACTATAGCTATGATAACTGCTGCCAAACGTATCGACATTACCAGAAAACTTACATTCAACACCGAACTCAGATGGCATTAAGTTCAAGGTAATCCAGTGCAATCTACAACGTTCCAAAAGTAATACGGCAGCATTTGTAAATTTTATAATTGAAGAGGGTTTTTCACTGGTATGCCTCCAAGACGCTTACATCTTCGACGGCCGTCCGGCTTCTCTGCTCCTGAGTGTGCCATGCTACAGCTCCAGCTCACTAAATAGTCACATCCTAATTTTAGACCAAAATCTTAAACATTGTCTATCAGAAAAATTTAACAACTCTGTATTTATAAATTTAGACCTACAAAACGTAATTTTGAGCATTGGGAGCCTGTACTGTCCTCCGAGGGCTGAACTCGAAACTGACCTCCAGGATTGGAGATCAGCTAAACATTTGAGCGACTTCTGTTTGGTCCTTGGGAACTTTAATGCGCATGACCCACTTTGGGGGTATAATCGGGTGGATGCCAGGGGAAGACTCCTTATTGAATTCTTGCTCGCACATAACCTTGTAATACTAAATGAACCATCTTGCCAACCAACCTATGAGTCGGGCGGAAGGGAGGGCCGACCAGATTTATCAATCTGTTCACAACCCCTCTTCCAACACTTCAGCAACTGGGAAGTTGTCCCAGAACTTTTTGGTGACCACAGGCCAATTATTACACAACTATTTTTAACAGTAATGGATTTACCAAAACGCAGATTTAAAACTAAAAACATCCCCCCCTATAAATTTCAAAAAATGATTCAACATAAATGTTTAATACATAATATTAATTTTAAAACAATTAAAACATCCCAAGATCTGGACATCCATTATGAAAAGTTCTACCAAATTATTAAAGATTCAGCAAAAACTTCATTTAAAAAGAAACCCTCATTTCGAAAACCTAAATTTTCCTGGTGGTCGCCGGACCTTAGGGCACGGAGGAATAAAGTAAAAGCTTTATATAATAAAACAAAAAACTCTAATTTCGATCCAATAAACAACCAAAATTACAAAAAAGAAAAAGCCAAATATAAAAAACAAATTATCTGTGCAAAAGAGAAAGCGTGGGACAATTTCTGTAAAAAACAAACTGACCCTTTTGACATCTCAAAAAAACTCGCATTCCAAGATTACCAAGATAAATTAATTAGCTTTCTGCCGGACTCATCTTTTCCGGTTTCCAGGTCCACTTCATTAGCTAACCTAACAGAAAGAATTTTTGGGCCTTCGGCAGGTATGCCAGTACAACCCGCCCAGGCATTTAACATACAACCTCAATCAGACCAACTAAAATTTACAAAAAGAGAATTAAGAAATGCAATATATAGCTTTAACCAAAACAAGGCCCCAGGGACAAACGAAATCGATCATCGTATGATAAGAGCGATATTTGCAATAATACCAGATACACTACAAGACTTATTTAACTCAGCACTTTCCCTAAACTATTTCCCGGTGGCCTGGAAGCTTGAGGAGCTTATCTACTTTAGAAAGGAAGGTAAAAGAGACATGCGCCGCAGGCGTCCCGGTGCGGGACGCACCGCACACAATCGACCATCGTCCCCAAGTCCTGAGAGACTTTTACTGCGCCAGTAGCTTTGTCTCGCTATGGCGCTACGGCCGGACAGAGAGCCGCACCTCACTGCGGACCCTCTAACCTAGTACCCACGGTTCGATGACATAGGTCGCTAGGACAGTAACCCCATTCTGGGGAAACTCCCCACAGGACGAACCCGTGGCAAACTGGCGAAGGCCACACGGCGAATTCGTCGCCGAAACCCCATATGGAGAAACGGTTTCTAGGTCGTAACGAGCAACCACGACAACTTTTGTTTTCCCACGGAGGCCGAACGTTGACATGCATAGAAGAGCAAGCAACTAGTCTCTTCCTCCATGAGGTTCACATATCATACACTACTACATATATATCACTACTACACATTTATTACTACAAAAGAGCAGTCCTTCTCCAGGGAGATACCCGCCAGGCATCGAGATCCAAGCGACACGGTATCTCCTGGGAGATCACGCTCAAAATGGAGAAGAAAGATCCACTACCGGACTCTGAGGGACGTGGAACCCCTCAAACGCGCTAAAGAAGCGGGCCCGGCCGGGTTTCGGACCAAGATCTCGAGTTTTGACCGATCGATTCCGCGTTAGTCGGCAGCCTCCGGCCCGGTTCCTCGTAGTCACATGACAGAAGGTCACATGCCGCCCTACGCACAGAGAACGGTCTCGTCCCTGGCCTCTGTGGGCGACCTTTGGATAGTGACCGTCCCTTTGGTTCGGGCACCTCCTGCGGTGGCCATTGAGGTCGGCTCACAACTCTCCAGCTGCAGAGGATAGCGTGGGGTCCCAAGACGACTATTTCACCTCTGCCGCCGCTACGTCGCAGATATTTGCTGCATGCCGTATCTCATGTCCTTAGTACTCCAAACTTAAAACAAAAAATCATAGAATGTGTACACCTATTGGAAAAAAACCAACAACTTTTTCAGATGCCTCCAGCGCATTTATTAGGAAACATCCAGTCCTCAGATGACGAAGAATAAAAATGATTATAACAGTGCTCACAAAAATCAGTGAAAAACTATAAACTCAAAGCTCAAAATACTTCAATTAATCTAGAAACGTTGTAGACTAATAATCACCGAACATCTCAATACATAGACTATGCCTACACCATAAAAAGACTTAAAATCATCTGTAAAAACTTTTAAAATATATTTATAGACTATGTCCGCATCATACAAAGACTTAAAATCATTTGTAAAAACTTTTAAAACATATCTGAATTGTATATATATCATTGTAAACTTTCAATTCAGTACTATGTAAAAGCCTAATGGCCTATTGGCCTCATTTGTATTTATTTATTTATTTTTTTTTAATAAACTTGCCAAGCAGGGCTTGTAGAGCTTAAGCCGCATGGTAGGCCACCCTGCTTGGTTGAACTGAACTGAACTGCATGCCGTATCTCCCGACGCCCGGCGAACTACAGAGTCACCACGCATCGTGCTCTTCAGAGATCGATCCTGTCTCCGTCAATTCCTTGGTCAAGTTTTGGAGAGATCCGGCTGGCATTGGCTCCGGCCTTTGTCCAGAATTCACTGGGATCGCCCGTACGGGATAACTTTCCACCACCTACGGAGGAGGCTCCGAGCATTGGCCAATCCTCGCGCCGCAGAGAACCTGCGCTTGCGAGGGGGAGACCCACTTTGCCCGCATTCCCCATTGGGTTTTCACCCATGCGGGTTTAGCGCGGTGTCTCCGGCTTTCAGAAATCCCTCTCACTGGCGGACCACGGTGAGGAACCCAGACCGGTCATCTCCTGTCAACGTCTCGCAACGAACGCAAACCATGGAGCGCTCGCGCACTGCTCCGCTCCCGGTCACCTCCTCCACTGAAGGAGTCGGGTCAGGACCACGGAGAGGGACCCGCCTGTAGAAAGGAAGGTAAACCACACGACAAACATTCATCTTATAGACCGATAACTTTACTTCCAATAATAGGCAAAATTTTTGAAAAACTATTGCTGCGAAGAATTAATCACATACTGACGCTAAACAATAAATTAACAAATAAACAACACGGTTTCACACAATTAAAATCAACAGAAACTGCTCTTCAAAATGCACTATAATTTATCGACATCAACAAAGAAAATAAAAATTACACGACATTCATATCGCTGGATTTCATGGGGGCATTTGACAACCTTCCATGGGACAAGGCGATTTCATCACTAACCGACTTAGGCATCCCGCAGCAATATATCAATACAATTATCTCCTTCCTTTCGAGTAGGCGGGCTCAGGTTGATTGGCAAAACCCTAATATCTTGCATTACTTCACAAAAGGCTGCACACAGGGCTCCTGCTTTGGTCCTTTTCTCTGGTTGTCACTTTTGGAGGGCTTACTGCGTTACTTTGTCTTCGAGAACTGTGCGATTGTGGCATACGCGGATGATGTCTTGTTAATTATTTGGGGTCCAACACGCGCTGCGCTAGAGCATAATGGTAGGATTGCCCTGAATTATGTTCAAAATTGGGCTACGAGCAACCACATTGAAATATCATTGAATAAATCAAAAACAATTACATTTGGCAAACCTAAAATCTTAAAAAGGGACCCAATCTTCAAACTAAAAGGACAAAACCTACAATCAGTCAAAACCTTAAAATACTTAGGAATTACAATAGACCAACATCTTTCATTGCTACCCCACATAGTAATAAAAAGGGAAGAAATTACTAAAATTACTCAAAATTTATATAAATTTTCGTCAATTTCAGGTAGGTTGCCAACTCATTTCTTTAAGATATGGTACTCGGCAATCCTACAGCGCCAAATCGCTTATGCCTGTAGGGTGTGGTTCACGCGTATGACACGGTCGCATGGTGTGCGTCACCTCTTGGTAGCGCAGAGAAAAGTACTCCTACTCATTTCAAGAGCGTATAAAAATACGTCAACAGCGGCATTGCAGGTCCTAACGGGTATCCCGCCCCTGGACTTGCAACTGGAAGCAGAGGCTGAATTTGCTAGAGTCACTAGATTGGGGATATCATCAACGCGTATTAATGTACAAACAATAGCCACAAAGATATCAAAATATAAAATTTCACCAACTCTAGATCAAATAAAAACCTGTCCGGGTTCAAAATTCAATGGGGAATTCCATATCTTTACAGACGGTTCAAAAACAGCTGAAGGCACAGCATCGGCTTTCTGGGCTTATAAAAATAATATAATTCATCACACGTGGCGTGCAAAACTCGACTCGGGTAATTCAGTTTACCAGGCCGAATTACTTGCGATTGGAGAAGCTGTGCGCTGGGCTATGGAAGAGGATTCGGTCAACTTTCTAATTTCATCGGATAGCTTATCAAGCTTAATGGCTCTTTCAAAATTTGACATAGATAATTATTTAGTTCAGGAAATTTTAGTACGTATAAATCTATCCTCCAACAACTTCTTTTTTAATTGGGTCAAGGGTCATTCGGGTGTAGCTGGAAATGAACTGGCGGATCAGTTGGCGCGGTCAGCAACAAACGATGAAACACTGGAAACAACTTTTCTTCCTGTACCACCGTCCACACTCAAAAGAGAATTAAAAAAACAAATCGCAGACAGTTGGCAACAACGCTGGTCTACAGCACAAGTGGGTCATTACACAAGAGACTTCCTTCCGGAAGTCTCGCAACAACTAGAAATACACAACAGATATCTATACCTATTTTTAACAAATCATGGACCATTTCAACAACACCTATTCCAAATTAACAGAAGTGACTCACCACTTTGTATCTGTGGATCAGAAGCAACATCGTTACACTACATATTAAATTGCACTCTAACTTCACATTTTCATGTCAAAAAATCACCACAAATGCCACTTAAAAACTGGCTACAATATCTCCTGGACCGTCCGGTTCTTCTCCAGCGCATAGTCAACTGCATGAAATTTATTGAAAAAAATGAATTTTTATTTTCCAATCCTCTTCCTCTGTAGTCGAGTGCCCGCTTATCCAATATAGCAGGGGTACTGTTTTCTCTGTACATATGTATATAAATAATTGTATTTTGTATTTGAATATAATAATTGTTGTAATGAGAGTTAATATCACACAGTCTGTATATTATTAGTATCTGCATATTATTTGTAAATTTTTAGTGTATTCGCATTTGTATATTCATGTTAGTATATTATCAATTGTATTAGAAGTATTTAACCGAGAATCTGCATCCCATTTAACAAAAAATCCAAAATATAAAGTCTGCACAGTACTTGTATATAGTCATATTCTGGAAATGGTCTAAACTGTTTAATTGTATAATCGAATTAATTATAATAACTGTATGTATGCATCATATTTTTCCATATACATCAATTGTAGTAAAGTATTTGTATAAAATATGCTAGCCAAGAATAACCCATCATATTTAACCAATAATAATTTTAGGCATGGTGCCAGCACAGTATTTGTAAATAGCTCATCCGGAAATTATATATTCTGCATACATTGAAATAATAATAATAATCGTATGTATGAAAGCAATAACTGTATTATCAGACAAAATTCATGTGTAATATTATATTGTAAAAATTGCATACATAATTCTGTAACTGTGGTCTCGCTGGTGATAGAGGCGTGTCAGCCCCTCAGGATTGCACACAAACTCTGAGGCTTAGGCCGGGTTTCCTGAGGTGGTCATCCCTGGATACACGTCTCGGTTACCTCTTGTCCGCATTGACGGCACTTTGAACATAGACCGGGAGGCGGCAGCACAGACAATCACTTCATCGAGTTCACGGTTGAAATTCCAGAATTAGTTAAAACTCGATTCGCATATTAACCCTTTAGCGGGCGGTGGTCACAAAAAAGGACACCTAATTTTAATTCCAAAACTGACAAACGGCACCAAGAATATTTAATTAAAATTTTCGTTTTATAAAGTAAGGGAAAATCAGCAAGTTATTCTTCTATAAGGAAATCGTTTGTAAAATCTGGTGTCAGTCCATTCATTCATTATTTTACAAACAGATTTATTCCGCGCCGGAAAGGGTTAAAACGCAATCGGTCTGCCAAGTCATATCTTGGTGGAAAATACCTTAAAACCCGATTTTAGCGGTTGACTCGTAGGTTTATCATTGTGTTTTCCTGCACCCAAAGGTATCAAAACATGGAGGACTGGGAGCAGGAACACACAATGGTAAACCTACGAGCCAACCACTAAAATCGGGTTTTCGGGTGTTTGCCACCAAGATATGACTTGGAAGACCGATTGCGTTTTATTATGCAAATCAAGTTTTAACTAATTCTGGAATTTCAGCCGTGAACTCGATGAGGTGATTGTCTGTGCTGCCGCCTCCCGGTCTAACAGTGCACGTTACATTTTTTGTGTGTTACGGCCCGTGGCTTTACCCTTTATTCAAGCCCTGCGAAACCCTACGTTTCAGCAGGATAATGCCCGACCGCATGTTGCCGGTATTGCACGGACCTTCCTTGATACGGAAAATGTTAGGTTGTTGCCCTGACCAGCATGTTCTCCAAATCTCTCGCCAATAGAAAACGTCTAGTCAATGGTTGCCGAGTGACTGGCTCGTCACCATACGCCAGTCACTACGGTTGATGAACTGTGGCATCGTGCTGAAGCTGCATGGGCATCTGTACCTGTACATGCCATCCAATCTCTGTTTGACTCAATGCCCAGGCGTATAAGTGCTGTTATTATTGACAGAGGTGGTTGTTCTGGGTACTGATTTCTCAGGATCTATGCACCCAAATTTCTTGAAAATTTAATCACTTGTTATTTCTTGTATAATATATGTGTCCAATAAATATCATTTTGTTATCTGCATTTTTTCCTGGTGTAGCAGTTTTAATGGCCAGTAGTGTAATTCTAGTGATATTTTTAGCTTTCTGTAATTTGTTTAATCGTGTAATGTCCCATTGAAGCTTCATTTCAAATTAAACAATTATTTTAAATTATATTAGCTCAATTGAGGGGGTTAGAATGACAGTGGAGTAAATCAAAATTTTGAAAAATCGAGATAACCATATTTTTATTGAACGTATATTAATTTCTGTTCAGCGCGACAGTCAAATAAGTCATAATTCACTTAGGGAGTCGTTAGATCGCAAAAGAAATTGGAGCACTTAATTCAATGGCAATACGACAAATTTAACAAAATCCTTCATTAATTAAATTACTAAATATTGATTTACTCCACTGTCATTCTAACCCCGTCAATTATTGATCAAAAATACCTTTATGAAATGCCATTATTAAAAAAAAAAAAACATTTTTTTTCTGACATCAGCAAATTAGTTGCTTTAATTAGAAAAGAAAAAAAGTATGGAATTCTCGAAAACTTTACATTTCTCTAAATTGCTCATTTTTTTTTAAATGCTTGTTTTTAAAAGTCTAAACTCATTCAACAACACTTTGATATTTTGTGCATAAGAGTTTCAGAAATTCTAATTCAAATCCAAAATATATAAATAAAAATATATAGAAAAATCTATATAATACGAACGTCAAATTCACCCAATAAAATATTTATAAAGCACAATGTAAACACATTGATAAGTTACGTTACGATCGAGGTGCAATAAATCAAAATACAGCTTCAAAACATTAAAACTGTAAGATGTTAAAATTTCATGAGCTTTCGGCTAAACATTAGCCTTCCTCAGATGAACAACAAGTAGTCGAGGAGACGCCGCCTTCTCCTCGGCGGCGTCTCCTCGGTCTAAGGCGGCGTCTTCTCGACTACTTGTTGTTCATCTGAGGAAGGCTAATGTTTAGCCGAAAGCTCATGAAATTTTAACATCTTACAGTTTTAATGTTTTGAAGCTGTATTTTGATTTATTGCACCTCGATCGTAACGTAACTTATCAATGTGTTTACATTGTGCTTTATAAATACCAAAATATATAGATAGTCACTTACTAAGAATGTTGAATTCAGACACTTTACCCTTGGAGGGATTTCTGTGGCTCCGGTGGGGGGGGGGGGGCGTTCTTTTAACCATTAAAAGCTTAAAATCATAAGTATTCTAGCAGAGGACATTTCAGTGCTCCGAGGAAATGTACCCTCCGGGCCACACCCTGAATTCAACGCAGCTCTCTAATAAGGACACCTTTATGAAATTTCTTTATTTTTTTTAATAGCTGCAATTACATTTTTAATACTGTATTAATCTATCATTGGTGTATCTAGAAATATCATATGGGGGAGGGGAATACTGAGACAGAGTAAAACTTGCTAAGATAGAATTACAAGGGACTGAGGAAAATTCCGTTTAAAACAGGTTTTTTATCCTAGCAGGCATTAAACTGCATTTTTTTTCATCGGAACCATAAAAATGTAGACAGGATTTTGTTATATAGAAACTTCTGTTTTAGTATCTAACTTTACTATAAAATTCAACTGTAAATATTTTTTTAAAAACTGTATAGAATTACTTACAGTTGTCTACTAAACATTTTTTTCAAAGTTAAAAAGAAAGGCATATACATCTCGTTAGGTGCAAGGCCCCAGTGCAAAATTTTTTAATAGCAGTGTATAAAAAATATTTTTACTCACATTGGACACCTGCCGCACCCGTTAGGGTACGTATCACAGAAAATGTAGAAATATATCAGAAATTTATAATATGTAGTGAATTTGATTTGTAGATTAGAAAATGTGTAAGGCAAGTGTTATGAAAACAAATTAATCTGGTTCAATTTTTGAAAATAATTAAAACTATGTAAACCATATATAAAAAATTTGTTCATATTACATTCTGCTAAGTGCAATTAAAAAATTAAATTTATTTACTTAGCTTTTTAGCTAAATTAGAAAAGATTTTATGCCAATTATTTATTATTTATCTTTTTTTTAATACCCACATAAACATGTTTTCAGAAAAAAAATTGAAGCTTTATGCTATGTTTTTATAATAAGCAGTGGCACAGTAAAGGATAATTTAGGAGTCCCCCCCCTACTTGCAGATCTTTCACTATTTTTCTCTTTAAAAACATAAATTTTTACATTTTTATAAATAGAAATTTTAAATTAAAATAAAATAAATAAGAAAACTTGAAAGCTGAACGGCTTAAAAACACCAGTGGAGCTCGGGCTTAAAAGAAGGCTTTTAGAACTAATCGTGGTTGAAAAAAAAACCATCGAACAAGGAAAACAAAAACATCAAAACTTAGCCAAGCACTTTAGGTTTACTAGTATCCCAATCCCAGAATTCCCGACCGAAATGAGAACGAAAGTAACTTCTTATGCTAATTCCAGTAGTTTCCTAGTTCGATGTTTGTTCACTCGTCTTATCGAGGCTAGCGAAAAAGAAAGGCTACCGCGGTGCTTTACCAAGGCTACACTAGATACTGGGCTTGCTCATTCATTATGATGACGTCACAAAAGGTGGCTGGCCGTGACCGCGATTGGTGCAAAGCGACGAGCCTGTCGTTTTGTGCCAATCGCTGAATGTCTTTCATTTTGTCGTTTCACTTTGTACCATTCGCTGGTAGCGGCCAGCCACCATTTGTGACGTCATGATAATGAATGAGCAAGCCCGGTATCTAGTGTAGCCCTGTGCTTTACGCATATCATTTTTTACAGACCGCGGGAGTCACGTAATGCTCAAATGCATTAATGCAGGTGTACGAAAAGAGCATCACGTCACTCTAGTGGTCTGTAAAAAAAGATAAGTGGAATGCACCGCGGTAGCCTGTCGTTTTCGTTAGCCTCGTCGTCTTATCGACTTGCGTTATACCACGACCTACGTTATATATGGCCAGTGCATGACGTTTAAAACGTCACATGGAGTGGATCATTTTTACACGGCGATTGGTTCAAAACGGGGAGTGCGCCGCTTTGCACCAATGCCGTGTAAAAATGATCCATTCCATGCGACGTTTTAAACGTCATGCTCCGGCCGTGTATAACGTAGGTCGCGGTTATACCGCGACCTGCGTTATACAAGGCCGGTGCATGACGTTTAAAACGTCACATGTAGTGGATCCGAGGCTAACGAAAAAGACAGGCTACCGCGGTGCATTCCACTTATCTTTTTTTACAGACCGCTAGAGTGACGTGATGCTCTTTTCGTACACCTCCATTGGTGCATTCGAGCATCACGTGACTCCCGCGGTCTGTAAAAAAAAATATGCGTATTGCACCGCGGTAGCCTTTCTTTTTCGTTAGCCTCGTAGTGGATCATTTTTACACGGTATTGGTGTAAAGCGACGCGCCCCCGTTTTGCACCAATCACCTTGTAAAAATCATCCACTACATGTGACGTTTTAACCGTGCATAACCGCGACCTGCGTTATACACGGCCGGTGCATGACGTTTAAAACGTCACATGTAGTGGATCGAGGCTAACAAAAAAGAAAGGCTACCGCGGTACTTTACGCGTATCTTTTTTTACAGACCGGCGGAATCACGTGATGCTCGAATCCACCAATGCAGGTGTACGAAAAGAGCATCACGTCACTCTCGCGGTCTGTAAAAAAAGATATGCAGAATGCACCGCGGTAGCCTGTCTTTTTCGTTAGCCTCGTAGTGGATCCGAGGCTAACGAAAAAGAAAGGCTACCGCGGTACTTTACGCGTATCTTTTTTTACAGACCGCCGGAGTTACGTGATGCTTGAATGCACCAATACCGGTGTACGAAAAGAGTATCACGTCACTCTCGCGGTCTGTAAAAAAAGATAGTGGAATGTACCGCGGTAGCCTGTCTTTTTCGTTAGCCTCGTAGTGGATCATTTGTACATGGCGATTGGTGCAAAAAAGTTGGGCGTGCCGATTTGCACCATTCGCCTAGTACAAATTCTAATTTCATGACAAACACAACATTTATAGAAAACGACATATTAGAAAACACAGAAAGCGTATTTTTGCATAACAATTAACATAAAGCAAAAATACATGTTTTACAACAAATTTAATAAAAAATGTTACCTACGTCATTTCATTCTTTTAAAGTGGACTGCTACAATCAGAATAATCATTCGATAATTGAATTTTTACTTTTGCACGAACTTTTAGTTAAAATCATCACGTCATTTGAATCTTTTGAAATGCCCTACTATATCAGAGTAATCATTCGATTGGTAAAATTCTAATTTCAAACAAACTGTTAGATGAAAAAAACTTACCTAGTAGTTTCGAAAAATAATATACACTGCTCAAAACAATTAAAGGATATTTGAAGTTTTATATAAAATAAAGATATAAACGAAATTTTTTTTGCCGAAAATAGAAGAAGAGAATCACAAATGCAAATTTTTCTGGTTTTCAAACTGTGGAGTATGCAAATTTTGAGTTCGACGTCAAAAACGTCGCTTCAGCGGCAGCGAATGAAATTTGACTTTCAACTGGATAAAAGAGAATGAAGACAAGGATGGTCGGCATTCAGTGATTGCTTTGTTTCGATAAGTACGATGTCTCAGCGAAGTCATTTGACAGATTCAGAAGCTTGGAGAATTGTTGGTAGGTTAGAAGGGGGCCAAACTCAAGCCGAAGTAGCGCAAGCCATTGGAGTGTCACAAAGTGTCATTTCCAGGATCTGGAACCGTTTTTTGGAGAGTGGATGTGCAGGCCTAAGACCAGGGCAAGGTCGTAGACGGGCAACAACGCCCAATGAAGATCGGTATTTAGCGTTAACAGCTCGGAGACACCGAAACATGAACGCTACTCTTCTCCAACAACACCTTCGCTCGGCTACAGGCACCACGATTTCAACTCAGACTGTCCGAAACCGGCTCCATGCTGTAGGTCTGTATGCTCGCCGACCGATGGTATGTGTTAGATTAACATCAAGGCATCGTCGCGACCGCAGGGAGTGGGCAACCGAGCATGTCAACTGGAGGAGAAATGAATGTAGCAATATTCTGTTTTCTGACGAGTCCCGTTTTTCTGTGCATCCGGATAATAGGCGTATTTTCATCTGGAGGGACCGTGGCAGTAAGAATAATCCTGCGTTCGTGCACGAAAGTGTCAGATTTGGCGGTGGAGGAGTGTTGGTGTATGGTGGCATCTCCATTGACGGGCGCACTGACCTCTACATCATTCGAGATGGAGCTCTGACTGGTCGCCGATATAGGGATGAGATCCTCAGACCTATTGTAGTCCCTTACGCTGCAGCAATCGGAGATAACTTCATTTTAATGGACGATAACTGCAGGCCACATCGTGCAAACCTGGTGGAGGATTTCCTTTTCGAGGAAGGAATCGTTCGAATGGAATGGCCAGCGTGTTCTCCAGACATGAATCCAATCGAGCACGTTTGGGACGCTCTAGGAAGACGAGTTTCTGGCCGCCAACAACCCCCACAAACTCTCCAAGAACTGGAAAGTGCTCTTCTGGAAGAGTGGGGCAGAATACCCCAACTCGTCATTAATAGCCTCATTGAGTCCATGCCTCAAAGGTGTTCAACGTCGCTGGCCGCCCGTGGAAACCATACCCCCTACTGAAAATGATTTTCTTTGAAGAAAACACCTTTTCTTATTCTTTTTTTCTCATATGCACAAATTGTGTTTTTTTCCTTTTGTACACAAATGCGCAATAAAATGCATTTTTTTCTGCCAAACATGTGTAATTTATTCTCATATAACCTACTATGTCTGTCGACCATGTATCAATCAGCTAAAAAGTTCCCCATATACAAAATCCACCTAAAACTGCAATATCCTTTAATTGTTTTGAGCAGTGTATATTGGCAGAGGACATTTTAACACTCGTCAATAACAAACTGACTAAAAATCACAGCAAAGCTGACATTAAGCCAGCTATGCAATCACAGCAAGAATGACAAATTCAAAGTTAGTCTAATAAAACAACCGCACTAGTCACTACATATTAAATTACATGTCAATTAAAAACCAATCATTAACTCAACAATTGTGAAAAGTTTTCTTTCTCTCACATACGGTTTCCATAATACGCGTCTCTATAACCAATCACGTGCAATAGAACGCACTTCTACAACCAATCACGTGCTTTCTCAAATTTTGATCATCAATGACGTAATACAGACATGCGTAATCATTTCCCTTAACATCCACGCAAACACGGATTACAATAACAAATTCCAACACCAATTACTAAATACAAGCATAATAGCCGGGTCACCATAAAAGAAAAACAATCCCCAAAGTTTGGCGACTTTTTTTCCTTTTGTTAACCGATTAAAAAAAACTCTGTGCGTGAGTGTAAAGCATCATAGCCGTTTTTTCGTAATTTGGACAAAAACTTCTGCCTGAGAACAGTTGGAGCATACCAGGGCTACACTAGATACCGGGCTTGCTCATTCATTATCATGATGTCACAAATGGTGGCTGGCCGCTACCAGCGATTGGTACAAAGCGAAACGACAAAATGAAAGACATACAGCGATTGGCACAAAACGACAGGCTCGTCGCTTTGCACCAATCGCTGGTCACGGCCAACCACCTTTTGTGACGTCATCATAATGAATGAGCAAGCCCGGTATCTAGTGTAGCCTTGAGCATACGCCATGTGCGTTTGTTGCTACTTTCATATGGAGACACTCTACTCAATGTCGTTTCGTAAATAGCGAAAAAGCTACCTGGATCGCTGTATTGCCAAGAGAGTGGGCAAGTTTGTTGATTTGTCTCACTTCCCTAATCGAACTCTTCGAGTCAAATATCACCAAATTCTAGAAAGTGGTCATCAAATTTGAGAAAAAAATCTACAAATCTGATATGTGACCTATGCATATATGGACCAAGTAAAGTGCCTTTAATTTTAACTTAAACAGAATTTTATCTATAATTTTAACTGGCATAGTGGGCACTTAATCCAGACCGAGGCTAACGAAAAAGAAAGGCTACCGCGGTGCTTTACGCGTATATTTTTTTACAGACCGCCGGAGTCACGTGATGCTCGAATGCACCAATGAAGGTGTACGAAAAGAGCATAACGTCACTCTAGCGGTCTGTAAAAAAAGATAAGTCGAATGCACCTCGGTAGCCTGTCTTTTGCGTTAGCCTCGATCCAGACCACGTGATGCCGTTCCTGAATGTTTTGAGAGAGACTGCATACATAGTAAGTGACCAATGATATATAGCAGAGGTGTCCGCCAGATCAAAATCGCGGTCACGTCAATGAAGATCGTACGCCACGCAGCGGAAGGGGTTGAACAACTTGAGGTTCAATACAGCTTGTGATCGAATAATCAACAGATTTATATCAATTTCAGTTTGCTTCTTATATAACTATTTAAATATTAGTTATAATGTAGTGAAGGTTTGTGGTAAATGTTGAAATAAATATGTGTAATAAAATTTCCGTATCCATCTACCAAAATACGTGGGTTTCTTCAAGCAACCAAAGTTACCACACTTTATAAAATAACTTTCACCCCGTTTGTTGAAAGTAATGCTGAAATATTTTTATATCGTCCACAATTAGATTATTTTACGTTGTTGAAAGTAGATTGCAATTTTTTTAGTGAATGGCTACGGAATAGTTTGTTGTCATCAGAATGAAATGTTCTGTTGAAACTGCATATATAGAAAGCGTTCAAAGATGTATGGCAGATGTGTCCGCCAGATCAAAAGCGAGGTCACGTCAATGAAGGTCGTACGCCACGTAGCGTAAGGGGTTTAACTACTGGAGGTTTAACACACAGCTTGTGATCGAATTGTCAACCGATTTATATCAATTTCTGTTTGTTTCTAATATAAATATGGAAATATTAGTTATAATGTAGTGAAAGTTGGTGGTAAATGTTGAAATAAACCCGTGTAATATAATTTCGGTATCCATCTATCAAAATACGTGGGTTTCTTCAAGCCCCCAAAGTTACCACACTTTATAAAATAATTTTCACCCCGTTTGTTGAAAGTAATACTGAAATATTTTTATATCGTCTGCAATTAAATTATTTTACGCTATAGTTGTTGAAAGTAAATTGTAATTCGTGAATGGCAACTGAACTGTTTGTTGTCATGAGAATGAAATGTCGTTTGGTTTGATGCGTGCAATAAAGTTTTAGTTTTGAAATGTCGTTGTTTAATTGGTGTCGGATAAATTAAAATAAAATGAATAAATAAGTTAAATACGACTGAATGAAATAATATATAGGCAGGTGTTTCTGACACGTTTGAATATTTGTTACAAGCTTTTATCGTGTAAGTTTAGTTCTTGCGTGTTAAGATGGAATTTTGTAATCGAATTTTCACTCAATTTCTGAGGTGCTAAAATTACAAAAATTAGGTACACATGGGGATTTTCCGGTAACAATACATTTTAATATGTTTAGAGGGCAAGATATTTTTTAAATATAGGAGCATTGGCGAGATAGAATATTATATACGTGTAAATCTATCATCTGCGCATTCTCCTAAGTATATATTGTGAATCTTTACTCACTCACAGAAGATGTATCTTGTTTACCAGATTTATTGCAAGATATTTTTGATACAGTTTGTTTTCATAAACATATTTATATTTAAAAAACATTCACTATATATTTTTAGTTTCAGGATAAAAGGCAATAGTGCTCACATAATGCTTATCTATTATTACCTTTACTACTGAAACTAAAATGATATTGTGAAAGTTTTTAAATGTACATATTTTATCGAAACAAACTATATCAAAAATGTTGGCAATAAATCTGATAATCAAGTTAAATCTTCCATGAGGGAGTAGAGATTCACGATATATGCTCAGGAGAATGCGCCGATGGTAGATTTTGTCATATCTAATGACGTCATCCTAAAAGCTCGCGCATTGGCATTATCAACCTCGTCCACATGGTAGAGAGCAGTTGTGTCAATTTTGCGCTTCTATTCTAGTATTAAGTTGGTACGCTTACTATGTATGCAGTTTTGTGTTCTGTTAAAAAAATCATGTGGTTTGATGCGTGGAATAAAGTTTTAGTTTTGAAATGTCGTTGTTTAATTGGAGTCAGATAAATTAAAAGAAAATGAATAAATAAGTTAAGTACGACTAAATGAAATAATATTTAGGAAGGTACTTCTGACACCGTTTGATTATTTGTTACACGCTTTTATTATGTAACTTCACTTTCATTCTTGTGTGTAAAGATGGAATTTTGTAATCGAATTTTCACTGAATTTCTGAGGTGCAAAAACTATAAAAATTAGATACACAGGTGTTTTTTCCGGTAACAATACATTTTAATATGTTTAGAGGGCAAGGTATTTTTTCAATATAGGAGCACTGACGAGATAGAGAATTATATGTAAATCTATCATCTGCGCATTCTCCTGAGTATATATTGGGAATCATAATTATATATTATTACCTTTACTATCAAAACTAAAATGATATTGTGAATGGTATTAAATGTACCAATTTTATCTAAACAAGCTGTATCAAAAATATTTGACAATAAATCTGGTGAACAAGATACACCTTCCATGAGTGAGTAAAGATTCACAATATATGCTCAGGAGAATGAGTAGATGGTAGATTTTGTCATACCTAGGCCGGGATCCAGATAGATTTTGCGCTGTTTGCGAAACTGCGAACAGTTCGCAGTGGGCGGAGTTTCGCCAAGTTAAATCAAAGTTGAAGTCCAACCCATCCCAAAATAGCGAAAATAACTTGCGAAATCACGTGATTTGAAGCTTGAACCAATCATGTGCCAAGAAAGGGGATTCGATACAAGCGATAGACACTAAAGATGGCGAAATAAACAAAACAACTCAGTACTCATGCTAGCATATTAAACAAGCATAAACGCTTTTTAAATATAAGTAAATCATCCCTGTACATAATCGATTGTTAAAAAAAATAACAGATTGAATTAATGAAAATCTTTTTCTTTTACTTTAGCTAATTGATTGATTTCGACGTTTTTATCAGCACGTCGAAAGCTTCAAAGTCTGGAATGCTGAAGTAGTAAGTATTGCTTCTACATTTAAAAATATTAATACACTGATGTTTATACATGTTTTAATTTGTATAATAAAACTTAAATGTTGTAGTAATCGATCTGGAGCTTGATTTCACCGTTTGTTGTATTTTATGAAATAAGTCAGCATACTACATATTTTTTCTGTATAAATATCCCCCAGTATTATTCATCTTTCGATCATACAGTCATATGATTATTTTGCTTTTTTTTTTTTTTTTTTTTTTTTTTTTTTTGCGGTACGAGGGAGCTTTTTGAGGTTTTTTTTACTCTGGCGTATGAAATTACTGCTTGCCATTATTATTATTATTTGTTTGCTAAAAAGCTGTCGTCTAAATATAGTGTTAGAAAAATAAGCATAATTTAAATGTGCTTATAATTGTACGCTTTAACTATTCCTTTAATTAACTTCATATATTGATCTGAAATCATAAATTGGCTAGAGATGTTAATAAATTGCAAAGTCTATTTTGCAATTTTTTAAAATGTAGTTGCTTTTAGCCTTATTGGTAAGTAGTTAATTTAATCTATAACTCTCATCCTGAAGTTTTTGTCACTTATAAATTACAAACAAAGGAGTCCCAATGACAGGGGTTTAAATTTAAAAAACAGTAATAGCTATTTTTTTTATAGTTTTTTTAATTTATAAATATGGATACATTAAAAAGTAATAAATCAATAATGCCTTATATTCTTATATAGGGTAGATGTGCCAGTAATGGACACCCTTCAATGTTTTTGGTTTATAAAAATTTATCTTTTATTATTTATTTCATAGCTCCCTCTTGCATGTTTTATAATCTGGGTTATTGTTGACACTTTTAATCAAACCAATCAGGAAGCAGAAAATAATGTTTCGAAGTTCCAATGTTTTTCAGTGAAAATCTTAATGAACATGCTAAGAGCTGGCTTCATTTAATAAATTTATATATTCTTTATTTTCTTGCAACATTTGAAGCTTTTTGTTTTGGTAGTAATAGAAAACTTTGAATTTTATATACTAATAGCAATTTATAAGATTTAATTTATTTTTAAGGTACTTCTTTTAAGTTATTTTATGTGGTTAATAAAATTTCAATATTTTATTCTTTTTTTTTATGTATATAACTCTGCTTTGCATATTTTATAATCTGGCAATCAAAATTCAGGAAGCAGAAAATATTGTTTAAGGGCACAGTCAAAGAAGGGCTCATAGGGCTTAATCCATCTCCATTTAAATAAAAACAATTAAGTTACAGGAGTTGTTAAAAATCTATTTTCTGTCTTAATTGTTTGCTTATTCATCTCTTACAGAAAAAAAAAAATTGTAATATTAATGAAAGTTATAGTAATCATGAAACAAGTAAATCTGCGGATCAGTGGCCTAAAGAATCAGTTCTACAATTTTATTTTGAAATAATTTTATTTAGTATTTAAAATATCCTACTCACAGTATCATTTTTTTCATATTTGTAATATTAATTAGGTACTTCTATTATCCCGTCGACCACTTTTCATAACAAAAAACTATCGCTAAAAATGCAGTCCGATTTACTTGATGTCAGAAGCATTATACGTGTTTGTTATGTCATCAAGTGGTTTTTAATTTGACATTTGCGTGTATTTTTTATTATCTTTTACTGATTTATTAGTTATTTCATTCATTAAAATAACAATTGTGTCCTTAAATTCTTATAATTTATTTATTTATTTTGATATTCCAATGGCAACGTCCTCCCGTTTATTTGGCGTTACAGTTTGGCAATAGTTTTTTTGTTATTAAAAGTGGTCGACAGGATAATAGAGAAGTACCATTAATTATTTCAAGTAATATATGAAGTAGTCTCTGGAAGTTTAATTGTTAAAAATAGTGAGATGAAACTATACACTAATACTCCAAAACCTTTTTTCTTCTTCTAATTATTACCTTTTAAATCCCCCACTGTCTCAATAATTTGATAGCTGTCTGATATTTAGTATTATCTATCTATAATAATTAAAATATCGATCTTCTGATAATTACAATAATTGATGCAAACAGTGAATGATTATCACAAATATTTTATTAATTACTGGTATGCAGAATTGTTAAATTTATTTGAAAATAACTATTTTGTTTCATTAGTATGCTTTCATTAAATTCTGGTTCTAAATAAAGTCATAAAAATAATTATATTTATTACTTTTTATGGGGTGTCCACTACTGGAACAAAAGGTGTCCATTGCTGGCATTTTAAGTGTTTTGATATATTTTTGTTATTTACAATTAAATTTTGATTCATACTGGGAAATGAGACTGAGAATGGTTAAATATTGTTGATAGATTAATATAATATTGAAAAAACTGGAATATAATAAATAAAACTATTAATTAAAAAACAATTTTTAAAGAAATTCCTTAAGGGTGTCCATTACTGGCACATCTACCCTATATTGCATAAATCTGACTGTGTAATTCATATATGTTAGTCAGTTAAAAAGTTAAATTTGATACAAGAACGTTGTTCTTATAAAGGTATCAATATTTCTGAATGGCTTTGTTAAATGTGAATTACTAAAAGGGTTTGTCCAGTTATGTAGTTAATTCAACAACATATCGAGAGAGAGGGGTGTTAAATGCACGGCATCCCGTACTCATTTCATCTTTAATATAGATATCGAGAAAAATGTAATTTTGATCTTCATATAATGTCAAAGATATTCATGAGAATTTACTTTTAAAATTAATGCTTTGCTTGTTTGGATTGGGTTGTCGTTTGGCCGTGGAAGAAGGAAGAGGATACCTCTCCTATTTTATGGCAGCTATTTATAACGGTAAAGAATGAAGCTAATGTTAATGTTCTGTTTTAAAACTTTTTGCTCTCGCCCATAATTAAAATATTTTACACCAATGATAAAGTGATAGATTGTTTCCTCTTACTTGCATAGCTATGTGCCAGGGTTCGTAGATATCATGATTTTTAAAAAAATATCTTGTATTTTTATGTATCTGATATTTTAAAAATAGTTCAATTACTGCTGATTATAAATATTTTTAGTTTAGCATAAATTAGAAACTAAAACATGCATAGTTTTAGTACATAACATGAAAACTTAATAAAACATTATTTTTTTTTTTTACCTACATAACAAAAATTGAAGATCAACTAATTGAAAACAGAAACAATTTGCTTGAATGTATTCATCAAAACACAAGTGATTCAGTATCAAGTATCAAGAAAATTTTTGTTTTTTATAGCAACAAAATGTTAAATGCAAAATACTTTTTTTTTAATTGAAAAAATTTAATATAAATGTAAGCTTATCTGCTTTTTTATTCCCTAAAATTTTTCGGCACTTGTCTATTATCCCTTCAACCACTTTTTGTAACAAAAAACTATCGCCAAACTAAGATTAAATGCCTAAAATGCAGTCCCATTTACTTGATGTCAGAAGCATTATACGTGTTTGTTATGTCATCCAGTGATTTTTAGTTCGACATTTGCATGTATTTTTCATTATGTTTTACTGATTTATTAGTTATTTCATTAATTAAAATAACGATTGTGTCCCTAAATTCTTATATTTTATTTATTTTGATATTCCAATGGCAACGTTCTCCCATTTATTTGGCGTTACAGTTTGGCGATAGTTTTTTGTTATGAAAAGTGTTCGACGGGATAATAGAGAAGTACCTAATGGTTTTAAAAAGTTTAAACTGAACAACAAACAAATCAGAAAATATTTTTTTCTAATGAATTAGATAGTTTATATCTTTCAACATTTGTTCTAAGTTAATATTGTCACATATGATTATTGCTTCGGCATTTAAAAATCCAGGTTCAAACATAAAGCCTGAAAAAGTTTTTTAAGAGAGGGGGAGGGGGGGGCAGAATTGAAAAGTCACTGCAAGAGGGAGGCAAAAGTATTTGCCTCTTGCAAATATTTTCCTTTAAAACACCGATTCTTGATCAGCACTATAGAATTTAAGTGATACTGTTCTATTTTTGTAGTTTTATCTTTATATTCATTTGGCAAATGTTACAAAAATTGTAATACCTACTTTTCAAATGCTCTAATTAATTATATTTATAAAAAAGGCTATAATGTCTTACATTCATGCACCGATTTTTTTTTTTTTTTTTTTTTTTTTTTTTTTTTTTTTTTTTTTTTTATTAATCCTTTATAAAAAAGGAAAAATATCGCCAAATTTTGAGGATTTTTTCCTTTAATGGTAACCTGGTTATTGTATTAAGTTATTTGTTTGGTGCGGGTTTGGAAATTGCGCCAATCAAAAAGTTGCCAAACATCTTTGTGTGAGTGAACACATATGTTCCATAAATAGCTAATCTATCAATGTAAAGTATTGATTGTAAAGTAGTAACGTTACAAGACTAAAAAAAAATTCTAAATTTCTCTCTCCTATACAATATTTGCTGCTTCGTTTTATTCCTTTCCCCCCTGCCTCTCTCTTCCAAGGCATCACCTGCAGTTTACAATCTTGGACACAAATAACTAATTTATTTTTGTCTGACAGCAAAATATAACAAGCAATCTATACATTATTCTTATATATTTCACAATTAAGATGTATTTTTTTCTAAAGTCCATTTTGAAATTCTTAAAATAAATCATTTTTAAACAAATTTTATTTTTTTTTTTAGTGTAATTTACACTGAGTAAATTGTCAGCTATTTATGGTCAAAAAGGAGCTCAGATTTCTAATAAATCAAAATATTATATTGTATGTAAGCTTTTAAAATACTTTGTTTATTTAGATTTATTCTCTGTTTCATGAAATTCTTAAACAGATTGGGAAAGAAACACAAGGTATGTTTACATTTAGAGGAAATATTTATTAGAAAATTTGACTATTGCCTACAAAATGCTGAACAGTTATATAATTTTTATGTCACAAATTTGAATTATTAAACTTACTCCAACTCATTACTAGAAGTAAGGGAAGGAATTGTGTAATATTTTTTAATTAAAAAAACAGGGACCGCATAGTGCATTCTCCACCCTGCCAAATATCTGAAGATTGACAATAAAGATTTCAATTTTGTCATAATATGTGCCAAATGTTTTTTCTGTGTGTGTGGGGGGGGGGGGGGGGTAAATAATCATTTTAGAAGTAAGAGCAAATGTTACCAATAGAATTAAAACTTAAAATTACTTAACCATCATTTAAAATTAATAAACATGGGTTTAACGTGTCCTATGACATTAGCATATATTGAAAAGTGATTTTGCTAGCAAATTATCATTAAGACTAATAAGGAGTCATTTAAAAGGGAAAAAATCTAAATAATTTCATATAATAGTGAACGAGAGATATAAAGATTTTTGCATCAATTGTGCTTTTGAATGTTGGAACACCAATGAAAAACTGATATTTGTGTGCTATATAAAATATTTTTCATTAATGAAGCTCTTTGTTATATATTTACATTATTTTTGAGTACTTTGTTAAGCTGATTCTCTTTTTCTTTAGAATGTTGTTCTTACATTTTTTTTTTTTCTGTGATTAAAAATTTATATCCATTACAAGTGCATATTTATAATTATATAATGATTGCATTGTCTAGCAATTAAAATTAAATAAAAATTATGAATGACAAATGGGCATATTCTGTTGAGTGAAAGGACACTTCTCAACGAAGAGCCAAATCCGGTCATGCGCATTATAAGTCCCTGAGGACTTGGGCTCGGCAGGCGAGATGCACCGGGCGGCACAGCCTATCTCATTTATCATTTGTCAGTTCTGAGGAATGGGGATTTCAACTCTAAACCAACTAAACTCATTCATTGGGGATTTCAACTCTAACTCAACTAAAATAAGTTTTAAATCCTAAAAAGTGCCAAATTAACATATTAACAGATTTTTGGGGGGACAAACATATATTGCAACCATGAAATTAGGCATGATTATTAAGACAAACATTGGATGCTTATTAAAGAGTGTTTTTTAACAAACTATTTTTACTTTTATGCTTATTACATTCAAGCTAGAAATTCAGACAGGCTTTTTAAAAAAATTGCAGCACATGTTAGTTTATATTGAGGAACTCCCCAAAATTTTTAAGAACTAAGAACTAAATGTTTTTTTAAAACATTGGTTTCTTTGGGTTTTATTTCTTTTTTTTTTTAAACCCTGATTTAAGATGATCTGAAATATCAATAATATCCAAAAGAGGGTCTGATGGCAATTAATTTTAGTTAAAAGAAATCTTCATTTTAAACTAATATTAGTGTCACTGTGTAATAATGCACATAAATTTTCTTATTAAAATTACATTTTTATTATTATTATAATTTGGTGTATGTGTTCATGCTCATAAGTTATAATATAGGGAATTCTGTTTTTCAGTTTATTTTTTCATTTAAAAAAATGAGTTTTTCTTTTAATTTTTTTTCTAGGTTGCATATTCTGATGCAGAAGAGAAAGCACATGTCGAGTAGGTTTTGTGGAGACATTGCTTGTACTATAGACGACTTCTTTGATGAAATTGCTTTTTTGATGCAAGTTATTGGTGTTTAGAATCGACTACATACTATGTTTTATTTATTATTTTTTTCAACTTTTTCACCCTCTCATTTATGGATAGTACACATATTAATTCTACTTTCTTCTATTTGTGTTTTCTTGCTATACATTTGGAATAGAAAAGTACTATCCACTGTTTTTATATATATGCATGTTCTAATGATATAAATAAATATTTATCAAGATATATTGTGTTTTGTATATTTTGTAAGATTGGAGATTTTTTTTTTTTTCAGATAACACGGGATATTTTTTGGATGTTTTTTTTATATATACTCGCTCAGTTGGCTGCCACTTTATAATAAAGTGATACAATGAAAAATGCTCAACTTTAAAATCTTAGAACAAGCTGTAAAAATTTAGCAATGTTTACTTTTTTTGCATTCTTTTTTAGATTGATATAGAGAAAATTTCAGAAAATGTTTTTGAGGACAGCACAATATAGTCTATCAACAACTTTATAAAACTTTTATTTATTTTTTGCCTTCAAAATAACCATCAGTTTTAATGTTTTTGTTTCACCTAATATTTTCATATATCATTTTCATTTCTGTTTACAACTGTTTTTTATCTAGGGTCATTGCATACCATGTCAAATCAACCTGACCATTTTAGATTTTGATGAAACTTACAGGAATCATTCTCCCTGATGATACAAATGAGAATATACTTTTATAATTTTTTTAATCTCAGTAAATTTTCATACAATTAATTTTTTTAATTTCGAAAAATCATCATTTTTTGTCTTGTATAAATGTTCTCATTTATATTTCTCAAGTTAAAAAAAATATAAATGTGTTTTTTGTAATATTATAAACTTTATATTCTGAAAGTTTTAGAATGGGATCTCAATGGGATCAGCAGTTACGTTAAAAAAATTAATGTTAAACACCAATTGTGGCTGATGTTTAAAGTTGGCACCTCTCCAACTTTATGATTATGCTAAAGAGATCATTGTTTTATTCATTTTAAACATTTTTTTTATAACTGCTGATCCCATTGAGATCCCACTCTAAAACTTTCAGAATTTAAAGATTATAATATTACAAAAAACATATATTTTTTCAAAATTTTTAAAAAACACTATTTTAAATTTTTTTTAATTAAGTAAAATTAACTTTTTTAAAATCACGCACTGTCAGCTTGCATATCAAATTAAACCTTATGAAATTCTCTTTAAAATGAGAGGTCAAACAACTCTCTACGCCTGATATAACTTGAGAAATTGAAAATTGAAAACATTTATACAAGCCAAAAAATGATGATTTTTTGAAATTTAAAAAATTAATTGTATGAAAATTTACTGAGATAAAAAAAATATAAAAGTATATTCTCATTTCTATCATCAGGGAGAATGATTCCTGCAGGTTTCATTAAAATCTGAAATGGTCAGGTTGAATGTTGAAAATATTTGGTTGATTTGACATGGAATGACCCCTATATTTTCAAAATTTCTCATACTGAAACCTGATTGATTGATTCTATTCACTTATGTTAAAAAGTGGCTAAATTAAAAAAATATTTCAACGTGTTATGATTTTAACATTAAATGCGTCTTGAGTATATTTAATGTAAAATATGGTCTGGTAATATTAAAGAGTTTTGACCTAAGTGCAAAGTTCTCTATGATAATTTTCTATCTATTATTTCTTCATTTCTTAATCTTTATTGGAGGAGAATTATTTCATTGTGCCTGCCTTTTTATGTGTGTTGTTGACAAAATTTATTTATAAATTTAATACAATATATTTAAATTTTATTTACTGATGTTTTTGTTTTATTTTACTTATGCATTTTGCATGTTTTGCCCTTTTCATCTACCATAGAAAAGAACACCCCCCCTCCCTTCCCTTCCAAAAGAAAAAGTTTAGAAATAATTCGATACTTCTCTATTATCCAGTCAACCACTTTTCATAACAAAAAACTATCGCCAAAATGTAAGATTAAACGCCAAAAATGCAGTCCCATTTACTTGATGTCAGAAGCATTCTATGTGTTTGTTATGTCATCAAGTGGTTTCTAATTCGACATTTACGTGTATTCATTATGTTTTACTGATTTATTAGTTATTTCATTAATTAAAATAACAATTGTGTCCTTAAATTCTTATATTTTATTTATTTTGATATTCCAGTGGCAACGCTCTCCCGTTTATTTGGCGTTACAGTTTGGATAGTTTTTTGTTATGAAAAGTGGTCAACAGGATAATAGAGAAGTACCAATCATTCTTTAATTTGGTAAAGAATAAATCTGATTTAAAAATTTAGCAACTTCTTGACAAAACACTTTGTAAGTTTTATACTGAAACACTCTGTATAATCTTTAAGAGATGGTAGAGTACAATGAACCAAATAATTTTATTTATAGGAAACCAGCATCACAATCTACTCATTCAGTCAAAATTACATAGTGCTTTGCTTCAATCTGAGTTCAGAATTTTTGCTCATAACTGTAACAATAATGAAAATATTTTAACTATTTACAACCGAATTAATTTGTTGTGTGCAAAATATGACAAAATCAGGAAGAATGGTAGACGTACACAGTAATTCGTTCAGTGCACATGTAATTTCAATTGTTTTCTGAAAAGTGATGATCTAATTTAGCTCTCATTGGATGCAAAAGGTTGCCACTTCTACCACATTAAATGAGACAATATCACAAGATGGGCTGAAAGTGACCACCATCTGCATCCAATCCGCATTATATTAGACAATCCACTTTTAGGATTGAAGTTGACGTTACAATGACAGAACTGATATATTGTGCACTTCTAGCACTTTTAATTATTATAGCATTTTGCACACAAGTTAATTTTGTTCTAAATAACATTAAAATATTTTCTTTATTGTTAAAGTTATTACCAAAAATCCCAACTTAGATTGAAGTGAAGCACCCTGTAGTTTTGACTGAATAAATCGATTGTGATCTTCGATTTCCTGTAAAAAAAATTATCTGTTGTAGTGTGCTTTACCACCTCTTAAAGTTTATAATCATTATAATTATACTGAAATTCCTTATATAACATATAGGTTACATCTCTAGAGGAGAAATAAAATGTTTAAATTTCAGTGCATGAAATATGGATTGTATGAAAGCCATGAAGCTGGAAGAATAATTTTGTCTTTTGAAATATTTGAAGAGCACTGAAGAGTATTTTCTAAACTTCCTAAGGCCTTTTTTAAACCCATACTCCCTGCGCTAATATCACTCCTCTTCACAAATCTGCAGAAATGGAAAGTACTTATCTTCAGACCCCCCAAAAAAAGTTAGTTCTGGCCCAGAGGAAAAAGTATTTAATTATATTTTCAAAAGAACAGTAAAACATGCTAACATGGAAACGCAAGAGGCCGAAAGAAAATTGCATTTCAGACAGGATTTCGTCTTTCCAAGTGCACCACCATTTATAATAAATAGTATTCCTTTTCACTGGGACCAAGCAATTTTTCCACTTAAGACGAGATTTCACTATAGACAAATTCCATTTTCATTGACTTTACTGTATTACCTTATTTTGTCAAGTCCATTTGCACAAGGAGCTTTATTTCCCTCCAAAATAAGTGGGAAAATATCTAGAAGGATAGAATGGGCTCTATGTTCTGCTAAGGTCCCCTGTTCTCCCAAATTCATATACTTAAAAGCAGTGCTTAATTTGCACCAGAGTACAGCTCCAGTACTTCTTCATTTTTAGTGAATATTTAAATACTAGCCAGAATTCACGAGAGCTTATAAATATTGTGCACCAAAGGCCACAGAAACATATCATTGTATGTTATGATTTACTGGTTTGATATTAAAAAAAATCCTTCAAGAATGATTTTCTAAAAATTGCCCTTATAAATGTTTTTGCTATCGGTTCATTTATTAGATTTTATTATATATATATATATATAATGCATAGCTACCGAACTATTTCCAAATAGTAATCTTCATCTTATTTAATAGCATATTTCTGCGGTTAAATAAGGTGAAGATTACTAATCAGAAAAAAAATTATAATAAAAAAAAACATAATAGTTACAACTATGCTCATAAGCATAGAGAATATATTCAAATAAATATTAAGACTTTTCTTTTGCTGAAGAAAAAAATGCTTTAAATTTGCAAATAAAGTAATGACATACAAATATGCAGAAGAAGGGGCAGGAAGGGAGGGGTACACTACAGTTGTTGGTATCACAGAATATTAAAAAACTCCAGTATTTCTTTTTGTTAGAAATTAAGCCCTACTTAAAAGAAAGAGAATGTAGCTGAGAAAACTCAAAGACAGTAGAAAATTGGACACATTCAGTAGTTATGTTAAGTAGCATTAGTGACTGAATAGTGAATGAAAAATTTAAAGTTGAAATAAAATAATGGCTTAAACTTGTAATGAAATAAAATAGAAACCTTTAAAATACTAAAACAATCAAATTGCAATCATGCAGTAATTAATTCCATCACAAACAGCTTTTATATTTATTTTCTCTCAATACTTTTTTCAAAGATCTACAGCAGAGGAGGGTGAGTCTGCAGCCTTTTCTTGTGTACGTCCATGTAAATAGTTTGTGACATGTTTATGAAAGTTATTACAAAGTGGAAAATTATTTCCTACCATTCCAGTTGTGCTACATATTAGCAAGTCAACAATGTGTGTATGAATTTACAATAAACACCTTTATTTCTGAGGGGGAAAAGATCATATCTTTTTTTTAAGGCTATATCAGCATTTCCAATTAGCCTTCTCTCATGTAAAAATAAATTGCAGAAAAACATAAATTATGGTAAATTTAGCATCAAGTTTTACCTCTAACTCAAAAATGTTTGTAGGGGAAGAAGTCAAAAGTGTTAATGCCACCTGCTATTAAAATAAAAACCATGCATTAGGCACTTATTTTAAGTTTTATAGATTATGAAACACTTTCCAGCACATCCAGAATTATAGGATGGGCCAAAGTTTAGAGGTCCGATTTGTAGAAAAAAATTATTGGTCCGGCTCGATTCAATATAAAAGTAAAATGTTCGGCCCGGGCCGACCGAATTTCTAGAAACTTGCTGATATATTTGAAGCAATTTTATCCTACTATTACAATTATTCAAAAAGCACACTTAATTATGAATAGATTTTATTTTCAGATGATGTTCGAAATTCATGGAATACTGAATAACAACAATATGATTAAAGAAACACTGATTTTAAAAAAAAATGATTTAGACAATTATATTGAAATGAAGATTCAGTAAGAAAATCATAAATGTAATGTAGAGCTCTAGAGAGACAATAATAGATGTTTAAAAATATCTCTAATTTATTAAACCAAATTAAATGTATAACGATTTCGATAAACAAATATAGAACATCACATTAACTTTTACAAAAATTAATCAATAAAATGGCAGCCCAACACACACATATTTACTCGGAGGAGAGTATGTAGAAGTCTGCACGGGTCAAGGCTGGATAAAACATCTAGCCTGGACCGAGTCTGCAGAAAAAAGTAAGATTCTCCATCCGAGCCTGTGCATACCTCTATCCAGAATATCATTACAAAACAAACTCTACCATCCAATAAAGACAAAGAAGATATGTAAGTAGATATTTCAGAAAATGTAAAAAACATTTAAAAACCTGATTTCAAAATTTTCTGTCCATAACGGCGAAAAATAGTCAAATTCTTTTCTGCAGCTCTGTATATGATATGTAGATTTGTACATATACTACATTGTATGGGGAAAACATTTTCAGTTAGAAAATGCATTACACAGTTAAAAATTCACCTTAAGCAATCTCCAGTAATAAGCAGAAATGCACTTGAATTCTTTCGTACAGCCCTGTATATTATTTACAGATTTTTATATACATCACATATTAAGCTAAACTTTAATTCGGGTAAAAAATTCATAATACAACTAAAAATGAAATTCCAGCAATTACTATCCATAGATGACAATGTATAGTTTTTTGCGTGTCCTGTATATGAATTTTTACATTGTACAAACATCTCTTACTATTCTGAAAATGATTCAACAGAAAAATGCATAACACAAGTGAAAAACATCCTTAAGCAATTCCACACTAATAAACAGTAATATTTACGAGTTTTTTTTTTAAGCCGTTTATAGGATACATAAAATTTATACACATCACGTTACCTGTGTTATACACCTATCATGTAATATGCAGATAGTTAGTTGACCTTAAAAATGCATACCACAACTAATAGCATTTATTTTTCACTAGCTGACCCACCTGGCGTTACCTGGGCCCGTGATAATAAATTAAAACAAACCTCAAATTTATATGATTTTATATCTTTAACCTTATTTTGTATGAAATTATTTTTTTAATGATTTTTAAAACAAGGCTTATTTATTCATCAACAAAGTAGTGTAATTATGATCCATATTATTACTCATTGATAAAATTTAAAATTCGTATTTATTTTTTAATAATTTATATTTATTAAAATATTACTTAACATTTTGCATGCGTCTACTGGCAGAGGAAAGTGGAACTAAAATCTCTTAGGCGATCGAAATCAAGTCGAATGAGTCAAAGGCAAGATAAGAATGTGCCCCGTGGTGGTGGTAGATGGAGCTAAAATATGCTAGGCTATCGACATGAAGTTGAATGAGCCAAACCCACTCGTAATCGGTCCGATAGAACTCGAGATACTTTGAAATGAAATTTTAAAAAAAATCTGAAATTATTACTTGGAAAGAGTGGTATATACATCTGATAAGTTTACTTTAATGCTATAGAGGGTGATTATCATAAGTTTACTTTAATGTTATAAAGGGTGATTATCATAAGTTTACTTTAATGCTATAGAGGGTGATTATCATAAGTTTACTTTAATGTTATAAAGGGTGATTTTTAAGTTAATTATAATGTTTGGAATTAGTTGTATTGAAATTAGAAAGTTAGTTGCTGAAATACGGAAACTGGATACAGTTAGAGGAAAAAGCATGAATAGGGAGCAGATTTTTCAGTACCCTTCGTTAAATGACTAATTAGGAGGACCACTAAACATTTTAAAAGATTGTTTCATTTCGTTAAGCTAGGAACTTAATTTCCAATTTCAGTTAGATTATTATTAGAAAATTCTGGTAGCTCTTTTATAGAAATATACCCTGAAGCTGTGAGTGCTGATTATTATGCTAATTTGGCAAAATGAAATAGTTTGGAGAAGTTCGGAACATTATAAAATAAGTTATGGATATAAGCCACAGTTAGAAAAAAAACATTATGGAGAAGTACTCAACTACAAATGATTAATTTTTATCCAATCCGAAGTTGTGTTTTCGTTCATAACTTTAACAGTGTGAAGATATTTTAACGGAATCTTTACAATTCACATAGGTGCCAACCTCTCATTAATATTCCGTAATATACGGGTTAATTTGACCAGTTTAACAACGCTTCAAACCAGAAAAATTATTGGATGAATCTTTATTTATTCAATTTCAGGTTTCTACGTGGAATTTATTTAATTTCATTTCTTAAAAAAATTTCTGGTGCGTAGCGTGTTAAACGTGGGTCAAATTAACCCGCATATTACGGAATATTAATGAGAGGTTGGTACCTATAAATTCATACAAAGATGAGTCTTTTGCGAATTTTTTAAAAATATCTTGTTAAAGTTATGAATGAAAATGCGATTTCAGATTGGCATGAGATGCCCTGTAACTTTGAATAATAAATGAATATTTGACCCTGGTTTCCTATACAATAGAGGTTTTTTACAATACTGTAGCGATCTTATTTCTCTAAATCCTGATCTCATTTTTGCGATTTTGATGAGTTTTTATTTAATATCTATGCTAATTTTCAAAATATTACAATTCTGATTCTCAGGTGCACCAGGACAGGTTTTGTACTATCCTCACCTAATTCTTTTTACTTCTAGCTGTGCTAGATTTTCCTAGCCATCGGACACACACATGCAAAGCGAAACTTTCTTTTATTAGTATACATTTACAGGGACACAAAAAGAATGAACGATAAATGCTATGCATACCATATTTCACAGTAAGCATCTTCTAATATACTTTTTCTGTGTTTATGTTTTCAATAGTGTAACATCATTAAAATACAGTACAAATGTTTTTTGTCCGTGGACCATTAATTATGTAACAGAATTCTTTAGTATGATCCTGTAAATGCATGATAAATGCTTTCCACTATATATTCTGTAGAAAGCATGTTTCGGTGCACCTCAGAAATACATATCAATTTCGTGTTGTTTGAAATGGTGTAACATCATTAAAATGCACTGCAAGCTATTTTTCCCCGTAGACTATAATATAACGGAATTATTTTGTGTCTATTTTTAGAGTCTTGCTTGGGTCGGGTTATATCTGGACCCAAAAATTCTATTTCAAGTGAACCCGAAAAAAATATATCTTCAACCCGAAACTTGACACTGAAATAAAAGAAAATAAATCCATATTTTAAAATAATTAAGGAAAATACTCTACAGTTATAACTAATGTCAATTTTATCTTTTATGTGGAAAAATGAACATATATATATATATATGTACTCATTAATGTTCAAATACATAGTATTTTTCATTGGAAAAAATATTCTAGATTTTTTCGAAAAATTGGGTCAACGTAAACCTGACTGAGAGAATCGATTCCTAAGCTGAAACCGAAAGAATTGCAGTAAAAATTAGCATCAACCCGACCTACAGATTGGGTCGAATAAAATCAGGTTATCCGATCTGATGCAGGACTCAGTCCCTATAACTGGACTATAAATATGGCACATTTCATTTTCAACAGAGATAATGGTACAGTAAAGCTCAATAACATATATAAATTACATGATAATCCGACTGTGTTTATGGGAATTAGAGCGCCGACAGTTAAACCGAAGTCGTAAACACTTTTCAGCTATATTATGTTGACTATTATTGATGTTAGAAAGTCTTAAAAAGGTATACAAATATTAATTATTTTAAAACAAAATAACTTAGAAAAAAATACATTTTTTTAAAGCAAGCATTTGAAAATATTCTAAGAGGTACTAAGAAAGCCTTCAAAGGCCGTCATTTGGGTAGAGTAGTGCACGGCTCGAGTTACTCAATTTTCCCTGACCCGACCCAACCCGAGGTTCAGGTTTGTGCTATTTATTTCGGTGTGAGTTGGGTTCACTTTAAACGTTTCATGTGTAAGTCTTTTTCAGATTTAGTTTTGATATTTTCGGGTTGGATTCCGGTGAAAGTTTTATACCATGAATGTATTTCAAAAGAAAGTGCTGAATATTTTTTAATAAGACTATACATTTGGAGTGTATATGTGTTCATGTTTATTAAAAAATAAATAAAATTGATATTAGAGATATAATTATAAACCACATTTTCATAATTGTATTAAAATATACATAATTTTTTTCACATTGGGTTTGGGTTTGACTTTAAGCATAATTTCCGGGTTCGAGTCGGGCACAACCCGACGACTCATGCAGGACTCCACCTTCAGACCCTGCGTTGAATAGCACTGCTCTTCAGGCATTAGAGTAAAATGAGGCAAATCACATTTAAATACATTAATTAGGTCAAAAGATATAACAGTCTTTATGATGTACTGTCTATAGTTGCTGCGCCTTCTTTCAGGATTTTAATGCATTTATCTGAAAATGAATTTTTAAAGATCTACCATATTTAAATTGATATTTCTATATTTTCATGAAGTATAAAGTTATGAAACTGCATAATATTTTAATTATATATTCTTTAAACAGTTTTTGAGATTTTAAGAGAAACTTTTGAAAATATGATTCTCATCGTAGCGACAGACAGTATACATAAAAATAAATCGGTCAAGTGCAAGTATAACTCGCGCTCAAAGTGTTCCATACATTGAATTTATTAATTAGTAAACTCCTACTACCCCAATTTTTTTAAAGGCAAGTAATTTAATTAATATCTCGGCTAATTACCGATTTTTTTATTTATTTTTTGAAAATCATTATCAACTATCCTTGGATGAATCTGCATCGATAAGTACCTTGAGCGCCATTCAACTCCCCTGCGGACTGCCCAAAAAGTAAAGTTTGTGTGTAACTGAAAAAGTGTTTTTCTCAAAAACTGACTTAGGAAAATCGCTGTTAGTCCAGTCAAATTAGGATTTTTTGCCATAATAAATGCTAAGGAGATAAAAATTGGTCCAGTTGTTCATTGATGGCTACTGATGACTATGTAAAAAGTCCCCATGGATAGGAGGTGAGCGGGGGCTAAACAAAGTATTTTTTTTTTGTTTTTTACAAATATCTCAGAAATTGTTGTTTTTCATGAAAAAACTACTCTGACGTAAATTAAAGAACATAAAATTATCTACAAATGACAGGTATATACAGTGGAACCTCGATTATCCATCAGTCAGAAGACCGCAGCTTTGACGGATTTTCTGCAAAAAAATCACTTTAATTTCAAGTTTATTTACTTAATGTCGCCATAATAAATGCTACCGAGATAAAAATTGGTAAAATTGTTCATTGATGGCTACTGATGACTATGTAAAAAGTTCTGATGGATAGGAGGGGAGGGGGGCAAAATAAAGTAATTTTTTTAGTTTTTTACAAATATCTCAGAAATTGTTGGTTTTCATGAAAAAATTACTTTGACATAAATTAAATAACATAAAATTCTCTGCAAATGACAGATATATACAGTGGTACCTCGATTATCCGTCACTCAGGAGACCGGAGTTTTGACGGATTTTCCGCAAAAAAATCCCTTTAATTTCAAATTTATTTACCTAATGTCGCCATAATAAATGCTACAGAGATAAAAATTGGTACAGTTGTTCATTGATGGCTACTGATGACTATGTAAAAAGTCCTGATGGATAAGAGGTGAGCGACGGGAGGGGGGGGAAATAAAGAATTTTTTTAGTTTTTTACAAATATCTCAGAAACTGTTGGTTTTCATGAAAAAATTACTACATAATTTCTGAGATATTTGTAAAAAACTAAAAAAGTTCTTTATTTTGCCCCACGCCCTACCCTCGCTCACCTTCTATCCATCAGGACTTTTTACATAGTCATCAGTAGCCATCAATAAACAACTGTATCAATTTTTAACTCTGTAGCATTTATTATAGCGACATTAAGTAAATAAATTTGAAATTAAAGTGATTTTTTTGCGGAAAGTCCGTCAAATTAACATAAATTAAATAACATAAAATTTCACGTGAAATTTTGTAAATGTGACAAAACATAATAGGGAACAATGAAAGTACTAATTTATCATTAAGCAAATACTTACTAAGTCAAAATATTCTTTTTTTTCTTTACACATCATCATCAGCTGAAGTGCAGCATGACTGTATCCGTAATCTCAATGTCGTCCTCATCCTGTTGATCTGTATTTATAGCTATAGGTGTAGCATTCAGGCAGTCACCATGGCAGATGAGTGAGTGTGTGAGTTAATTTATGTCTGAGTAATTTTTTCATGAAAACCATCAGTTTCTGAGATATTTGTAAAAAACTAAAAAAAATACTTTATTTAGCCTCCCCCCGCTCACCTTCTATCCATGGGGACTTTTTACATAGTCATCAGTAGCCATCAATGAACAACTGGACCAATTTTTATCCCTTTAGAATTTATTATGGCGACATTAAATTAATTAATTTGAAATTAAGTGATTTTTGGGGGGAAAATCCGTCAAAGCTCCGGTCTTCTGACTGACGGATAATCGAGGTTCCACTGTATATACCTGTCATTTGTAGATAATTTTTGTTCTTTAATTTATGTCGGAGTAGTTTTTTCATGAAAAACAACAATTTCTGAGATATTTGTAAAAAACTTTAAAAAAATACTTTGTTTAGCCCGCCCTCCCCCCCCCCCGCACCCCTCCTATCCATGGGGACTTTTTACATAGTCATCAGTAGCCATCAATGAACAACTGGACCAATTTTTATCCCTTTAGAATTTATTATGGCGACATTAAATAAATTAATTTGAATTAAGTGATTTTTTGGGAGAAAATCCGTCAAAGCTCTGGTCTTCTGACTGACGGATAATCGAGGTTCCACTGTATATACCTGTCATTTGTAGATAATTTTATGTTCTTTGATTTATGTTGGAGTATTTTCATGAAAAACAACAATTTCTGAGATATTTGTAAAAAACGAAAAAAAATACTTTGTTTAGCCCCCCCCTCCCCTCGCTCACCTCCTATCCATGGGGACTTTTTACATAGTCATCAGTAGCCATCAATGAACAACTGGACCATTTTTTATCCCTTTAGAATTTATTATGGCGACATTAAATAAATTAATTTGAAATTAAGTGATTTTTTGGGGGAAAATCCTTCAAAGCTCCGGTCTTCTGACTGATAATCGAGGTTACACTGTATATACCTGCCATTTGTAGATAATTTTATGTTCTTTAATTTATGTTGGAGTATTTTTTCATGAAAAACAATTTCTGAGATATTTGTAAAATACTAAAAAAAAATACTCTGTTTAGCCCCCCCCCCCTCCCCCCGCTCACCTCCTATCCATCAAGACTTTTTATATAGTCATCAGTAGCCATCAATGAACAACTGGACCAATTTTTATCTCCTTAGCATTTATTATGGCAAACTGCTCAAAAATGGGCTAATTTGACTGGACTATATAGTTTTCCTGCAATGTTCAAAAACTACTACTACCCCCAATTTTTTCACAATTTTATTTTCAGTAGATTCGGAAATAGAGGGGTGGGGGGACATATTTTTGCAGTACATTTTCGACGATATCTCTGAAAATATAATACCTAAAATTAAAACAAATGTATTTTTGAGTTCGGTGTTGCAAGATCTTCACACAATATTATAAAAAAAAAAAAAAAAAAAAAAAAAATCAAGTAATTTAATTATCTTTCCTAAAATTTTCCTAAACATATTTGTTAATGGCTAATCTTAAAATATGTGGGTCAATAGCAGTGCTGTGCTGAATTCAGACGCTTTTCTGCGGGTGGGATTTCTGTGACTCCGGGAGGGGGAGAAGGGGGTGGTGAGATTGCACTTTTTAATCATTAACAGCATAAGATCTCAAATCTTCCGGCATTCCCCCGGGCCAACCTCTGAATTCAACACTGGTCAGTAGGCTTCATAACTTTTTGAACTTTCCACATTCTACAGTTTACCAGAAAAACGACTATGACAAACAGACACACGAATGATCTTATAATGGTTCCGTTTTCACTTTTTAAGTGACCCTAAGACGCTTTTTAAGAAACCCTAATAACTATTTTCATCTAAAAATTATTATTTTATTTTTTTTAAATAAATACTTATGTAAATCTCTAAGACAAATTTATGTTTATTCTTTTCTTATTTAAAAATTAAAAAAGTATGCAAAAAGTGTTATTCTTTTCTAGAATAAATATCGAACGAGCAGGGAAGACCGAACTATGCTCGATCAAAATTAGCTTTGAGTTCAAATATCATGACCAAAATAACCCATTAATCAAATTTTCTCGAACATGTGACCAAGCCCAATTGTCTTCTCGTACCCGAAACCCGTAGGATATGAAATTTATTCAAAATAGTCTGAGCCGTTTTTTAGATAAAATTAGCTTGACCCAAAAATGACCCACTAATCGGATTTTCCCGAGCATGTGACCTAGCTCAATGATTTTCTCGTGCCCAAAAACCATAGGATACAAAATTTAGTTCAAATCGTCTGAGCCGTTTTTAAGATAAAAATAGCTTGACCCATAATGACCCATGACCCACTAATCGAAATTTCAGGAACATGTGACCTAGCACAATAGTGTTCTCGTTCCTTGAAACTGTAGGATACTAAATTTAGTTCAAATCCTCTGAGCCGTCTTTAAGATAAAAATAGCTTGACCCATAATGACCATGACCAAAATGACCCACTAATCAAATTTTCTCGAACATGTGACCTAGCCCAACAGTCTTCTCTTGCCCGAAAACCATAGGATGCGAAATTTAGTCTAAATAGTCTGAGCCGTTTTTTAAATAAAATTAGCTTGACCCACAGTGGCCCAAAAATGACCCACTAATCGAATATTCTCGGACATGTGATTTAGCCCAATAATTTTCTCGTGCCCGAAACTCGTCAGATACAAAATTTAATCAAAATCGTTAGAACCGTTTTTTAGATAAAATTAACTTGACCCGCGTTGATCCAAAAATGACCCACTAATCGAAAGTTCTCGAACACGTGACCTAGCCCAACAGTCTTCTCGTGCCCGAAAACCATAGGATGCAAAGTTTAGTCTAAATAGTCTGAGCTGTTTTATAGATAAAATTAGCTTGCCCCACTAATCGAAATTTCTCGAACATGTGACCTAGCCCAATAGTCTTCTCGTTCCCTAAAACTGCAGGATACTAAACAGGACCGTGCAAAGAGAAAACTGCGGCCGGGGCAAAGTTTCAATTTGGCCCTCCCCCTCCCCTTCTTTTTGTGACAGGTAACACAAAACTGATAGAGTACAGAAACAGAAATAAATTCTATTGAATAAACATTTCGCGTTTATGTTGGTACTTTAAAAGGTTTAATTTTAATTCAGAAATTGCAAACAACTGAATAGCATAAGAGAAAATTGCACTTATTTGTTGGAGAGATAATGATTTTTTGAGACACAAAAAAAAGAATGATGAAAAGAGAAAAAAAATTCCCCAGAAAATGATCGATGACCAAAAAATGAATAAATAAATAAATTAAACCGTGGTTGGTAGTATAAATTTGGCGCCCCTCAATTTCCGCGCACGGCCCTGATACTAAATTTAGTTCAAATCCTCTGGGCCGTTTTTAAGATAAAAGTAGCTTGACCTAATAATCGAATTTTCTCGGACGTGTGATCTAGCCCAAAATCAAAATCGTTCGAGCTGTTTTTTAGATAAAATTAACTTGACCCGCGGTGATCCACTTCTCGAACATGTGACCCAGCCCAATAGTCTTCTCGTGCCCGAAAATGGTGGAATACAAAATTTAGTCAAAATCGTTTGAACTGTTTTTTAGATAAAATTAGCTTGACCCACTAATCGGATTTTCTCGAGCATGTGACATAGCCCAATGGTTTTCTCGTGCCACAAAACCGTAGGATACAAAATTTAGTTCAAATAGTGTGAGCCGTTTTTAAGATAAAAATAGATTGACCCATAATGAGCCATGACCATGTTCCACTAATCGACATTTTTCGAATATGTAACCTAGCCCAATTGTCTTCTCGTTCCCTAAAACTGTAGAATACTAAATTTAGTTCAAATCCTCTGAGCCGTTTTTAAGATAAAAATAGCTTGACCCATGACCAAAATGACCCACTAAGCGAATTTTCTCGATCATGTGACTTTAGCCCAACAGCCTTATCCTGTCCGAAAACCATAGGATGCAAAATTTAGTCTAAATTGCCGTTTTTTAGATAAAATTAGCTTGACCCACAGTGACCCAAAAATGACCCACTAATCGAATTTTCTCGGACATGTGACCTAGCCCAATGAATTTCTCGTGCCCGAAACTCGTAGAATACAAAATTTAATCAAAATCGTTAGAGCCGTTTTTTAGATAAATTTTACTTGATCCGCGTTGACCCAAAAATGACCCACTAATCTAAAGTTCCCGAATATCTGACCCAGCCCAATAGTCTTCTCATGCCCGAAAATGGTAGGATACAAAATTTAGTCAAAAGCTTGACCCTGACCCATGGTGACCCACTAATCGAATTTTCTCGAACATGTGACCTAGCCCAAAGGTTTTCTGGTGCCCCAAAACGGTAGGATACAAAATTACTTCGAAATCGTTAGAGCCGTTTTTAAGATAAAATTTGCATATATATATAACCACACACATATACACACAAGATTTGCTCGTATTAACAATCTGGTGTCCTCTTTAGATAGTAAGAAACGGTTTCTAAAATCTACTAAACTGAGATGAAAAGGTTAGCCCGATGTTATATTAAACGCCATAAGATGCGGGCTTTACGTCGTTGTAATCGACGAACAATAAAATATTCTGCTATAGTTGTTACACTCAGGACCGTGCGAAGAGAAAACTGGGCCCGGGCAGAATTTTAATTTGGAGCCCCCCCCCCCCCCCTCATTTCTCTTTGTGACAGGTGTCAAAGAAATTGACAAAGTGCAGAAACAGAAATAAGTTCTATTAAATAAATATTTCGCGTTTATTTTGGAAATTTAAAAGATTTAATTTTAATTCAGAAATTCCAAACAACTAAATAACATAAGCAATTGCACTTATTTCCTAGAGAAATCACGATATTTTGCGACAGAAAACAAGAGAATGACGAAGAGAGAAACTGAAATTCCTCGGAAAATGATCGACGGCCAAAAAATTAATAAATAAAACTGTGGTTGGCTGTATAAATTTGGCGCCCCCCTCAATTTCCGCGCCCGGAGCGGAGGTCCCCTTCGCCCCTCTCTTCGCACGGCCCTGGTTACACTGAAACGCACAAATGCAACATCGATCAAATACAAACTCTCTCAGAGTTTCAGTCGAGATTGCGAAAATATCGCTGCGAACTTTGCGCTTACGCTATTTGCGGCACCTCCGAGTACTCGCAGAATTTCATGCGAGATAGCGAAAAACTAGCTGCGAAGTTTTCTCTATTTTACTGATCGAGAAAAGTTAATTGCGAAAATTAACTTTAAACTCCTCCTTCACCTGTCACTCAAGAAGAAAATTGCTGAGCTCAAATAACACATGGAGAGATGATACAATTTTCAGTTGCTTTAGGTTGGTGGCGCGTTACGTCTGGGAAATATTTCTACTAAGAAAGGGATGAATCATCAGTTTTAGATAGTAAATATTTTTATTTTTAATTTATTTTTATCTATTTTTTACTAATTTGTTTCCGAAAACAATTACACGGCCTTGTAAAAAGAGAGTACATTTATAGAGAAAACATGCTAAAATGACCGTTTTATGCATTAAACTGTATATTTTAGTTTTTAATCCAAAAATTGGGACTGCTTCAATTTGAAAAAGTTATCAGCGCACTAATCTACCCATAATAATTAAAATAAATTATTAAAAATTAAATATTACTTGAAAATTGAATCAGAAAAACTGAATACGGCAGTTTGACGTACACTCCAGGTGTATTTTTCAGCTTAGTGCGAAAGGCGGAGTTTATAACTGCATCTAGATTGCATTTCTGCGAAATTTTCGCAGTTAGGGAAATAAGCCCCGCCTTGACACCTGTCAAAATTTGTTTACTAATAAACAGCGAATGTTTCGCAAAAATGCAGGCTTCTGATTGGTCAATCTCGTTTCGCAAACAGCGCAAAATCTATCTGGATCCCGGCCCTGATGCCGTCATCCTAAAAGCCGGCGTATTGGCATTATCAACCCCGTCCACAAGATGGCGCAAGTGTTAAAATTTTACATCCCTATTCAAGTATTAAGTTAGTGCGCTTACTATGTATGCAGCCTTGGTTTTGAGTTTTTCCTGAATTTAGCATGTAACCTGGGCGTTGTACCGTGAAGAAACCCTTTGTAATCCTACGAAACGAATTATCTTGAGAAGGACGACGCCGTTTGTTATTTTGGATCATTTGAGACAGCAGCCTAGCCACTATAGGTCTCAAAGCCGTTTGTTGTTTATATGAAGTCGGAGTGTTCTAGTGCACTGGTGAGTGTTTGAATTTGACTGAATTATTTTGTTAAGTATTTATGCTGTTGCTCTTTATAAAGATGTATTTTATTTTCAGTTCTTTTAGAATAGATTGCATACATCTTGTTATTCTACTGTTATATGCTAACGAGTATTTAGTTTATTAAACTTAACGCTTGATCATTACTTTAATTATTGCTAAAAGAAATGTAATTAATAAGTGAAATTTTAAATCTGTAAAAAGAAATAAAGTGGCGAAATTTTAAATTTGACATATTAAAAGTATCACAGAATGAACACGAATGAATATAGGATAAAGCTTACTTTCAACATAAAATGCAAAAATTTTCGAAATTAATTTCGTATTTTTGTAAGTTTGTCAAATAACAAAAGCCCAAAGAACGTTGTACTAAAATTTTAATCACCTTTTCATTTACCCTTTCTTAGAGGTGTGAAAAATGTTAGATTCATTTCTTCAATTCAAGATAATCAACTGACAGAGGATCATATAAATCAAAATACCGAAGATTTTAACAATTAATCGGAAGGTAATTTAATTAACCGGTAATTCATAATCATATTCTCTTATTAAAATTATCATCAAAATATATTTTTCATGATTTTTTTTTTATTCAAGCAGTAGTATCACAGCACTTGGGAATAGACAATCTCAATAAACTCTAACAAGAAATAAATTAAACGAAATATTTGATTAGCATAAAGCTGAAGTATCTTTGAATGTGAAAAATTATTTGAAAAAATACTTGATTACAGGAAATGAAAGTCTCTTGTATGATTTTATATATCCATTATACATCCTCCGTACAAAAGGTCGTCTTATTTTAAAACCAAATTCATTAAACTAAAATTTATTTGAGCAGAACAGAACAAAACCAAAGTTTTCAATAACTTGAAAATTCGGAAGTATTACTCCATCATTAAGATTTATTAGAAAAGGTTTATTCTTAACATCCTCAGCAATCTGGTTACTATAATGACTTTACTGACTCTTTTTTAATCAAAATCTTATTTAAACTATGCTCCAACTCGTTACCTATTTCGAGTTTTAAATTTTGTGTTACAGAAATTATCGAACCTCGCTGTTTGTTCTCACAGAAACCAAAAATGATGATTAAATCATAGAAAAAGCGAGACAGTTGGCGGCGTCTAATTTGGCGAAGCGATAAATGAGTTTTTCTTGATACCGGTTTATTTCTTATGTTTCTTCCACTCCTTCTGTGGTTGATTGGTTGGATTATTATTGTTTGTTTTGTAAATTGGATTGGGTTTTAAGCTCGGAGCAAAGATAGGTCTTGATTCGTTTATTGTGTGTCGGATATGTTGAATTAAGTTTCTGGAATGCGTTTTGTGAAGTTTAATGTTTTGTCGTATGTCATAGGGGCACAACTCCTGTGAAATATTTTAAAAAAAACGAAAGAGAGAAATAAAGGTGTTATATATTATTACAGTGACGACACTATTATTCCATAGACGTTTTTGCAACAAGAAGATCGTTTATTTCAATATTCGATACATGCCGCTATGTTTGCTTATATACGTTTATTAATGCTGATTAAAAGATGAATACAAACAAAAATAACAAAAGGTAAGTGAATTTTTGTTGATTTTATTTGATAAGATGTATTTCATGTGTTCTAGAGATTACTGCACCGGGAGTTTTGTGAAAGTGTGTGTTTTTTTTTGGTTCATGTAAGTTACTAATCGCTTCTTGTATGAGTTTTGTGGATTCTAAGACTGCTGCACGGCGAGTTAGTGCATCCAGTGGGGTTTTTTCGGTTAATGTTCAGGAAGCGTACATACATGTAAGTTACTAACCGCTGTTGTATGAGTTTCGTGTATTTTAGAGACTGCTGCACGGCGAGTTACGTACATCCAGGGGAGGGGGGTTCGGTTAATGTACGCGAAGCGCACATATATGTAAGTTACTAACCGCTGTTTGTATGAGTTTTATGTATTCTAGAGACTGTTGCATGGCGAGGTACGTGCATCCAGGGTTTTTTTCGGTTAATGTACGCGAAGCGTACATATATGTAAGTTACTAACAGCTGCTTGTATGAGTTTCGTGCATTCGAAAAATCAGGAATCTCGAGATGCTCCCCAATCATAAACTGTGTGCTTTGTGGCAGGTAACTCACTACTTACACAGTTCCTATGAGAATTTCTTTCACGAAGTAAACATAATTTTATTCCGTTTTGTGACAATTTACAAAGTTTAAGCAAAGAGGATTAATTAGCTAAAAATTTGTAAAAATAGGGAAATACTGAGGGGAAAAAATGCTAAATGTTTGTAAAAATCAAAATATCCGGAGGAAATATTGCTAAAAGTTTGTAAAAATACTAAACGGAGGAAATATTGCTAAAAGTTTGTAAAAATTGAAAAATCGTGAAGAAAAATTAGCTAAAACTTTGTAAATAGTCGCAAAACGGAATACAATCGATGTTTACTTTGCGTAAAAGCTTGCCGTAGGAAGGACGCGTTCTGATTGGGTAGAATGGTTGCAGATTTTTTGGTTAGCGCGCGTCAAATAAATCTCCTATTCGTTTATCTCGCTTGTTCTAGGACTCTGCCTTTTTTTATTTCATTGAAGACTGATGTCAAATAAGCAAAAACAACATTTTACATAAGTATAGAGAAATTGAAATTTTCCGCATGTAATGTTGTGTAACAGCTAGATTAAACAATTTTTATCAGTTCTGTTCCAGTTACTTTGTTTTTTGTCTCTCATTTGAGCTCTGATCGTCAAATGATGCACATGGATGAAACACGATTATCGATCTACTTTGGATGCAGACATAAGTTTCAATTGTACAAATAAATATTGGAACCCTTGATTTCAGATTTAAAATTTCTGTCGACATAATTAGTTATCCCTCCTTCTAAAAACTCTTCAATGCGGGCGTTTCATTGTTATATGCTAATAATTCTGCAACAATGATTTTAAGGGTTTCATGAAATTTTTCCGCTATAGAGTATGTATGTATGTCGAATTTGCATGATTAACACTTGAACTACCGGAAATTTTACTCAAATTTTTTAAAACTATTTTATACCAGAAATTTTATTTAACTTATTCGTTTAACGTATTTCTGTGAGTTTTATATTTAATTTATTTTAAAAGGAAATTTTTGGTTCGAATCTGAATATATTCATTTGGTAACCATCAAAATGACCGCTCATGGTAGTTCGTGTTAATAAAACTGACAATCGTATAAAATTATTTCCTTTGAAATCACCTTTATAAATGTTTGAGAAAATTATCTTGAAATTGGAAGAAAATCTGGCTTAGTTTTCAAATTTTGGTTTTGAATAGTGTAAAAGCACTAGTAAGCGGCCATTATACTAGAAACAAAATGGCTGATTACGAATGAAAAAAAAAACCGCCTACAACTCTGTGCTGTTGGCCGATGATTAGTGAAAGGATTCTGAACACTGGGAAATTTATAATTCATTTGGAACCAAAAATAAACTTATCAGCTGTAGCCCTTAACTGCTGTGTCATAAATTGTTGCATAACTACTATGAGCAGTCTCTTGGACCGCCTAATCAAAAGATGAATAGGAGGCTCGATTAACTCATAGAATGCTGTTTCTGTACAGGACTATTATAATTAAAATTCATCTATCCAGAAGTCGCTAGCGATAGTACTAGGGTTTCAAACGAAACAAAATATCACCAGAATATATAGATAAACGGAAAAATGTAAGTTAAACTGTGAAAGTTGAAAAAAATGGAGCGGTCTGTGAGACCGCTAACGGTAATTAAGGGTTAATATTATAATTTTTCATGATTTAAGATATTATTAACCTGATCCTATGCAGGTTGTTTTAGAAAAATAGTCAGAAAAACTAACAGAAGTTTATTTTTCAAAAATATTTCACAGTAAAATTTTTAAATCAAGTAATTTTTCACTTAAATCCTTTGATTGCTGGCTGTACATGTGTGTACAAACCTGTGTGGCAAACAGAATTGTGAGCGTTAATTAGGAAATTTATATTTCATTAATGGGGAAATGAATATACGGTAATGATATATCATTAGCCAAATGCTAAGGACCAATGTTTGCTATGTAAATAAAATATTTTAGAAAAAAAGTTACTGTAATATTTTAATAAATACAGTATTTTAAGCGCCATACTCAAAAATTTTGGAAATTTATTAACTTTATTACAAAAATTTGTTTAAATTTTGTCATATGTGACATCTCCGGACTTACCCCATTTATTTACTTTACGAAAATATGCTTAATTTTTAAGAATTAATACATCAATTATAAATATTATAATTACTAAACTAAAAGCAAAATTAGATTTTTGGCAAAACATTTCAATAAATGCACTAATCTACATATTGAAAAATATTTTTCTGAACTGGCATCGAAATAATTTTTGTTTTCAACGACGCTCAAACTGAAAAACTCCATCACGCATCACAATTTATTTAAACAATCTTGAACTTAAGAATCTTGTCCATAATGAAAATATAATAAATTTGTTCGAATGCCTAATTTTGACATCGAATTTGAATATTTCGGTAAATGCTGCCTACGTATACCAAACTGAAAGTAAATGCGTTTGAAAATGTGAAGTTTATAACCCCAAAGTTATATTTCTTTTTAGTAATGTAAAAGAAATTGCAATGAGAGTAGTTTTTAAGTATATCTCAAGCAGGGTTGTAAAAAACCCAGGTTTAAAAAAAAAAAGCCTGGGCGGGTAGCTGGGCTGGTACCCGAGCAGCTACCCACTACAGCCCTGATCTCAAGATTTACTTGGTGGAATGACCTGTAATTTTGGATTAGCATATTTAAACCATGTAAAAATGTGATTCTGTTAAAATATTTAAGTTACAATAGATATTTTTTTTAGAGTTCCGTACTTAAAAAGTAACAAGAACGAAAAATCATGCGTCAAGCATAGATTATGTAACACTTTCCAACGCTTCCAAAATAATTTTACGAATCATACTCTTTAATAAGCTAAAAGATAACATCTAAGTAATCCGAATACTTTTATTCAGCCCTGTATAGGATCTATAAATTTGTATATATACTACATAGGATGCTAAATTTTAGTTCAGTTAGGAAACACGTAGCACAGTTTAAAATTCTCCGTCTGGAGTTAAATACGGAAATGTGTTACCGAACTTTTGTGCTTCCCTGTATAGGATCTACAGAATTTATACACAGCACGTAATATACAAAAAGTGATTTAAAATTAAAATCGCATTCAGTAACTTAAAACACACTTCCAGGAATTATTGTTAACATACAGTAGAGAATTCTTTTGTGTGTCCCTGTAAATGAACGATGACTGCTATACACACAATATTCTGTAGTAAGTCTCTTGTAATGAACCTTATATAAATTTCAATGCGTTTAAAATAGTGAAACATTATTTAAATAAACCGCAGACGATTTTTCTCCATAGACGTAATGTAACGGAATTCTTTTGACTGTCCCTGTAAAGTAAGTATAAGTGCTATGCACACCCTATTCCATATTAAGCTTCTTCTAATGCACCTTAGATATATATATATATCATTATATAGATATATATATATTATTTATATATATAAATTTCAATGCGTTTAAAATAGTGAAACATTATTTAAATAAACCGCAAATGATTTTTCCCCATAGACCGCAATGTAACGGAATTCTTTTGAGTGTCCCTGTAAAAAAACTATAAGTGCTACACACTTCCGTTTAAATAGGGAACATGCTATAGATAACGATTATAACATATAAAAATTGCAGGGCAATCCGAGCATATTTACGGGAGTTAGAGCACGGCCAGGCGGCAGACGGCCAGACAAACCGAAGTCATAAACACTTTTCAACTAGGTTGGAAAGTGTTAAAAACGGAACCATTATAAGACCACTTCAGTGTTTGTCCGTCACATCCCTTTTTCTCGTAAACTATGGGACGTCGAAAGTTCAAACTTGGGAAAATTATAGTATTTTTACCCACATGTTTTCAGATTGTTAGCCATTCACAAATATGTTTAGGAAAAATTTAGGGAGCTAATTAAGTTAGTTGAAAAAAGTTTATATTTGTATATCGTGTGAAAGATCTCGTAATACCAAACCCAAAAATATACTTGTTTTAATTTTAGGTATTATATTTTCAGAGAATTGGTCAAAAATGCACTGCAAAAATGTCCCCCCCCCCTCTATTTACGAATCTACTGAAACTAAAATTATGAAAAAATTAGGGGTAGTAAGAGTTTATGTAAACCTTGCAGGAAAACTATAGCGATTTTACTGGGTAACATAGATTTTGAGAAAAACTCATTTTTTCTTTACACACAAACTTTACTTTTCAGGCGGTCAGCGAGGGGGGTGTTGACGGGCGCTCGAGGTATGTATCGACGGAGAATCATCCAAGGATATTTTATTATTTTCGAAAAATAATGTAGATTAATTAGCCGAGATATTAAGTTACTTCAAAAAAAAATCTTTTTATATATCGTGTAGGGTATTATTCGAAAGATCTCGTAACATCGAACTCAAAAAATATATATTTGTTTTAATTTTAGGTATTATATTTTCAGAGATATCGTCGACAGTATACTGGAAAAATATGCCCCCCCCCCCGGATTTCTATTTCCGAATCTATTGAAACTAAAATTATGAAAAAATAGGGGTAGTAAGAGTTTATTAATTTAATAAATTTAATGTACTGAACCCTTTGAGCGCAAGTTATACTCGCACTTAACAGATTTATTTGAATATTAATTTTATAATTTATATCTTTAATGGTATAAAGTTAGAAAACGTGACATTATACAGCATTTTTTATTACATTTTCTGTCACAGCATTAAAAATTTATAAAAAATCCACTGACTTATTGGTTCTGAAAATCGTGTAGACTAGTGTTAATAGCCAATATTAACAAATAGGGGAGACTGGGGATACTTGATCCCCACTTTCTGTTTATATTTTTTCTCAGTTGTCAAATGACATTTTTAAGAATTTTTTTACCAAAATAATCGTGTGTCCATTTCTTATACATATAATTTTTTTCTTGGTATAAAAAACAAATTAATTTCATAAAATTGAATTTTTCAATTTTTCCAAAGGGAGGAATCATGTATCCCCACTTAAAGGGATACATGATCCTTTCATTGGGAGATACTTGATCCCTGTCAAAAATCAAGCTAATATTGTTTCATTATGCATACATTGCAGTATTATAAGTTAGTAATAAACATTTAACTTTTTTTCTTTCATTTATGACTACAAAATGAATATTTAAACACTTTGTTGATGACTTGACGTGTAGGTATTTATAAAAACTATAAACGCAATTTAATTTTTAAAAAAGCTAAAATGAAAACTTTAGAAACAAAAGCTAGAAAAAAATGAACAAATAGTTAAACTTTATTTTAATAAAAGTATACAAAGTAAAACTAATGAATAAAGCTTTAAAAAATTGACACAGCCTCGTTATTTGAAACTTTGAAAAGTCAAAGTGAAAGGGTTATAGTTGTAGCAGATTTTAAGTTTCCTCCTACCATAAGTGGATTAGGCAACTTAATAATGCAATCTGACTCATCAACTATGCTTTTATCAACTTTTTCCGGGAAATAGAATTGATTAAGCATGCCTTTTCTTCGTAAAAAATTGATCTCATATTCAAAAAGTCCCACTTTTTGTTCTACTTGACCTACGTAGCTAAAGGATTTTCTTTTTTGTAGAAAAAATAATTTAGATCCAAACAAGAATTTTCTAATGAAATTTCTTTCTCTGCATTAGGCTTATGATTAAACTCTCCATCACGGGAATCATGCTAACTGTGAGCATAATTTTCTTCTTCAGAGGAATTCAATTGCTGTTTCTTTTTCTTAGTTTTTAAATTTGATCCTTTAGATGTTTCATATTTCTTCTTAGCTTGGCGTTCTGTAAAGTCTTCTATTAACTTTAGTTTAATGGGTGTGTCAATCAAAATTTTGGTTGATTCTTTCTTTTTTCCTTGTCTTGATTTATTTATTTTACAAAGGAAAGATTTTGGGCGAGGTCTAATGTCTTCTGGAGTAAATAATACTTTTTCATCTTGAGAAGTTGCTTTGGTACATCTAACAGGAATTGTTATTTTTACTTGAAAAACTAATATCAACATTTTCTACTATTGATCGTACAATAGATTCCTCAGAAGTTCTTGACTCTTGTAAGTTTATAGGCCTGCTAATCATCATCTGAAAAGATGTTCCGATTTAATGGCCATATTCCAGTTGCTTTAAAACCACTGGTTATGTTCACTGGTGTGACAGCTTTTGGAAAGGCTATTCCAACCGGTTATCAAACATCATATATCCATATTGTTTTTCCCGGGTGATTTACATCCAATCTTGAGCAGCAATATTATACTTTTTAAATGGTCCAAAAATTGTTCTGTCTAGAGGTTGTAATTTATGTGATGTGTGTGGCGGAATTGTTAACAATATTATTCCGTTATTCTTTGAGAAATTTGAGCTTTCTATACTGATGTGAGAATCATGATTGCCCATAATTATCAGAACCTTATTATCTGGAGAGCATTTCATGGGGGGTGCTTCTTAAAATGATTCAAAAACTTTACAAAATTTTGTGCAGTCATCCATCTAGAAGGAAAAGTTGCTCCATTAGTACCTGGAGGAGCTCCTTTCAACATTCTATCTTGCCAGTTTACTCTAGGAAATATAAAAGGGAGAATATGATTCCCACTAGCATGAATTGCTGTACAAATTGTCGCTACTTGTCCCCTTTCAGCAGATGTGACCTTACCCACTTGCTTTTCTCCTTTCATTGCAATTATTTTTGTTGGTTTATGTACACTTGTTAAACCACTTTCATCTATGTTCCATATATTTTGGGGTTCTAGTTGGTCTGTACTGTAAACAACTTGCAAATTATCAAAAAATTGTTCAACATTATGTCTATTAAATCTTGTTGCACACTCTCAAAAAAAGACTTCCTTCAAATCACGGAAATATTACTGGCAGCACCGCTGCCGGGTTATTTCCGTTATTTGAAGAATTTCCGTTTATTTTTTTCTCCGTTACAGGATGGAAATTTTTCGTTATTTGAAGAACTTCTGTTTATTTTATTCTCTGTTACAGGAGGGAAATTTTTCGTTATTTGAAGAAAGTCGGTTTTAAAAAACTGTCTTTCTGTTTGTGCTGCCATCTATGGACTGTTGCGGAAGTATTCATTGTTAAATACATTTTAAGAATTTTCCTAGCTCACCTGGGGATCGAACTAGGCATCTGCCGGTCTCGAGTCAAGTACGTTACTGATAAGGCCAGTGGGCACTTGCTTGACGAAGAGTTTGGAATTATGATAGGGTTTTCTTCCAAGGGCGGCTTTGGGCTTGAAAAAATTTGGGGTTTAGAAAGCTGGCAAATTGGAAGTTAATTGCGGAGAGATTTTGTCGTTATGAGAAGATGGTTGGAGTTTTAACAAATTAGTATTAATAGAGGATAAAAATATGAATTATATATATTCTTAATTTTATTGTTACGTAAAATATGGATATTATATTTTTAATTAAATTTGAGAAGAAATGTTTGCTTTTTTAATAAAATCGATTTCTTTTCCAAGTATTATACAGTTTTTTTTTTAAAGATGCTCGGTTCGAGGAAATGTGTTCGATGTTTTAGAATATATTTTAATTTCGAATGTTTTTTTTATAAATAAAAAAAAAATGCGAATAATTTTAAATAAGTGAGAAAATTATTTGTTACTTTTTTAAATTTGAAAGTATTATTTTTGTTTCTTTTTTGAGTAAAATCGATTTCTTTTTCAACTATTACATATATGTATATTAATCTGTTTGTTTAGAATATATTTTAAATGTGATTTTTTTATAACTTTAAAAAAAAATAAAATTGCAAATAATTTGAAATGAATGAGAAAATTCTTTGTTACTTTTTCAAATTCGAAAATTTCTTTAATAAATTCGAAATAATAATTTATTACATTTTTAGTTTTTCATTTATAAAATAAATTCAAACTTTAGTATTAATAGAGCCAATACGCATGCGTGCAGGGAATAAACGTACATTTTCTCTCTTCTTCAGCCTTTCGAGAAGAATTCACGGAAAAAGCATGTTTCTAAGAGTACGGAAATTATTTGTTGAAAAATGAGGAAAAAATAAGTGTATAAAGACGAGTTTTTCTGACAGTGCACGACTAAGACTTGTGGTTTCAGGTGTTCTTAATGTTAGTTTTGGATGTCTGTTCATTAATCCACTGTACCAATCATAAGTAGCACATTCATTTTCTTTTCAATTATCGGTATTATTTTGTTGTTTTTAACTGAGTACTCATATGCTAAATTCCTTAAATGTGTTTGTGTGAGACCATGCTGTAATTTAATTGCCTTCTCCAAATACTGATATAGCAAGTGTTCTTCTTCAATTGTAAATATTTGGCGTTGTCTATAATAAATTAGGTTCAAATGTTTCATCTTCATTAGATTTATATTTCCTTACATACCTTTTTTAAAGTCATGACAGAAATATTAAAATATTTAGCAATGGCTTTAAGTGTACTTCCCTCCACCACCAGCTTAACAGCATCTTTAAGAGTCTTACTACTCGCTGGTATTGTAGTTTTAGCTCCTTCTTTTCTTTTATAAAATCTTGGCATTGTCCTATTAAAATAATGTAAATTGAATGTTTCTTGTAATCTGGGTAGTATTTTAAATAAAATTAAACTATCACAAACACCTTTTGCTAAATTGGTGCTAATGTTCTGTATTTAGTAACAAAACTGGAGTATTTCTGTTTGTATTAAAAGTTTAGCTATTTGGGGATACATGATCCCTAGGATCAAGTATCCCTAGAAAAAAGATCAAGTAGCCCCATTTTGTGTTTAGAACATAAATGTATATTTTAGGGGGTAAATAAACAAAACTAATTTACTAAAGAAGTTACATTGAAAATAGTAAAGTTTATACTTTAAAATGATATACAATTCAATTTATCTAATTTCCAACAATAAAAAATAAAAACAAAACTTTAAAAACCTTTTTAAAAAGTTGAACTTGCAACACTTAAATATTTCCTTTTCATGCTGAAACAAAATGGCTGTAAATCATTTTATGTTGTCAGATTATCTGAAATAATGCATCTTAAAATGTGTTACCAGATTTCAAAACTCTACACATTGATTTTAGTATACTTTATGATCAGGATCAAGTATCCCCATTCTCCAGTCTCCCCTACCTAGCATTTTTTTAGACTCTTAAATTTAATGTTATCTTCGCTTGTAATCGAAATTCGCGAGAAAAATAACTTCCTGAAATTCAGTCTCTAATTAAATGATGAGAATCATTGTAGCAAATAGTAAATTTTACACAATGTTAAAATTTCAAGAGGAGTTTCTACTGCTTTCGCCTAAAATTCACGTGATTTTTAGGACTTTTTTCAGTTACAAAGAAAAGAGATATAACATTTGGACTTTTGGCATTATATTTATTGACATTTTACTCATATATTTAATTTTTTTTTTTTAAAGTACTACTTGCGCGAAGGAGCGTACCTGCAGGTGCGCGCCGATCAGTCGACAGTTTTTCTCCGGTCACAAGCATCTAAAACGAATTTGATCGCTGAATTACGAAAAAACATTAAATTTTCCGCAGTTTATACATTTAGTTTAAAAAGTTGATTTTTTACAAAATGGTGGTAAAATCAAAAAAGGTAATTTTACCGCCTTTTACCTCTTAAGAGCTTGAATAAATATATAATTAATAAATGAAAATTATATTTTTTGGTGGTATACGTTCCAGCAGAAACAATTAAATAAAAAAGAAGGAAATCAGTCGAATAGTTCTCGAGAAAAATGGTCGCCCAGTTTGAAAAACATGGTTTCGAGAAATCAAGTTTAAATTTTTATGATAGCAGTAAGTTCAACGAGCGGCGTTACATTTAGTGAGCAAAAAATATTGTAAGGAATTAGAATATCGCAAAACTGATTTAAGGAAACAATCCGGACGGTTGAGGGATGCAAAATATTCAAAAAGTATATAATTGATACATTTACTACTGATTTATTCAATTGACAAATACAGTAAAATAAAAAACCTACTGTTTTCATAAAAATGAATTAATCTTTTTATAAGTTTTAATACTAGCTGGGGACAAAATGGTACTAGGACGATAGTTGCGCACAGAAATTTTACAACAGATATAATCCCTCAGAAAGCTTTAAGTACTTACTTGCTTGAATTTAGCGTAACATACGGCTTGGTTTACATACGGGAGAGAAACAAGCGTTAAGTCTCAATTTGGGAACCTATCGTAAATTCTATACGAATATATATAATTTGTAAATTTTAAACTGCACATCAAATGATACAAGTAATGTACTTAAAAAATACGTTAGATCCTATATAGATTATGCGGTTCATATAGTGACGCTTCATGGGTATTAACTTGCTTGATAGTTAGCATGCTAAATGTTTCTAAAATCAGTCTTTTACTCTAGCCATTGGGCATGAGTATCAGTTACTTCATAGTTATCACAGTTCAACACCGAAAACATTTTATAGAGAACAGAGTATTGGGTTTTGTTACACTATCCTTTTAGTGGGCGAGGTGCAATTTTTCACATCAATAGGCGCATGTTGTAATTTGTACTAAAAAGTAGTTAAGCCACCATAAATGCAAGGTATTTCACACTAGTAATAAGAGACACTTAAGCATGTTATACATATCAGTAGCAAAAATTTCATTTTAACCCGTCAGCACACGCGCCCCTTTCCATTACGTTACTACACGCGCGGGATAAATTTTACCCTAATGGGTTTTCTTGTGTCAATTTCCCCCCGGTTTGATTATAAGCAAAAATTTTTATTTTGAAATAAACTGTAAATCAATAAAGAACATAATTTAACTTAAAATAAGAGGCTTTTATATATTTAAAGCAAAAAAAAAAATCTAGCACTAAGATTTTTTTGTGCATATCATTACATACAAAGCTTTAAAATCCAAATTCAGCCATAAAAATACAAAAAAATTTAAAACTGATATATAGAAACTGTATGTGAAAGAGTTCTTAACGTTTAAAAGAAAAATTATATTATTTGCACACTATATTTTTTACATAAACATTTGCATTAACATTTTCTTATCATTAGGGGTTAAGTTATAACACGCGTGGGGTAAATTTCCTCCCACCTGACATTTTTATAACAAAAGAATGAAAAAGCTCACAACGGGAGGTAAATTCTTTTTGGCCACATCTTGATATCTTTCAGCTTGAAAGGTACTATAAAGCTCAGAATGATCACGAACGACTTTCGCACATTTTAAAGTAATACAGGGCTGTTTGTGTTCCAGTATTTTGTATACCACTAAATTTATATAGCAAAATTTTTCTTCTTTAATCGACAAATTCTGCGATGACATACTAAGAATATTGCTATATAAATTTAATGGTGTACAAAATATCGGAACACAATCACCCCTGGTAATAGTTGTGAGCTAGGGCAGACTTTATCCCAGCGCGTGTGCTGACGGGTTAATTTCGGTGATAAAAGTAAAAATGAAATGTAAGAAATAGCATGTTTTGCGTAAAGTTCGCACTCGCTGACATATTAGTTAGTGACACACTTATAAGAAAAAAAAGGTATCCATTTTTTATATGTTTGAGTTCTGTGAAACGGAGAATACACTAGTAAATCTTCAGATCAGGAGCCTCAACGTCAGCTCTGAAAGTCATTGTTTTTTAATCTCGCTTTTCATATTATTTAACATCTTCCAATCCGCAATTTAGTTTTTTTTTATATTACATACATATTTATAGAAATATAAAATACCTCGAAGGTTTCAGAAATTGGAAGCGTTGAATTAAGCACGGTTCATGCAGTGTTATTCTGAATTTCATATGAACTTCTTATTATTGTACAGCCCCACCAGTGGCTGAGAGGTTCTGCTCTCGCAGCTGGTAGACGGGAGGTGCTGGGTTCGATCCCAATCGCGCCCGTCGGCCTAATCGTTCGGAGTTTTCGTGGTTTTCTTCGAGCCGTGGATTTATCGATGCGTAAATACGGGTTAGGTTCCCTTAGAAAGACCCCCACGAAGGGCAATCCCCCCGGGCCTATATCCCAAGTGTAGATAATGGCCGTCAATAATCAACCCAACTCTTATAATTGTACTTTTTTAGATAAAATTTTTTTTCAGGGGAGCAGAACCCCCCTGCACCCCTCATAATCTTATTAAATTTATATTCGGTATTTCCTATTGATTGTGTGAATGATTGTAGTATATCTTGGATTTCGTTCTTCACAATGGTTTTATTAGGATAAGGAACAATTTCAAAAATAATTTCATGTTATCCTAATGCCCAAATAGCAATATATACTTACCTGCCAACCACGAAACACCTGCATCTGATGGGCAAGTTGAATAATATCTCATGTACAAAAGCAACTTATGAAATGTAAACTAAATTTACTATATTTGACCTATATCTATTTTAGAAACCTAGTGTTATTACACTTTTTTTTTCGGAAAAACAGTTTTTATGGTCATATTATATTTATTTTATCTAAGTACATCCTGATTTAACTCGATGGCAATACCATAATAAAATACCCCAAAATAGGCATATTTGGGAACTTTTAAACCTATTTCATTCATAATCTGCATCATCACTGCCAATTCACTAAATAGCAAACGTGATTTGGCGTTATAAAGTATTTTTTGTGATAGCTTTTACGTTCTCAATTTCCAGTAATTGTAATATTTCAGTATCATTTTACCACTCTAATTTCTTTAGATTAACCACCTCGTTGTACCAGTGATTTTATACTATTTTTTAAATTATGTTAACTTTTCAACAACGAAACATCCACATCTGTTTCAGAAAGTGAATAATATCTCATGTAAGAAATATACATATGCATATATAAACTCATACTACGCGACTTGAATCCATATTACGCGTTCAATGTTTTTCTAATTTTCACTCGAAAAAAATATTTCGGTAATCATTTTATAGTAGTCCAACGGTAACTTGTATCAAAATAAATTCTCATTTATGTCAATAGAATAAGAAAATTACTGGAAAATAATGTATTTTGCAAATAAAATATCTCAGCAAAATAGTGCGAGTTACTTGAATTTTATTATTTTCATATTCTTTGAAATAGGATTGCTAAGCAACTAATAAATTAAAGAGCAAAATAAAATGAAATGCATTTAAATATTTGTAAAAAATATGAAAATAAAATGTTTTATATTTCCCGAACAGATGCAAAAAAATTCCAATAATTTAAACAATTTCTAAATTCCAATAAATGAATCGGCAAATTTTCAAAGCTATTGGATATATTTAAAACCTCAATATCGAAAATTTAGCATCCATAATTTTACGGTGAATTCCATTATTCAAATATGCAATTTTCATTTCAGTTAAAAAGGAAATTTGAAAATCTACATTCCCATAGGAAAGCATTATGACCTAAAAAGAATTGTTCTATATTTTTCGAACGACTGAACCAAATTTAACAAAAACTATAACTATTTCCGGGTACCTCACCAACATAACTACCAAAAATCAACCTAATCGGATCTTTTTCGCGGCAATTATCGCGGAGCAGATAGACAAACAAACAGACGGAAATCAAATTTTTCGTGTCTCCACAGTGAGCATTCACTGACGTTTCAGCAATTAAATGTGTTTGAATCAAAAGGAAATGAAACTAAACTAGTAAATCTGCAGATCAAGAGCCTCAACGTCACCTCTGAAAGTAATTGTGTTTTAATCAACTTTTCATATTTAGCATCTTACAATCTGCAATTTAATTTTCAATATTACATACATATTTATAGCCATATAAAATACTTCGGAGGTTTCAGAAATGAGAAACGTTAAATTAAACACGGTTTATGCAATGATATTCTGAAATTCTTACGAACTTCTTATTCTTGTAATTTTTTAGATAAAAAAATACATTTCTTCAGGGGTCTCAGCCCCACTGAACCTAATATTATTAAATGTATATTCGTGATTTCCTATTGATTGAGTGAAATATTCTAGTATATCTTGGATTTAGTTTTAAACAATAGTTTTTATAAGGATAAGCAACAATTTCGAAAATAATTTCATGTTACTCAAAATTGAAACGACAACATTTACTAGCCTGCCAACCACGAAACACCTGAATCCGATAGATAATTTGAATAATATCTCATGTACAAAAACAACTTATGGAAATGTAAACTGAATGTTTCACTTATATCTATTTTAAGAATCTAGTGATATTATTACAATATCGATATTTTTCTTTCGGAAAAACACTTTTGATGGTCATTCTACAATATTTATCTTTTCTAAGTACATCCTGATCTATCTCAATGGCAATAGCATAGTAAAATCTCCTCAAAATAGGCGTATTTGGAAACTTTAAACCTATTGGGTAATCATTCAGAATCGTGCCCACTGCCAATTCACTAAATAGCAAACGTGATTTTGCGCTGTAAAGTATTTTTTGTGATAGCTTTTTTGTTCTCAATTTCCAGTAATTGTAACATTTCAGGATCTGAAGATATGGTGGGTCGAAAAAACCGAAACTTATATAATCGAAACATAATAGCGCAGAAAAGTTGCCATTGGTAATAAGGAACTAATTCGCAAAATATTACATCGAATGGATAATAACTTTTACAGCCGCATGTGGGCCAAAATTTCCAAAAATCGAAAAAAAAAAAAAAACTAACCATAGCAATACAATTTCTAATCGAATGCAACAGCTACATCAAGATGTTAGTAATGTTCCAATAAAATTTCATTATGGTAAAATAATTTCTATTCAAAATTTTGAAAAAAATTCAATTTTCCGTTTGTTCCAATTTTTGAAATTTTTATTATATCTACAATGAAATAAATTTACATTATATCTAGTAATAACTTATGAATGTCTAGTAATTTTGAACATAGGCGTAGCCAACCGAGGGCGAGAGGGGCCCGCCCCCCTCCTAAATTTGAGAGAAAGGGGATTATTTTAGGGATATTTTTTGTAGGGGGAGAAGTGGAAAATGATGGAGAAATTATGTATGGGGTTCCCTTACAAAAAAAATCACCAAAATGTCCCAGAAAATCCCCAAAATTCCTACAAAAAAGCCCCTTTCTCTCAAATTTAGGGGGGGGGAGCGGGTCGCTTTCGCCCTTGGTTGGCAAAGCCCATGATAAAAATTACTAGACATTTATAAGTTATTACTAGATATAATGTAAATTTATTTAATTGTAGATATATAATAAAAATTGGGAAACGTGAAAAAAAACGGAAAATTGAAGTTTTTGCCGTTTTATTCAAAATTTTGACCGCCCCTGCGGTGGTAATAGGAAATTATTTCACCATAATGAAATTTTATTGGAACACTAGCAAGCTACGCCCGCTACGCCCGCTACGCTGGTCAATTTCTTATAACGAACTTATAATCCAACAAAATATTGACATTTCATAATTCACTCTTATATTTTAACAGACTAATAAGGCTACTATAATTTGTGACTCGTGCTATAGCCAATATACACGCCAGGACACGTCGCCCTTATCTTTTTACGCATGAAGGTATTGCTATGGTACTCCATTGTGAAGTTTAGTATTTTTTCAAATTCAATATTAGAAAAATGCATAATCATTAGATTTGAAATTTATAACAAGAAAACTACAATTTTTTACCTTTCAAACGCAGTTTGCCTAACAATTTTCTGACAAATACTTTCGAGCTACTATTTTTTTCAGTAACTTCAAATGTTTCATTTTCCGAGAATAATCAGTGGCAACAATTAGCGAAAAACCCAGTCGTCAGAAATCGGTTCGGTAGTTCTAGAGATTCCATAGAAATTGTAATTTAGAATGTTTTTAGAACGCTTTTCGCTCATTTCACCCTTTTTAAATTTCGGATTTTTTTTTTAGACAGCATTTACATCTTATAAGTAACTACAATGCCAAATTTCATATTTCTAGCTCCTTCAGTGTAAAAAAAATCGCAATTTTAGAACGTTTTCCGCTCCTGCACCCCCCCCCTGGGGTTAGTGACACCGACATAAAATATAGCCTATGTTGAAGCAGGGGTTGTCACCACTAATTTGCCACCATCACTTTTGAAATCGGTTAGGTAGTTCTAGAGAGTCCATAGAAATTGTAATTTAGAATGGTTTTAGAACGCTTTTCACTCATTTCACCCTTTTAAATTTCGATTTTTTTAAAATTTTGTTTTTAGAGAGCATTCACATCTTATAAGTAACTACAATGCCAAATTTCAAATTTCTAGCTCATTCAGTATAAAAAAAATCTCAATTTTAGAACGTTTTTCGCTCTTGCACCCCTCTGGAGTTAGTGACACCGACATAAAATAAAGTCTATGTTGGAGCAGGGGTTGTCACCATCAATTTGCCACCATCACTTTTGAAATCGGTTAGGTAGTTCCAGAGATTACCCCCTACAAACAAACAAACAATCTTTACTCCTTTATAATATTAGTATAGATTAATAACATCTTGGTGTAACTGTTGTATTCTATTAGAAAATGTATTGCTATGGTTGAATAATTTATTTTTGTTTTTGAAAAAAACATTTTTTTGCGAGACTTTGGCCTCCTGAGAAACCTTTGGGAAACGTTGGCCCCCTGCGTCGGTAAAAGATATTAACCATTTGGTGTAATATTTTGCGAATGTATTTTCCTTAATACCAATGACAACTTTCTCGTTCTATTATGTTTCGATTATATAAATTTCTGTTTTTTCGACCCACCCTAATGTATAGAACGTGTTACTACTCAATTTGATTTAGTTTAACCACCTCGCTGTACGAGAGATTTTATTCTTTTTTTAAAAAAATATTAACTTTTCAACGACGAAACATCCACATCTGTTACAGAAAATGAATAATATCTCTTGTAAGAAATACGAGCAGGGAAGACTGAGCTATGCTCGGTCAAAATTAGTTTTGAGTTCAAATATCATGACCCATGACCAAAATGACCCACTAATAAATTTTTCTGGAACATGTGACCAAGCCCAATTGTATTCTCGCGCCCGAAACTCGTAGGATATAAAATTTAGTCAAAATAGTCTGAGCAGTTTTTTAGATAAAATTAGCTTGACCCACACCACAGTGAACCAAAAATGACCCACTAATCGGATTTTCTCTAGCATGTAACCTAGTCAATGATTTTCTCGTGCCCAAAAACCGTAGGAAACAAAATTTAGTTAAATCGTCTGAGCCGTTTTTAAGGTAAGTTGGAAATTGTACGTCAAACGTTACAAACGAGGTGCGTTCGTACGCACGTTTTAGAATTAAATTCATGATATCCCGTGCGTAGAACGGGTTAAACAGCTAGTTAAGTATATATTTTATGACACTGTTCATACAAATATCTTAACTAGTTATATAAATATTCAGATATATATGTATCAGCTAGTTATATAAATATTCAGATCTTGATGATTTTTAATTCTGTGAAATGAATTATATCGTCTGCAGATTAATTTCTGTCATAAAATAAGTATCTCGGTCGCTTGACGATTTAACATCCATCGGAAGCTCCTATAACAAAAAAGCACCGATTTAAAAAAAAAATCAAATTTCTTAATAAATATTTTTTTTAATATCTCCTAAAGTTTTGATTCGATTTTAATAAAATTTGAAATGTCTCGACAAAATTCTGCAAAGATAATATATTTTAAATTGCAAACCATTTGGTTGGGTAGTTTTTGCGTTGTTATATGCGGACAGACAGACGGACGGACAGACGGACGGACCAAGCGACGACTATAGGTGCTACGTATTTATATAATTACGAACGCACCTAAAAATGGCTTGACCTATAATGACCAAATGGCCAAAATGACCCACTAATCGAATTTTCTCGAATATCTGACGTAGCTCAACAGTTTTCTCGTGCCCGAAAACCATAGGATGCCAAATTTTAGTCTAGTCTGAGCCTTTTTTTGATAAAATTGGCTTGACCAAAAAGTGACATCAAATTTTCTCGTACATGTGACCTAATATAATGATTTTCTCGTGCCCGAAACTCGTAGGATACAAAATTTAATCAAAATCGTTAGATCCGCTTTTTAGATAAAATTAACTTGACCCAAGTTGACCCAAAAAATGACCAGCTGATCGAAAGTTCTCGAACATGTGACCCAGCTTTCTTGTGCCCGAAAATGGTAGGATACAAAATTTAATCAAAATCGTTTGAACAGTTTTTTATATACAATTAGCTTGAGTCTGACCGATTGTGTCCCAAAATGACCCACTAATCAAATTTTGTCAAACATGTGACCTAGCCCAATGGTTTTCTGTTCCCCCAAAACGGCAGGATACAAAATTTCGTGAAAATCGTTAGAGCCGTTTTTAAGATAAAATTTGCACATAAACAACACACACACTCACAAGATTTGTTCGTATTAAAATATATGCAAGAAATACACAAATGTAAACTACCATACTTTAATCCAAATTACACGTTCAATGTTTTTGTAATTTTCGTTTCGAAAAAAATATTTCGGTAATCATTAAACAGTAGTTAATAGGTAACTTATATCGAAATAAATTCTCATTTATGTCAATAGAATACTAATCGCCCGAAAGTAAGTTATATTGCTAATAAAATAGTGCGAGTTATTTGAATTTTACTATTTTGTTATTCTTTGAAATATGGTTGCTATGCAACTAATAAATTAAAGAAAAAAGAAATGCATTTTAAAGTTTGTAAAAATATGAAAATAAAATGTTTTATATTTCCCGAACGAATGCAAAAAATTTTCCAATAAATTAAACAATTAATTTTCTAATTCTAATAAATGTATCGGTAAGTTTTCAAAGCTGTTGGATATATTTAAGACCTCCATATCGAAAACTTAGCATCCGTAATTTTACGTTTAAATCCATTATTGACATTTGCGATTTTCATTTCAGTTAAAAATGAAATTTGAAAATCGTCTGCATTCCCATAGAAAAGCTTTATGACCTAAAAAGTAATGTTCTGTATTTTTCGAACGAATGAATCAAATTTAAACAAAAAAAATATACAGCTAATTCAGAGTACCTCGCCAACATACCTACCAAAAATAAACCTAATCGGTCGTTTTTTGCGGCAGTTATCGCGGAACAGACAGAAACAAAAAACTTTTCGCGTCTCCAAAGTGAACTTTCACTAACATTTCGGCAACTGGTAAATCTACAGATGAGGAACCTCAACTTCAGCTCTAAAAGTCATTGTTTTTTAATCTCACTTTTCATATTATTTAGCATCTTACAATCCGCAATTTAATTTTTTTCTATTACATACTCATTTATACGCAGATAAAATACTTCGTTGTTTTCAGAAATTAGAAGCGTTAAACACGTTTTGTGCAATGATATTCTGAAATTCTTATGAATTTTCTTTTTTTTTGTAATTTTTCAGATAAAAAAAATCATTTATTTAAGGGGGCAGAGCTCCCTTGAACCACCTGTAATCTTATTAAATTTATATCCTTCATTTCCTATTGATTATGTGAAGGATTCTAGTATATCTTGGATTTCGCTCTACACAGTGGTTTTATTAGGATAAGCAACAATTTCGAAAATAATTCCATGCTATTCTAATACTCAAATAGCAATATTTACTTACCTGGCGACCACAAAACACCTGCATCTGATGGACAAGTTGAATAATATCTCATGTACAAAAGCAACTTATAAAATGTAAACTGCATCTACTATTTTCACTTATATCTATTTTAGTATTGTATATTGGTACTGAAATACAGAGGTACTCAGTGGGTACGCAGCGTGATATTTCTGCAGTTTCCGATAGAGATCTAGACGAGCATTTTGATATCGAAGAGGGAGGGGGAAGGGGCGTTCTTTGAATATAGTCTCACACCCTCGTCGGAATCTGCAGAAATCTCGCGCTGTGTACCCACTGCGTGGGAGACCCTGCATGAGTTGATGTTTCTAATAATTATAAAATTTCAGTTATATTTTGATTTTTATAACTGATTTATACAGTAATATAATTTATTTTTAAAAGTTTATTTTCGTGATTTTATTTAGAGTTTACTTTGTATAAACACTAGAACGCCAAAAAAATATAACTTGCTCAAGTAATATAAACATATTTTAAACCAGAATTTTTATTTAATACCATTTAACTTATTTATACAACTTGTTTGGTATATATATATATATATTTTATGAAAACTTTTCTGGTTCGATTTAAAATATATTTACTTGATCCCGTTCTAGTGTTATATGAAATTGAAGAATAATTCAATATTATATGTAAAAAAGTGATTTGTAACAGTGGTGCCCAACGTTTTTCCTACATAAAATTGCACCAACTTAAAACAATTACATTATGTATATTAAAAAAATGAGTAACATGTCAGTAGAAATTACAGCAGTGCTTATAATTCAATTTAATGATGCAGAATGGCTGCTTCTTACCCCTATTTCCGAATAAATAACTTTACCGCATTTAATTGCAGATATTGTCATTAAATAAGGTGAATCAAAGTTGTGGCACGTGAATGGAAAAAGCTGTAAATGTCAAATATTTGCTTTCGAAAAAAACATAGACTGTTAGCTGGTATTAGTATATATTTAAAAAATCTGGAAATATTTGAAAATCTGAAAATGTTGGCACTTCCAGTGGTCTCCATTATTTTGGTGATAGCTTTTTCATCAATTTCAGTGAAAAAGTGGGTTTTCTCGTAATTTAGCACTTGGAACATCCGTTTTCAAGCAGCGCTCTTCAGTTTTCATTAGGTAGGCAGAATGCGGTCTTCATAGTGTGTACGATGCTTGCATTTTTTTTTAAATAAATTATTCTATTAAAGTTTCTGCAGCTTTTTTTAGATTAATTATTATGCACAACACGCTGTTCAATTTCACTTTAGAATATCCGAGACATATAAATTGCTGCAGATGAGAGATTTGTCTGATTTTTATGTGTTTATAATTTTTTTAAATTAAGAAATGTGTACGTTTATTGTGGATTTAATTAATATTTATTGATTTTCTCAATTTTAAAATCTGCATACTTTTTTAAAGATAAATTTATAGTTTTATCAGTATTTATATTTTGCAGATTTTAAAGTTATATCATCAAAGAGATGAATAAAAAGTTGCTCAAAGTATGGAATACTAAGTTAAGAAAAGCTGTTGTTGTCAGTTCTTTTGCAGAGTTGTTATTTGAAGGATCAAAAAAGTTGAATATAAAAAAGGAAAAGCTTACAGCGTTCTTAGAAGACGGAACAGAAATAGACGATGAGGAAATTTATCAGGCCCTTCCTGCTGGAGTAATTATATATCTGCTAACAGATAAAGATAAGGTATGATTACTTATTATCTGCCATATATATATATATATACACAGTGGTGGCCAAAAGTGTGGACATTTTTTGAAAGTTTCATGTTTTTCAACTATGTGTGCTTGTAGAATATATTAATTTTCACTTAAATAGAAACGTTTATATATCAAATTGAAGGTAATTTAATGTAGAATTTAATAATAAAAAAATTATTACAATATCTGTATCACAAAAAAGTTATGCAACTAAGAGTAAGATCTATCTTAGATTTGCATTTTTTTAAAGTGATACTTACACAATCTATACTTAGTAGGATAACTCTTATTTTTTAAGACAGCTTCACAGCGTCTTTTCATCGAGTGAACGAGTGTTTGGAGTTCATCTTTCGTAATCACATGGTGCCAAGAATCAATTATAGCTTCAATAAGTTGTCTTTTATTGGATGGACTTTTTTTCGTACAAGAATTTTCAAACGTCGCCACAAATTTTCAATTGGATTGAGATCAGGGCTGTTTCCTGACCATTGTAATATATCTATGACTTTATTTTTAAACCATGCTTTGCATACTTTTGCTGTGTGGCATGGAGCTGAATCCTGCTGTGAAATAAATGCTGCGTTTTTGGGGAAAGGGATCCCTGATGGAAGTTATCAATTTTGGTTCCAGGACAGTTTCGATGTATTTTTTGGCATTCAGGATGCCATCAATCACTTGAATTCGACCCATACCATCTGCAGACATACATGACCAAATCATGACATTTGTTGGTTTTTTTGTAGTTGCTTCAATGCAATCAGGATGAAGTGCTTCTCCTACTCTACGTCTCACGTATTTTCTACCATCACTACCAAAGAGCGATATTTTACTCTCATCACTCCAGATTACTTCCTTCCATTGATTTTCTGACCATTTAATGTGTTCTTTTGCCTACTTAACTCGTTTTTTGCGTTGCTTTTGATTTAAATATGGTTTTTTCCTTTTTTAGCTTGTAGTCCAAATCGTGATAACCTTCTTATTGTTCTTGAACTTACTGCAATACCCGCTGCATTCATTTCACATCTAATGGCATCTGATGAAATTTTTCTATCTTGAAGGCATAGCCGTTTAATTTTTCGATCGGCAGTAGCACTTATGTATTTTTTTCGGCCTGATTTGGCCTTATTTTCTACTGATTTCGTTTTTCATAACGTAAACAGAACTTTCGTACACCAGAACAAGTCACTGAACCACAAACTTGTCTTGCAATTTCAGCATAAGAGAGACTATTTTCTCTCAATATGACAATTCGGCTTCTTTTTGTAGATGCCCAATTTAGTTCTTCTTGTTGATGACATTGTTTAAAATTAGTTTAATTAAAAAAAAGGACTTCAAATATTCAAAAACAGCAATGCTCTATTTAATTGTACTAGTATGCATCATTCCGCAAAATATTTCCACAACAATAACTCTTTTACCATCCCAATAACCTAAACTATAGTTAGACATTTTGATTGGTCCTCAGAACAGTGTTTGTGATTGGCTAGTACGCTTTTATTACAAAACACGTCCTTATTCAAAACGATTTGTGTTTGTTCTACTAAAATGAGCATGACTTTTTTTGTAATACAGATATTGTAATACTGTTTCTATTATTAAATTTTACATTAAATCACCTTCAATTTCATATATAAATGTTTGTATTTAAGTGAAAATTAATATATTCTACAAGCACACAAAGTTGAACAACATGAAACTTTCAAAAAATGTCCAAACTTTTGGCCACCACTGTATATATATATATATATATAAACAAACCAAATCCGTCATTCAGTACACAATCCAGATTCGTTCCAGGTCGGATGCCAACAAACCCAGCCATCATCATAAAACCGTCCTTTTCAGGCTTTAGGAATTAAACATTTGATCGGTCCTCAGAACCTGCTTACATTCAACAGTAAATGACTCGTAATTCCTAAAGCCTGAAAAGGACGGTTTTATGATGATGGCTGGGTTTGTTGGCATCCGACCTGGAACGAATCTAGATTGTGTACTGAATGACGGATTTGGTTTGTTTATCGTGTTTTACTTTTTTAATTGTGGCAACGTGGCTGAATTGGTTGTGTGTATTTTCGAAGAGACATTTGGTACAGCATTCGCTTAATATTGTGGAGTAGGGTACGGTGGGGGGAGCGGTCTGTTAAGTAGTATTCAAATATGTTTTGTACATTTTGAATTTTTGCTACGCAGCGCTCTGGCCGAAACCCACTGCCACTAATTGTTAATCTTTTTGTTCGGATGCTGGGCTGCCTTTGAATTTACCCACTGCTGATGAGGACGCAGCTTGTTTCTGTTTGATTATTTTTACATATATTTTCTACTGTGTTTTCTTGTGTTGTCTTGTTTCTGGTGAGGGGGGTGGTGCTGGTTCAGGCCAAAATCATGTTTTTACTGGATTATATATATATATATACAGCGTGTGTCCACGTATAACCTGACCGACCTTTATTTTCGCAACCATTGGTCCTAGATGCATACTTCCAATTACAAAAATGGTTTAAATAAAGTATAGAATTATGTTTAAAGCGATTTTGGTCAAGAAAAACATTTATTAAAAAATTACGAAACTTGAATTTTTATACGGTCCCCCGGTCCTATAAGTGATATTTAGTAAAAATTTACTATGACACTAATAAGTAAGACAAAAAAAGTCCCATTCATCTAACATTAAAACTCACCGAGTAATAACTGTTTAAAGTTGGAGTATATCTTTTGCTGCGAAATAGGGGTCATTCACAAATGTAGTAGAAGTAGAAATAATTTTCAGATATATAAAAAAAATAGTTGAGAGCAAAATTAACATTGCAATCTAATATGAAAGTGAAATCTATAATCATTCTGACATATTAATGCAAAATATACAAATTCTACTGAACATATAAGAGGATAAAAATAACTGCATTTTTGTTAAATAAAAGAGGATTTAAAACAACAGCCTCAATTCTTTACAAAATGATACAGATTATAAAATGCTGTTAGATTGCACTGTCTTTCAAATTTTGGGTTGTGGCTTGTTTTTTAGCTTTTGAAAATTGATTCTTATGTATTTTTTAGCGCTGAATCCAAAAATGACCTTCATTTTAAACCATCACATCATCACAACCATCACATAATTTTAAACCATCACATTCAGGATTTTTCTCAAATCGCAAATTTCAAAGTTAAAATTGACCCCTCCTCTTCCAACCTCATGGGACCTCTGAGCTGTTTAGCTGTAAGAAACCAAGTATAAGCCAAAAAATTGAATAAATTATTGAATTAAATAAAATTAAACTGAATAAAAAAGTCTTACATCTATTTTATAGTATCAGATTTTTCGCTATTTAACCTTGAAATTTACACACCAGTGGCTGAGAGGTTCTGCTCTCGAAGCTGGTAGACGGGAGGTGCTGGGTTCGATCCCAATCGCGCCCGTCGGCCTAATCGTTCGGAGTTTTCGTGGTTTTCTTCGAGCCGTAGATTTATGGGTTAAATACGGGTTAGGTTCCCTTAGAAAGACTCCCACGAAGGGCATTCCCCCCGGGCCTATATCCCAAGTGTAGATAATTGGCCGTCAATAATCAACCAACTAACCAACCAACCACCCTTAAATTTACGATTTGCGAAAAATCCTGACATGATTGTTAAAAGTGAAGGTAATTTTTTTAATCAGCGTTAAAAAATACATAAAACGAAATTATAAAAGTTAACATAAACCTGCGATGGTTGTGTTTTTTATCTAATCTAAAACTCTTTCTTAAACTTGTTGAGATAATCTATCCGAATTTTTTGTGTGTTATCCTCTAATATAAGTATGTATAAGATAGTAAGCGTCGAAAATCATAATATTACATTGTCATCGGATTTAAGTCAGTATGTAAAATTTAACTTCGATCGGACATTTGAAAGTGAGTTAAACTTCGAGTACAAATTTTAAACTGGAAAGACGATCGTTGCAAGTTAAATAAAACCTTATGAAAATAACCTAATTTTTGTTAAAAGAAATCATAGCCTCAAATCCTTTCAAAATAAAATATATGTTAAAATACAATTATTTTAATTAATCTGAAATTTATCTAATAAAAATTAACTCAATCGTAATAGTTGTACGATTTCTTTCAAAGCGCAGATACCTTGAAATATGTTTAAGTACTTTATATACAACCCCTATAAAGCATGGCCGAAATAATCTCCTTTTAGATGCAAAAAAGTGGTATAAGTCATGCATTTCAAAGTTTCATAACTATGTCAATTTTAATGTTAGATGAATGGGACTTTCTTTGTCGTACTTGTTAGTGTCACAGTAAGTTTTTACTAAATATCACTTATAGGACCGGGGGACCGTATAAAAATTTAACTTTCGTATTTTTTTAATAAATGTTTTTCTTGACCCAAATCGCTTTAAAAGTAATTCTTTACCTTATTTAAACCATTTTTGGAATTGGAAGTATGCATCTAGGACCAACGGTTGCGAAAATAAAGGTCGGTCAGGTTATACGTGGACACGCTGTATATATATATATATAATATAATCCTAAGCTAAATAATATAAAAATATTTGAAAAGTTGTTTCTTACTCTTTAATTCTAGGTTACTGCAACACTTGTGGCAAAAACTTTAAATGTGTTGTTATGGGCATCTACTTCATGTTTTCTATTAAAGATTGTGTGCTTAACAGTTAATGTTTTTACATTGTCACACAAAAGAATTCTCTCATTTTACTATGTCTGGGAGGTAATTGTATAAAAAACATCTTAGGCAATCACTGTTTCAATATAAACGAAATTTATATACTCTTATTGAGGTGCGCTGCAGCATATCTCCTAATGAAGTTGTATGGAACATTTATCAATTGTTTTACAGGACCACAAGAATTCGTATACATTTTATCTGGTCGGTAATTGTTACAACTGTATTCTAATAACGTCAAACATTTCCGAATTCGTAGAAATATTTAAATGCTTCTCAAAAAATTCACCTTGTCTCTAATATTTAACTCAATTCTGAAATCTCAAATTCAAAAGTCGCGAACTGATCACCACGTTTGGCAAAATGTGACAAAATACTACCAATGAAGTACCAAAAATAAGTCTAGAGACAGAGAAAACCTTGCTATATCGTTTAATTTGGCAGATATACTCTTCAAACACAGTATTACTTATTTGCCCCTTTTATTCACTCATGTTCTCGGGTAAGTTGAAACTTTCGATTATTAAACATGCATAAGCATAAATAATAAAACTGTGAAGAAAATTAAAACATTACATTCAAAATTGGTAACATTACCGACTTGTGAAGAAATGCACATCACGGACACTGCCTTCGCCAGACGAAAAAAATATTTTCCCAGTCATTAATTTTCGAAATGGTCAGAAAATCATCCATTAATGGATTGCTAAGTTGTTTTAGTTTCATGATTTTTGAAATCTTCATTGACTTTAATATCTCTGCATTATATTTTAAAACCGACGACTGATTTTACAGCCTATGAAACTTTAATATTACTTTATTTTATATTTATACTAGCTGACCCGCCCGGCGTTGCCCTAGCTCGTGTAATAAACTTAACCCTTCTTTGCATGAGTTTTTCTTTTACAATTGTGTTTTTTTATACATATATTAAATATTAGACACCAGAAATTTTAAGACAGATTTTTAACTTTGTTCAGCAACATAGTTCACGGGAAATTTACTGGATTAATATTTCTATATAAATATAGTGGTGGCGAAGAAGTTGATTTATTTATTAAAAGTTAAATAAAAAGCGATGGAAAATTACATCACTAGGCAATTAAGGGTTAAATCTCTCTTAAAAAAAGAAACTCTGGCCACGGTCTCCGATGGCTAAGACACTGTATGCCGGGCATGCTCGTATGCCCAGGAAAGTCTTTTATTCCCCCCCCCCCTTCCACCCCGTGGGGAGCATTCAGTTCGAAACAAACCTCTTTCGCAAAGAACCTCTGAGACAGGTCCCGGCTGCCTACGGTGCTGTATAGTAGGCCTGCTACAAAATTGTTTCGAGAAGATGGGTACATTATAAGCCAAATTATTGAAATAAGGCACGGTTAGAGAAAATAACCTTGAGTGAGGTGCCAGGGGGAGGGGATGTTCAAGTGTCCTTCAGAAAATGACTAATTAGGTGGACCATTATGCATCTTTAAAAATTCGTTCGTTTAGTTAAGCTTGGAACTTGATTACAAATTTGGCTTAAACTATTACTCGTAGATAGTGGTAACCGCTACTCATAAATTTTGTTTAATATGTTATAAAGGGTGACTATAAATTTAACTATAATGTTTGGAATCACTTGCGTTGAAATCGGAAAGATAGTTGCGGAGATATGGAAACTGTACATAGTTAGAGAAAAAACATTGAAGGAGGGGCCGGGGGGAAGGAGATGTCCAAGTGCCCTTCAGCAAATGACTAATTAGGAGGACCATTATGCATCTTTAAAAATTCATTCGTTTGCTTAAGCTAGGAACTTAGTTACGAATTTGGCTTAAACTATTATTCGGAAATAGTGGTAACCGCTACTCATAAATTTAGTTTAAGAGCCTACACTAGTCAGAGGAAGAAACGCTAATGTTAAAACTATGGGAAGATTCTAGCGCGATTTCTCGCTCACATTTTAGTATTTTTAAATGTTTTTATTGCTGCATAGGATAGCTGAGGTCAATCTCCAACGTTGTTAGTTTTTACTTTTTCGATTTTTGTTGTAGTTTTTTTATAAGCGGGCATTTTCAATTTTGGAACCAGTTCGGAAAGTGAAAGTACCCTTATATAAAATAACTGGAACCCAAATCGAAAAAGTAAGAACTAACAATGTTGGGGATTGGCCTCAGCTATCCTATGCAAAAAAAGCATTTAAAAATATTAAAATGCGAGCGAGAAATCGCGCTAGAACCTTCCCATAGACTTAATATTATCTTGGGCGTTTTTTCGCATGACCGATGTAGGCTCTTAATGTTATAAAGGGAGACTATTAAGTTAATTATAATGTTTGGAATCACTTGCGTTGAAATCGGAGATAGTTTCTGAGATATGGAAACGGGGCATAGTTAGAGAAATAAACCTTGAAGGAGGGGCCGGGTGGAGGGGATGTCCAAGTGCCCTTCAGCAAATGACTAATTAGGACCACCACTATGCATCTTTAAAAATTCGTTAGTTTGGTTAAGCTAGGTACTTAATTAGAAATTTAGCTTAAACTATTTTTCGGAAATACAGTAGGTGCCGCTTACTGTGATCGCGGTTAATCTTATCAACCGGTTATTGTTATGAAAATCACAATGTCCCGATCCATTGTATTTCGTTTCCTACTAAAAGCATCGCTTTATGTGATCAATACTCCGTTTAATGTTATCGCTTTTTCGGCAGACCAGCTCCTGAAAATTTGCAAAAAAAAAAAAAAAAAAAAAGAAAAACTATTCTTCTGGAAACATTGCATCTTCTGAAAATGTCAGGGAATCGAATATCATTTGTATGCTACAATTAAAATCTGTTTTGTTACTGCTGTATTATGTGAAACTGAAAACTTTAGAAACTACGGAAACTTCCCCGATCATAAAACGAATGAAGATTGTGAGGTCTAGATGGCGATCGACAATGACATTCCTGTAGCTGCAAAGCTCACAGAAACTGAAAATTGCAAAACGTTTGCGAAGAAATACAAAATCATGATGATGATGAGGATCATGAGGACGATGAAAGCCAACATTTTGAAAGACCATTTACAAATGCAGAAATGAAGAATGCGTTGAAAATGTTTTTAAACAAGGTGTACAACATCGTAGGACAATTTTCAAAAACAATACGAGTATGAACACTTCAATAATAAGCTTTTAAGAGAGAATTGTAAACAAAGAAAAATTACCGAATTCTCTCAATAAATGTTTTTTATCACTTTACAAATCGCCATTACAACAAGGGCAAGTAATCATTTTATAAGTAATAATACTTCCAGATATTATCATTTGGTATTTCTTAAATCGCTTATTATTATCAATGGGCTATTGTTATCAAAAACTCGTGGTTCTGAAGTGATCACATTAAGCGGCATCTACTGTAGTGGTAACCGCTACTCATAAATATACTTTAGTGTTATAGAGGGTGACTATTAAGTTAATTACAATGTTTGGAATCACTTGTGTTGAAATCGGAAAGATAGTTGTGGAGAGATATGGAAACGGTATATAGTTAGAGGAAACACATTGAAGGAGATGCCGGGGGGGAGGGGATGTTCAAGGGCCCTTCAGGAAATGACTAATTAGTAGGACCACTGTGCATCTTTAAAAATTCGTTCGTCGCGGGGAACTTAATTACAAATTTGGCTTAAACTATTATTCGGAAATCGTGGTAACCGCTACTCATAAATTTCGTTTAATATTATAGAGGGTGATTTTTAAGTTAATTATAATGTTTGGAATCAATTGCGTTGAAATCTGAGGGATAGTAGCTGAGGTATGGATACGGGGCATAGTTAGAGAATAAACCTTGAAGGTGTGGCCGGGATGTTCACGTGCCCTTCGGCAAATGACTAATTAGTAGGACCACTATGCATCTTTAAAAATTCGTTCATTTGGTTAAGCTAGGAACTTAATTCGAAATTTGGCTTAGACTATTATTCGGAAATACTGGTAACTGCTTTCTAGAAATACACCTTGAAGCTATGAATATTGATTTTTACGATAATTCAGTAAAAATGGAACTAAATGGAGAAGTTCCGAACATTATTAGCTGAGATTTAAAATAGCGATATTCTGTGTATAAAACATCAATTAAACGCTACGGTTGAAGCTAAAAATGTTAAAATTGCTTAATAATTAGACCCTTAACCCCTTGGGGACGAGCGACACGTATACGTGACGCATAAGATGCTCAGAATCCTCGATTATTCCCACCAGTTATTTTTTATTGTGAGCTTTGCCTTATTTAATGACAGCATTTCTGCGATTCAATTAGACGAAAATTTATGTTTTGAAAAACTGGTGGTAAAAGATTAAAATTTCTGTAAAAGACGTTCGTCGCGAAGGGGTTAACCTTCTCCATCAACGCAAATATAAAAAATAATCTGTTAAATAAAGTTTTCTGTATTAATAGCCTCTATCATAATAATATATGTCCTGTTTTAAAAAAACCTTAAACCCAGCTAATTAAAATTCATAGAGATACAACTAAATGTAAATACACTGCTCAAAACAATTAAAGGATATTTGAAGTTTTATATAAAATAAAGATATAAACGAAATTTTTTTTGCCGAAAATAGAAGAAGAGAATCACAGATGCAAATTTTTCTGGTTTTCAAACTGTGGAGTATGTAAATTTTGAGTTCGACGTCAAAAACGTCGCTTCAGCGGCAGCGAATGAAATTTGACTTTCAACTGGATAAAAGAGAATGAAGACAAGGATGATCGGCATTCAGTGATTGCTTTGTTTCGATGAGTACGATGTCTCAGCGAAGTCATTTGACAGATTCAGAAGCTTGGAGAATTGTTGTTAGGTTAGAAGGGGGCCAAACTCAAGCCGAAGTAGCGCAAGCCATTGGAGTGTCACAAAGTGTCATTTCCAGGATCTGGAACCGTTTTTTGGAGAGTGGATGTGCAGGCCGAAGACCAGGGCAAGGTCGTAGACGGGCAACAACGCCCAATGAAGATCGGTATTTAGCGTTAACAGCTCGGAAACACCGAAACATGAACGCTACATTTCTCCAACAACACATTCGCTCGGCTACAGGCACCACGATTTCAACTCAGACTGTCCGAAACCGGCTCCATGCTGTAGGTCTGTATGCTCGCCGACCGATTGTATGTGTTAGATTAACATCAAGGCATCGTCGCGACCGCAGAGTGGCAACCGAGCATGTCAACTGGAGGAGAAATGAATGGAGCAATATTCTGTTTTCTGACGAGTCCCGTTTTTCTGTGCATCCGGATAATAGACGTATTTTCATCTGGAGAGACCGTGGCAGTAGGAATAATCCTGCGTTCGTGCACGAAAGTGTCAGATTTCGCGGTGGAGGAGTGTTGGTGTATGGTCATCTCCATTGACGGGCGCACTGACCTCTACATCATTCGAGATGGAGCTCTGACTGGTCGCCGATATAGGGATGAGATCCTCAGACCTATTGTAGTCCCTTACGCTGCAGCAATCGGAGATAACTTCATTTTAATGGACGATAACTGCAGGCCACATCGTGCAAACCTGGTGGAGGATTTCCTTTTCGAGGAAGGAATCGTTCGAATGGAATGGCCAGCGTGTTCTCCAGACATGAATCCAATCGAGCACGTTTGGGACGCTCTAGGAAGACGAGTTTCTGGCCGCCAACAACCCCCACAAACTCTCCAAGAACTGGAAAGAGCTCTTCTGGAAGAGTGGGGCAGAATACCCCAACTCGTCATTAATAGCCTCATTGAGTCCATGCCTCAAAGGTGTTCAACGTTGCTGGCCGCCCGTGGAAACCATACCCCCTACTGAAAATGATTTTCTTTGAAGAAAACACCTTTTCTTATTCTTTTTTTCTCATATGCACAAATTGTGTTTTTTTTTCTTTTGTACACAAATGCGCAATAAAATGCATTTTTTCTGCCAAACATGTGTAATTTATTCTCATATAACCTACTATGTCTGTCGACCATGTATCAATCAGCTAAATAGTTTCCCAGATACAAAATCCACCTAAAACTGCAATATCCTTTAATTGTTTTGAGCAGTGTATATTGTTTGAAGGTGCGTAAAAACATACATAAAATCTTTAAAAGCACATTAAATTCCTTTTAAAAAATTCAAAACGTTTTCAACCGAACTACTCGGTCATCATCAGTGAAAAACTAATTGTTGAGTTAAGTTGTTGTCTCTTCGCGTTTTCTTGCTTGCCCGGAATAAACTATTTTACTTCAAGGGTTTGGAATATAAGGTGGGATGGGAAAAGTAATCAATGATTTATTAATTCATTCCAGACTGCGTGGATATCATATGATAATACATCGTTACATAGTATTTCTTTTTTAGATATTATTTCTAGAGACTCTCTTATGATAGCTTCCAGGTGATTATTTGTGCGGAATATAATTTTGGATCCATTGAATACTTTTATAGGTTCAGTTTGTGCTAATCTTGCTAACGCAGTGTGGGGTCTATTTAATCTCAGATCTGCTTCATGTTCTTTTATTCTGTCCCGAAATTTCCTCAGTGTCATACCTACGTACATAAAATCTTTGTCATCTTTCTTGAATGGTATAATATATACCCCTGGTCTATTGATAGCCTGGATTGGGTCAATTTTTCTGTTTAACAAAACCCGCAACTTTGTTGTATGTTGTAGCTAATTAACATGAAGAAAAACGTGCCAGGAAAATGTTTCAAACAGATGGCGTCTGTGTAATTTGCCGTGAATAGGTGGCGCTACATTAGCTTGGCTGTACGCCGGTAACTGCAATCCATATTGAAACTATTTCATTATAAGTCCTTACCTATGCATCGTTACTCTGGTTTATTTAATGTCTTTTGTGAATATTCTATACAACCAACCAACCGAAGAAAATAAAGCGTATTTCTGATGAAAGTTCTTTGTGCATTTTAATTAATATTTCAGTAAGTATTTAAAAATTAAAATTTTGAGGTTCAGGTGCACCAGGAGAGGGTTTGGACTACCTAAATCTAAATTTTCAGACTTCTAGGTGGGTTAGATTTTGCTAGCATCGCAGACTAAAACACACACACACAGAGAGAGAGAGAGAGAGAGCGAAACTTTCTTTTATTAGTATAGATATATTTTAGTTTTTGTGCATGAATAGTATTTTTAAGTCACAAAATTAATATTATGCTCTAATTTATGATAAATATACTGCGTTAAAATCGTATTTGCATTTATAATGATTAATGAAATGTTTAATTGTAGAAACCTTGGGATGGCGTTCTTCATACAAAGGATGAAATCAGTACAAACGAGTATTCCTCTCTTAGTGCCGGTCCCAATATGCCAGCAAACATTCCTCTGGAGAAAGGTAATTTTATTATATAAGGTTAACCGTAGAGTTAGTCTTCTGCTTGCAAGTTGTTAATTTATCTTAATTTTATGCTATTAAAGGAAGACTTAGCACTGTTTTAATAGAATCAAAACTATTATCACAGTCCGGAAAAGAATAAACTTTGAAAGCGGGAGATTATCCCAGTATAATGACTTTCTGTTTGTTTCAATATGTTTATATTTTGGTATATTATCTAAAATCTATGGCATTATATATATATATATATATATATATATATATATATATATATATATATATATATATATATAAATTAAGAATGTTTCGTAGAAGTTTCCACTTTGAATCAATCTATTATCTTTTCTGGTCAAATTATATTATCTGGCAGTATATCCATTGAATTTTTTTCTACAATAAAGAAATAATCTGGATAATGGAAGAAAATAAGCATATTTAAATTATTTATATTGGCATAATAATTTTGAAAACAGATCATCAAAACTGTGGAATAATAATGTATTCAAAATAAAGTTAAAATGCTTAAAAAATGTATATTGGCTATTAGCTTATGAAAATTTATCTGTTCTCTGTGGTTAAAAAGAAATCTATTGTATGCATTTTTAACTATTATATACAAGAAGAGAAGATCTGATTTTTGTTTAAATAAAATTGTAATTGTTTATTAATTGAACTATTTGAATGTAAAATAACTCCATAGAAATTTGCTGTTGACATTCAATAAGCGCCGACTTCATAGGACGAAATAGGCAATCTGGCGAAATTCTATTTCCAATTTTAAAGTTTTTTTTTTTTCTGTACGACTTAATCACTATGACTAATTAAGACAAATATAACATTTTAAAATTAGTGTCGAAGATTGCCTGATTTGTCCCCGTCGATCCTGTTAAGTCTGTGCCTATGGAGATAATCTCAGTTGCGTGATAGAGAGCGGTGAATCACTGGCACTTTGTGGCTTTACAAGAAGTTTTTTCATGTTGTAGTTTCTTGAGTTTCATCTATTTTGAAAATTATTTTGTGCGATTGCGATAGTAATAAAAGTGGAATAATTGCTAATGATTTATTAATTAATCTTGTAGTGAACGGGAATTTTTAGATTGTGACGGTTATTACCCAAATGACAAGTGATATTTTCCAATGAAAAAACGCTATTCTACGTATTTCTAGTAGTGATTCAGAAGCAGGTGAAAAACTATTCGAAAATTAAAGATAAACTAAATTGACAAAAAACCAAATTTGAAAATGTTATGTAAAGCAGTAGTAACAAGTACTGCCATCTGATCCATAAATATCCTCAACATAGTATATTTAACTGATTGTAGTTGCTGATTTTTCATTTTTTACGGAATAATCAAATACTGTAACCAGAATACTGTTAAACGTAAAGGTACTTGAAAATCCGTGAAACGTTTTTATGACAATAGATTGATAAAAAAATGTCAAAATTATTTCATTTAGTAAAACCCTTTTAAATATTTCTTGAAAACAATAACATTCGTAAATTGTCAAGTTGATTAACATATGTAATAACTGAATTATTTGCTTAGTTATTTGTTCAAATTTGTGAAATCGCGTCCACTTGCTAAATGTTATATATATATATATATATAATATGCTATATAAGTAGGTGAAGAAATATATTTACACTTTTCTGCTATTTTATTTAGAAAAAAGTGTAAATATAAATATGTCTAAATATATATATATATATAGAGAGAGAGAGAGATAAAATAATATCGTTAGTTTTCTCAACAAATGAGTTTCTCTCATAGCTAAGCAAGTACTTAGTTTAGTTTACTGCAAATTAATATGTAAAAAAAATTAGTGAAATTTAACTAAGTAATTTTAAATAATTAATAGTGTAATGAAAATGTATGTATTTATTATTTTTTTAGTTGAAGCTCCTTCACCATGGCCTCGTTCTTTTACAATTCCCACGTCATCATTTTCCAGAAGTTTACAAACAGATGTACAATCGGGTGAATTAAAATGGGCAACGAAAAGTGAACTTCTTAGTGTAATTTGTGAAGAAATTATGAAATATACTTTATTTCCAACTGTTATTCAAAGAGATATAGTTGCTCGTCAGTTGATTAAGCAATTTCCAAATCTTAAGTCTAGCATAGGAGAGGGTCATGAAGGTTGGTCGTCTAAAATATATGACCGCATAAAAAATTATTTGAAGAAAACAAATGTGTTTTCCTATAAACGTAAAGTTTATTCTGAGAATGCAATGTTAAGATATTCATCAAGATTAAAAAAGTCCCGAACAATTGCCATTGAAGAAAATAAAATGGTAGAAGATGCCAAAAGATTCATGAATACTGAAATGAAAAAAGAACCTTCAAAGAGGGATATTGCTGCCATAGAAGTAAGGATGCAAGTTAGCTCGTGTGACAGAAAGAAACTAATCAAATCTAACATTCCATTGGGCGATCTACGGTTTGAATATCCAGCACTGTTCACAGTATTTGGAATTGAGTATGATTTTAATATAGCTCATAAAATCGACCTAAAGAAAACTATATTAACCTCATTGCATACTTGCAGTACTGATATCCTAAATTATGCTGAAAAAAGAAAGAAGGATGACTTGCTTATGCTGCTAAAAGAAACCATGACATCTATAGATAACCATGTTAATAAGTTGCTTGTTACAACGTTCATGATTATCCCAGAAATATTGGGAGAAAATCCAGACTTTATTTATAAAATATACCCTGAAGAATCGAATTTGACGGAATTGATAGAAAGGCCTGTAACCCCTCATTTGGGTGTTATAGGTGATCCTTTTTTCTCTACCGAAATTTATGTCGTAGCAGAAAATAAAATATTGATTGAATGCTGTGAATTCCTAGAAGGCATTGCTACGTTAATAGGGCTTTATTTTGTAGCTAACATTGAATATCCAACACAGGCTGCGGCTACTTACAAATTCTTTCAATCCTATATTTTGAGACTCCCATGTAATAAATTACCTGGGAAATTGATTACTTTTTGTAAAGCGCTACCAAAGCTTCCTAATGTTTAACAGAAAGTAAATATTTTCTGACATATTTTGTACATATCCCCCCCCCCTCCCCCTGAAATTACTTAAACAATTTTTGCTTTCAGCTCTTAGCAAATAATTAAAATACTTAATTCTTATGGTTTCTTAATGGTTTCTACCCTAAACGTATAAAATTAGTATTTCCCTTTTAGACTTTTATTTCCAATGCAATAACATTGATCTTTAGTTTATCATTATACTTGAGAGAAAATCTGTCGTAGCAGAGTGGAAGAGAAAGATTCATTATTTTATTTAGTGCATGATTACAACGAAATGCTTGTTATTATTTTTTTTAAATTTAAAGTATAAATTAATTGAAAAGAATAGATGAGTTATTTAAATTATATTTTCATATACATACATAGAGTACGTTCTCTAATCCAATATAATCTTGATTCCAATATATCAGTAATAAAGATTATTATAGTTATATTATTGTTATACAAAGTTATATTAGAGTTATAGATATTATATTGCCGCATGTAAAATTCTCCCTCTCAGCAGTTAATACCCAGTGTTATCAAACTCTGAATTTTCAACAAAATTTGAGTAAGAGTGTATATGCATGTTTAAATAATTTCATATATGAAGGGCTCGGGTGTGAAACATATAACTGATGTTTATTTTTTCTGATTTTCATGGTAAGATGTTTAACTGCATCGCGACATCCTTATAAAAGTACAAGGTTTATATTTATTACTATATAGATACTATCTCATAATCAAAGATAAATTTTAGATAAGCTAAACATGTTTTTGTTATTAAAGTTCAATAAGTCAATTAAAATAAAATCTATCTGATAAAATGTTGCACATAATTAACTGAAGGTTGAGTTTTAATAAATCAGCGGTTTTAGAGGCAACAATCACAGTAGATTTGATTGTAGAATTTTTATGATTTTTTTTTTTTTTTTTTTTTTTAACCTCGAATATCTCAAAAGTTTCATTTTGTAATATATATGCCAAATATATGCCTTGCTTAACCTAATCCCTTCATATATATATATGCGGCAGATATTATTTCATCATTATTATAAGTTTTATGTTACTGTAAGTGTTGCTTGTTTTTCCAAGTATTTGAGGGAAAAATGTTATGAATTTTTATGATGAATAAACAATTACGTTAAATTTGCATCTGCTTTATTTTAATTTTCCAAACACATAGTATAAGAAAACTATTATAATCATGATGTATGTATGTGTGTGTGAGTGACCACGATAATTTCCAAACGGTACTTCCCATTTGTGAATATACTATTATAGATCACGGTCTCAAGAGCTGTATATATTTTCGTACATATCAGCCGGTGGATTAGGTATTTAAACCATTTTGTAATCGATTCTATAGGGTAAATTGGGAAATAAATGTGACAGAGTAGAAGTGATTAAAAGTCCTTCCGGCCTGTACCGGGAGGAAAAGGTAGCTTTCCTATATCTTCGTTTTAAAATTTTAGCTAATGTTACACAAAAACAGCAAGTTAAAATGCAAAGAAACGTTTACAAAAGATTCGTTAATACTGAATTTGAATAAGAAATTCACCAAATTATTGAGCAATAGCCAAATTGGCTTCATTTATGAAGACTTATTTTGGTCACCAAATTTGGCGATATGTCGCCAATTTTGTCGCCAATGTCGCCAATTTTGGCGCTAACGGATATGAATATATAGTTTTATGCGTATGATTGGGAAAATTATTACAACAATGAAAGAAAATAATTTGCGAGTAATCGCGTTAATGTGCTGTTAGGTAGCTTTCAATACTAAAAAGTATAAAGCTACCTATTGCAGCCGTTCGGAGGAAAGCAGTTCCGGAAAATTTCGATATATTTTCACCGATCACGACCCCCATACCCCAAAACCACCCTCCGCTCAAATGTTGATTTATATATATAGATATAAATCAACCAATATCTGACATATGTCATACGATAACGCTCGTATTTATAAATCGATTTTGATGAAACTAATTGTGTGTATTAAGCTCACCAATGTCTCGACCGAGTTCGTTGGCCAGCTTGGTCTGCCATTTTGTTTCAAGATGGCGGCCATTTAAAAATTTAAAACTAAAATAAATAAACAAAAAAATTAAAAATTAAAATTTATTTTTTAATTACGTGTTAGGCCTTGATACAAGGATTCCAGAGCATTTTTTGGTTTACCTCTATCTTAAAAAATGGCTGAGATAGAGCAGTTTGAAATTCTAGGGTGGCTGACATTTTGAAACAAAGCAGCACATTAACGCCATTACTTGCAAATTATTTTCTTTCATTGTTGTAATAATTTTCCCAATCATAAAAAATAAAACTACATATTCATATCCGTTAACAATTTGCGACAAAATTGGCCACAAAATTGAAAAATTTGGCGACATTTGGCGAAATATCGCCAAATTTGGCGACCAAAATAAGTCTTCATAAATGAAGCCAATTTGGCTATTGCTCAATATTTTGGGCGAATTTCTTATTCAAATTCAGTATTAACGAATCTTTTGTAAACGTTTCTTTGCATTTTAAATTGCTGTTTTCGTGTAACATTAGCTAAAATTTTAAAAAGAAGATATAGGGAAAGCTACCTTTTCCTCCCGGTACAGGCCGGAAGGACTTTTTTGTTTCGAAATGTCAGCCACCCTAGAATTTCAAACTGCTCTATCTCAAAAAATGGCTGAGATAGAGCAGTTTGAAATTCTAGGGTGGCTGACATTTTGAAACAAAGCAGCACATTAACGCCATTACTTGCAAATTATTTTCTTTCATTGTTGTAATAATTTTCCCAATCATAAAAAATAAAACTACATATTCATATCCGTTAGCGCCAAACTTGGCGACAAAATTGGCCACAAAATTGACAAATTTGGCGACATTTGGCGAAATATCGCCAAATTTGGCGACCAAAATAAGTCTTCATAAATGAAGCCAATTTGGCTATTGCTCAATATTTTGGGCGAATTTCTTATTCAAATTCAGTATTAACGAATCTTTTGTAAACGTTTCTTTGCATTTTAAATTGCTGTTTTCGTGTAACATTAGCTAAAATTTTAAAAAGAAGATATAGGAAAGCTACCTTTTCCTCCCGGTACAGGCCGGAAGGACTTTTTTGTTTCAAAATGTCAGCCACCCTAGAATTTCAAACTGCTCTATCTCAGCCATTTTTTGAGATAGAGGTAGACCAAAAAATGCTCTGGAATCCTTGTATCAAGGCCTAACATGCAATTAAAAAATAAATTTGAATTTTTAATTTTTTTGTATATTTATTTTAAATTTAAATTTTTAAATGGCCGCCATCTTGAAACAAAATGGCGGACCAAGCTGGCCAACGAACTCGGTCGAGACATTGGTTAGCTTAATACACACAATTAGTTTCATCAAAATTGATTTATAAATACGAGCGTTATCGTATGACATAGGTCAGATATATATCTATACTAATATTATAAAGGAGTAAATCTTGTTTGTTTGTTTGTATATCTCTGGAACTACCGAAACGATTTCAAAAGTGATGGTGGCAAATTGATGGTGACAACCCCTGCTCCAACATAGGCTATATTTTATGTCGGTGCCACTAACCCCAGGGGGTGCAGGAGCAAAAAACGTTCTAAAATTGTGATTTTTCAGTTATCACACTGGCTGTCAAGCCCTGAGAGCTTGGCAGCCGGTTCTGTATGTATGTATGTACGTACGTAATGCGATAACTCTTCATAGAAACCTCCGTTTTCCTTCAAATTTTGTTTATAGGTTCACTGTGTTAAGGCGCTTCCCTGAATAGTTTTCGGGATTGATTGGTCAAGTATAAAGGGGGGAAAAAGGGTCTAATTCCCCCCCCCCTTAATTTAAATAAATGGGTTTTTCATGCAGAATTATTCCGTTTCCATTCAAATTTTGTTTATAGGTTCACTGAGTTAAGGCGCTTCCCTGATTAGTTTACGGGTTTGATTAGTTAAGTATAAAGGGGGGGGATCGGGGGGGGGCTAATCTCCCCCTTAATTTATATAAATGGGTTTTTCATGCAGAATTATTCCGTTTTCCTTCAAATTTTGTTTATAGGTTCATTGGGTTAAGACGCTTCCCTGATTACTTTTCGGGATTGATTGGTTAAGTATAAAGGGCGGAACGGGGGGCTAATACCCCCTTAATTTATATAAATGGGTTTTTCATGCAGAATTATTCCGTTTCCATTCAAATTTTGTTTATAGGTTCACTGAGTTAAGGCGCTTCCCTGATTAGTTTACGGGTTTGATTAGTTAAGTATAAAGGGGGGGGGATCGGGGGGGGCTAATCCCCCCCTTAATTTATATAAATGGGTTTTTCATGCAGAATTATTCCGTTTTCCATCAAATTTTGTTTATAGGTTCATTGGGTTAAGACGCTTCCCTGATTACTTTTCGGGATTGATTGGTTAAGTATAAAGGGCGGAACGGGGGGCTAATACCCCCTTAATTTATATAAATGGGTTTTTCATGCAGAATTATTCCGTTTTCCTTCAAATTTTGTTTATAGGTTCACTGTGTTAAGGCGCTTGCAAGATAAATTTTCGGGATTGATTGGCTGAGTATAAAGGGGGAACGGGGGGGGGCTAATCCCCCCTTAATTTATATAAATGGGTTTTTCATGCAGAATTATTAAGTTTTCCTTCAAATTTTGTTTATAGGTTCACTGAGTTAAGGCGCTTCCCTGATTAGTTTTCGGGATTGATTAGTTAAGTATAAAGGGGGGGATCGGGGGGCTAATCCCCCCCTTAATTTATATAAATGGGTTTTTCATGCAGAATTATTCTATTTGCTTCAAAATTTGTTTATAGGTTCACTGTGTTAAGGCGCATTTCTGATTAGTTTTCGGGATTGGTTAAGTATAAAGGGGGGGAACAAGGGGCTAATTCCCCCTTATCTATACTAATATATAAAGTAGTAAAGATTGTTTGTTTGTTTGTAGGGGGTAATCTCTGGAACCACTGAAGCGATTTTAAAAGTGATGGTGGCAAATTAATGGTGACAATCCCTGCTCCAACGTAGGCTATATTTTATGTCGGTGCCACCACCCCCAGGGGGGTGCAGGAGCGAAAAACGTTCTAAAATTTCGATTTTTTGTGTACTGAAGGAGATAGAAGTATCAAATTTGGTATGGTAGTTACTTATAAGATGTAAATGCTCTCTAAGAACAAATTATAAAAACATTCGCAATTTAAAAGGGTGAGATGAGGAAGAAGCGTTCTAAAAACATTTTAAATTACAAATTCTATGGAATCTCTGAAACTACAGAACCGATTTCAAAAGTGATGGTGGCAAATGGATGGTGACAGTCCCTGCTCCAACATATGCTAAATTTTTTGTCGGTGCCACTGGCCGCAGAGGGTGCAGTAGCGAAAAACGTTCCAAAATTATGATATTTTCAATAATGAAGGAGTTAGGAACTTGACATTTTGTATGGTCGTTACTTACAAGATTTAAATGCTCTATAAGAACAAAATCTAAAAAAATTCGAAATTTAAAAGGCTGAAATAAGCAAAAAATTTTCTAAAAACATTCTAAATTACAATTTGTATGGAATGTCTGGAACTACTAAAGCGATTTCAAAAGTGATGGTGGCAAATGGATGGTGACAATCCCTGCTCCAACATAGGCTATATTTTATGTCGATGCCACTACCCCGAGGGGGGTGCAGAAGCGAAAAACGTTCTAAAATTGCGATTTTTGCGATGCTGAAGGAGCTAGAAACTTCAAGTTCGGCATGATTGTTATTTATAAGATCTAAATGCGCTCTAAGAACAATTTCTAAAGAAAAATGATCTAATGATTCTGCGATTTTTCAACTATTGAATTTCTAAAATTACCAAATTTCACAATAGAGTACCATAGCGAAACCTTCACGCGTAAAAAGATAAGGGCGACGTGTCCTGACGTGTATATTGACTATAGCACGAGTCACAAATTATAGTATCCTTATTATTCTGTTAAAATATAAAAGTGAATTATGAAATGTCAATATTTTGTCTGATTAAAGGTTCGTTAAGAGAAATTGACCAGCGTAGCGGGCGTAGCTTGCTAGTATATATATACACACAGTGACCTCTCAGTTATACGACTCTGTTATACGACTCTCTCGGTTATACGCCGAATTCCCTTGCTCCCGTCAGCGCTTTATGGGAAATAATGTTAAACTTCTCTCAGTTATACGACTGCTTCTCTCACTTATACGACGCTTTAAACGGTTTAGGTGATTTTACATTTCTCACTCAAGAATTCATTTTTATAATCTTTAAAGTACAAATCATTCACGTTTTCTTAGCTTTATCCTTTCACTATTGTTAAAGTTATCAATAATGAATAACATTTCTTATCTACCTTCGTGTCTTATTAACGATGAAATCTATGACGGGAGTGTGGTTGCCTGGAATTTCCTTGTGCCTGCCGTTTAACAAAAGCCAAATGACCACCTGGAAAAATGTGACATCGCAGACAGTTAAGAAATGTTTTTGGAAATGTTTTTCACAAGATCAAACTGCTAATTCAACGAATGAACCCGATTTTGAGAGCATATGAGAATTCTTTAATGACGAAGACTGGGATGAAATGTTTATGGACGAAGGTATTAATTTCAAAGATTATGTAGAATGTGATGAAAATTTCTTCTGTCAGAACAGAGAACTTCTGAAGAAATCTTTGATATCAATAAGGAAGACTTGAGCGAGGAGGATGACGAAGATGAGAGCAATGTTATTGCTGGTGTAAATTTTGCAGAAACAAGTGCCGCTTTAAATACATTAAAGAATTATGTCAATCAAAATGATTATTCCCAAAATAGTTTAAAAGCTTTATTGGACTTAAAAAATACATTTTCTCTTTTCGTCGACGACAGAAACAAACTAAAATCACTTCATTTTTTGAGAAAATCCGATTTGTAAATCTTGTGAACTATTTTATGAACTTTTTAAAAATATATTTTACATTTATTTTTTAATATATTTTATAAATTTTGTTAAAATATGTTCTTACTACTCAAAACTTATTGTTTTTAATATAGGTAAAATAATGAATGCATATAAAGTTTGAAACTTGTATAATAAGACGGTCTCTCACTTATACGACTCTCTGTTATACGACTTTTTCTACGGTCCCCTGAAAGTCGTATAAGTGAGAGGTCACTGTATATAAATCAACATTTGAACGGAGGGTGGTTTTGGGGTCTGGGGGTCATGGTCGGTGAAATTATATCGAAATTTTCCGGAACTGCTTTCCTCCGAACGGCTGCAATAGGTAGCTTTATACTTGTTTGTATTGAAAGCTACCTAATACTTCGACGATGTAGTCTAGCATTAGTGGCTCAGAGGGTAATTAATGTTTTTAGCTTTGAAACGGGAGGTACGATCTACGAATCCAGCTGATTCTATTATGTCAAATTTATCTGGATCCACGGTATTCAATAAAATGTTCGGGAAGTCGAGTGGAATAGCTTCAAATATTTATTTTTAATAATAATAGTCTTATATAATGTCTAAAAATTTTTTAAATCAAAATTATTTGAAAGTTTACACTGGATACGCTGCTTTAATTTTTTTCTATGATAAAAATAAAATGGGGAAAAAATACACATGGATTAGCAATAAAATTGTTAAACAACTGCTTTAATAATTGCTTATAAACTGCTTTACATAACTACATTTTAAAAATTTTGTAAATGTTTAAAAGTAACCAGTTTCAAAACATAAATTTTCCAGGATGTTATCTAATGTCTTCTGAAATAAAAGCAAATTTGCAAAATATGTTCTCACTTTTTAATATTTTATTTTACTACATCTATATATATATTTTTACTACATATATATATATATATATATACATATATATATATATTTACTTACTATGTTATTTACTACATCTATATATATATATATGCCGTTTTTGGTATGTGTGTATGTTCCTTATACAAATCTGCAGTTTTTGTCCGATTTGAACGAAACTTAATGTACATACGTTTTTAGAACACGAGTAAAATTACTGTCAACTTTAAAATTTTCCAAGACCATTGTTAACACTCCTTTCAAACGTCTCCCATAGTTTATCATTACAGAAATCTATTATATTTTTTAAATTTCTTTCTCTTTGTCATTAAAAAAAACTGTACAGGGACAATATTTTTATAAACCAATAAAAATTTAGATTCACTCACTATAATTTGAAATCCAAAATGGACTTCATACAGAGAAGGTAATGTCATTTTGCGTTTAAACGACATAGTGCATTTATTTAAATGTATTTGGAGATGAGAATAAATAGCTTAGCTCCTAATTTTACAAAGGTGAATTTATTACACAGGTTTGTTAATATTAAAGTACATTTTTTAAGAAATAAAAACATATTTTTGAGTATTCATACTTCATGATTCAATTTATTTTTAAATTATCAAAAATCGTCTGTCAATTATTGACATTAGAAATTACTACATCGTAAGTTTTTTCAGCTTCAACCCGGGAGGCCTATTTAAGATCTTTGGATTTAGGTGGACAATAACTACATTTAAAAAACACAATATTTTCCATTAGTTAATGGGTGTTAAAAAAGAGGAGATTAAAACTAAAGGGGTTTATCGGAAAAAATGACGTAATTTCTATTCACGTAAAACATTCATTTTAATTTTAAAAACTAATGTATTTTTTATCTAATGTATTTTAGTTCAGCAAAGTGGCGTTATTTTCATTTCACCAGCTTCGAAATTGTCCAATTCTTAACAGAAAAATATATTTTTGAGAAATAATGTTTTGCATCAAAAATCTCAAAACGCAATTTTAGAAAATTCTTTTTAAATTACATTGTGAATATAATTTCTTAGTTAAATTTAGTATTTAATAATATTGATGTTTAAACTTTTTTCTATGAGTACTATAATATTTGATTACTTTAAACGCTTTCATGTTTTAAATAGATAATTTGTATGTCACGCACTCAAGTAAAGGCGTATTTATCAATAAATTGTAGACTAAAAGTAACAATACTTGCAGAATTAGTAATTCATAATGTATTATTTCCTACACATAATATAATGTATCCTAAATACATGAAAATTACGGGACATTTAGCGGGACTTCAAGTAATTTATCTCAATGTTTTGCATACGTTAAGTTGACTAGACACGCAACAAACAAGTTTGTTGACAAACATGCACATTATCTAGAAATATAAATGCACATTTGTACATGATTCATGAAGTGAAAGAATTTTTTTTAAACTAGACAAGTGTCAGTTCATAGGAAAAATTATCTCCGATGAAAGTGTCGTCATATTTTTAATCATGTGCCGGTTTTGTTTTCATTCAGAAAATATTACTACTTTATAGCATATATACAAAGTATTGCAAATTCCACAGAAAATATTGTTCGGTAAAACATAAGTTTAACATTCTTTTACCGTACAATCTATCTTCCATTGATAAAAAATAATAAATACATTAAAGTCGATGTAAAAGTTAGTAGCATATGCAATTTTCATTGAAGAATACGATTTGCCTTTGACATAGATCACGTGAAATTAAAAAAAGAGTAGATGCCACTAATTAAACTAGAAAATCCCCCCCCCCTCCTATTTTTTAAAGGTATCATGATTATGGAAATGCGCAAGAGAAAAGCCAATTAAAAATCCAGCTATTATTAGTTATCTTTCTTTGACACTTGTATAATTCTTTATAATTTAAAAATATTTAAATCTATAATTAAAAATATATATGCAGGGTAATTAATTTTTGCTCTTCATTTGAATATATGGCTGTCAAATTTCGAAACTCCCATAATCCTAAACCACAACACAAAAATAAATATGACAATGTTCATCCACAATTGGGCGTTTTTTTAGATTTTTTCGCCTTGGAAAGGTCTTTGGAGCGTGATAAACATTTTGATGATGTTGGTAGATCTACAGCTGCTAAAAGTGTAGCACTGTGAAATAAAAATACAATACACATAATAATGGTTAAAGGTATTTGTTTCTACTTATTTTCTTTATTTTTAAACTTTTATGCGCCACCACGTTTTAATTTCTTTTTAGCACTTTCCAACCTAGTTGAAAAGTGCTTATGACTTCGGTTTGTCTGGCCGTCTGGCCGTCTGCCGTCTGCCGTGTGCCGTCTGTCCGTGCTCTAACTCCCGTAAATATGCTCGGATTGCTCTGCAATTTTTATATGTTATTATCGTTATCTATAGCATGTTCCCTATTTCAACGGAAGTGTGTAGCACTTATAGTTTTTTTACAGGGACACTCAAAAGAATTCCGTTACATTGCGGTCTATGGGGAAAAATCATTTGCTGTTTATTTAAATAATGTTTCACTATTTTAAACGCATTGAAATTTATATATATCACTAAGGTGCATTAGAAGAAGCTTAATATGGAACAGGGTGTGCATAGCACTTATAGTTACTTTACAGGGACAGTAAAAATAATTCCGTTACATTACGTCTATGGAGAAAAATCGTCTGCGGTTTATTTAAATAATGTTTCACTATTTTAAACGCATTGAAATTTATATAGATCACTAAGGTGCATTACAAGAGACTTACTACGGAATATTGTGTGTATAGCAGTCATCGTTCATTTACAGGGACACGCAAAAGAATTATCTACTGTCTGTTAACAATAATTCCTGGAAGTGCGTTTTAAGTTACTGAACGCGATTTTAATGTTAACTTGCTTTTTGTCTATTACGTGGTGTATAAATTCTGTAGATCCTATACAGGGCAGCACAAAAGTTCGCGAACACATTTCTGTTTATTGACAAACTCCAGACGGAGAATTTTAAAATGTGCTACACGTTTCCTAACTGAACTAAAATTTAGCATCCTATGTAGTATATATACAATTCTATATATCCTATACAGGGCTGAATAAAAGTATTCGGATATTTTTCCGAATATTGTATATGTTGGAAATTCCTGAAATTATGTTTTTAAATATGTTATGCGTTTTCCAAATTGTTTACTTAGAAGTTATCTTTTAGCTTATTAAACGGTATGATTTGTAAAATTATTTTGGAAGCGTTGGAAAGTGCTACATAATCTATGCTTGACGCATGATTTTTCGTTCTTGTTTAAATGTCATATAACTTCAATTTGTTTTTAAAGATATGAAGTGTTTTGCAATGGAAACGTAATTTATGTTGATTTTTAGATTATTTTAATCAAATAAAAGTCGTATCTAAAGTGACATGTTAATAAATTTTCTCAAAAATATTCACTAATATAATCACTTTAAAAACTATTCTTCGACAAAAAAAACTTAAATCAATTTCCATGAATAGAATAAACGTAAAATAGAATAAATAGAAATGTTAAAATAGAATAACAAAGAAAAAAAATATGTTCCGCACTTAATCTTATTGAAAAAGTATGAAATTGCAAGCTCGTGAAAGAAATTTAAATAACCATATATATAAAAACGAAAATACGCAATGTGCGATTATCAAAAATATTTTCTGCTATAAAATATTATAAAGAGTTTGTTATATGTATATGTTGCTTTGTTATATGTATATGTTGCTTAATTAATGTATTAATTTTCTTTAAATGTCACGAAGTCACGGGCAATAGCTAATTTTTAATATTTGTAATATTCATTTTTTCAGGTTTCTTAGATCATATGAGTAATTAAATTCTAAAGACCGATTTCTATAATGCTATGCAAATTTTATGCAACATTTAAAAGTTTCAAAAATTGAAGGTAGTTCCTTACTCCAGAAACTTTCTTTTATAATTACAAATTTCTTCATCAAATAAACAGTTTATAATTGAAAAGCTGAAAAAATCGTAAAAGTTAGTAGCTATGCTTTAGAAACTACTTAAACTTGCACAAGTATTAGATGGAGGGCTAACAATGTATCAAAAAGAAAAGAAAACACCGAAATAACAATGTTATTTTAAAAAAACTGCTAGACCTCAACTTGTATTAATTTTTTTTCATGGAAGTTTATTCTTGTAAAAATGATCGTTTCCAATAATCTGAAACCTTTGATTACTAATAAGCAGGAGTGAAATAATAGAGTAAACTCTAAGAAGGAGGTAGGTTGTTAAGTCATCCTGGTTTTGCCTCCTGACAGGGTCAAAAAATTGTTCCTCTTTTTCTGAGATTTTTTTACTCTTGCCTGTTGGATTACGGACGAGGATTAGCGACACTTTTTATATTCCATCCTACTACAACTTACAAAAATATTTTCTTTGTGATAGATTTCTATTGAAAATATCCTAATGTAAGTGTATGACAGATTATTTTTCAAAAAGTGGTACGAATAGAATTTAAAAAAATAGTCACGGGGACGACATATATCTAGACCCCGTAATCAAAGGTTAAATATCATTATATTTACTACCTCTCCAACTCATTTTTGTTTGAAGATTGTTTACATTTTTTATTCAAGATAAGAAACATAGGTTTATTTAGCAAATTATAATGGTTTTTCAATGTTATCAATTCGATATTTTTCGAGATGAAATGCTCATAATACATTTGTAGTGTTGTTTTTGTTTTACTTTTTGATACAATATTAACACAGCTTTCAAGTGTTACAAATTTTGAATTCCACTATTTGAATACCTTTATATTTATAAAAATATTCTTCGCCGCCTTTAATCGAAGATTTCTGCGGTTATATAAGGTGCAGAATTTTTAAGATATATATTAATATTAAAAATTTGTGACCTTTGCATACATGTGAACATATAAAAAAATATGGGATGGTGTGTTATGAGCGCATCTTTTGAAAAAAAAAAACTGATATAATTGAAATACATTAAAAATATCTAAATAAACCTATGCACCTGATCTTGTAGACAGTTAAACAATCTTTAATCAAAAATAGATACGAGGCGGTAAATATAGATCTTTTTAAAATAAGACAGTTAAAGAAAAACATCTAGGAAAAAAATGTTTTTTAAATATTAGGGGATAAAAATGCGCCTTATCTGCCCGCCTTATCAAATTTTAAAAAATAATAAATACCCCCATAGGAACAGGATACATTTTCTGGTCCAAAACATTTTTGGATTGGGTCATCCTCCTGAAGAATTCTGAAATGTTGGCGTCTACGTAATAGATTCATATTTGTCTGTTTCATAAACCTTTTCCTTGACATCATCGCAACGAGTGTCGCATAAAGTACTGAGAAAATTTGATTATTCTTACCAGCTTTATGCAATTAAAAATTTTGCTTTACTTAAAGCATTTCTTCGATTAAATTAAGCAAAAATTTCTATTTTGAAAAACCGGTGATAAGATTAAAAATTCTGATAAGGACTTATTTTTATGATTTCTGCTTTTACTATTTGAATAAATGTAAGTATTACATTTTTAAAGGTTAAGTAAAGGCTTGTACTTTAACAATACCCCTTTTATGCAAAAAGATTATTTTAATTACAATCAAGCAAACATAATTTTTATATAAAGATCGTCCGAAATTCTTTGTAAAATTTCCAAAAAATTTTTAGTAAAATTTAATTTTTATTATAGTGAACTCTCACATTTCAACTATCATTTTCTGTGTTACAAAAGAGTTCGTTATAAGTAGTATTAGCTTTATTAAGGTTAAGATTATGTTCCGATAGATCTTTAATCAATTTCAATGGTGACGAGTTTAGAACTTTCAAGACTATCAGTAATATGAAGTTCGATCTCATTTCCGTTATTGGAAATAAAGATAAGTACTATCCGACTAAATATAATCCAGTTTGATATGGTTGGTGTTAATTCAATTTTAAATGAATGACATAATTTGTAGAATTTTGCTAGCATATAACTAGTTATTGGGTGTTGAAATTTATATATTTAAAAATATTTTTATAGGAACAGCAAAATTAAGGTTTTTAATGTCTTATAATATTTTTTATTTTAAACTTTGCATTAAATACACGTATTTAAAAGTTATTTCTACATCCTTAGTTTTTTTTTTAATTCGTCGTGTTATTCATTTAAAAAGTTTTAAAACATAAAACAATATGTAACTGCAAAATAATAACCAAATTTTAAGAAAACGTAATACAATCTTGGATAAAATATGAACATTTTAAATATGGAAAAACAAGTGCTAATTTAAATTTGGGAGTGCAATTTTACTGCGTCTAGATATTTCAAGAGCACTACATACATAATAATTTTAATTACTTAATTTTTACAGTTAGTATTTTAATTTATAAATTTTAAGTTATCCATAAAGAGAGTACTGAGATCTCTACAATTGGCTAATTCAATATGCATAGTTTTTCTAAAACTATAAAAGGTTGCAATTCTTTAACTGCATGTTCTTTATATTAACGTCTGATTTAAAATTTAGCAAGAATGTTTTTTAAAAGTTGATTATGTATTTATTAATTGTTATGAAAATGTACTTTTAGCGCTTTTCTAAAAATTCTTTTAATAGTTACTAATGTAATTCTATTTTTAAGATCTATCTTATTCAGTTACAACTTTAGGTATTTCAGTCCCTCTTAATAGTCAAATGTAACTTTGTTTTTATAGCTTTTATTTCATACAATTATCGGCAATATTTTGAAAGTTACAGATTTTAAACTTTATGATGACATACTAAGTTTTGAAGCGCGTGTGTGATCGTAAAATTCTGGAATTTAATTAGAGTGTGTACATTGATTTTTCAATGATTTTATTTTTCATTTTTGTAGGATTTGAATAGGAATATCTACATATTTTAAAGCTTTCATAGGGTTTCATGAAGAATATCTATAGATTTTAGGTTTTCTTATTATTTTTTTTCTTTTCCGTCGAATCTTTGTCTAGAAAAGTTCCAATTATACGTTGGAAAGACAGTCGATGAGGTACACGTATAGCCGAAGTGCACTGGGTATACGCTACCGACGGCAGTGGGATCACCAACACTAGGTTCGTTTGAAAAGTATTTTGTTTAAAAGTAAAAATATATATAAATTCGATGTGTGATATAGATACCCAAGCCGGACAGGGACAAAGACAGTTAGGCCGTTAACACGAGGTTTGTTTGGAAAGATTTTCATTTAAAAATCACAGGAATTCGAACCCCTTTCACTACTCTGGCAGGCGAACTTCTAGTATTTAAATATTAATGGCATGTATCGTACATGATACCAATGGCGTGCGGTCAATAGAAACAATGTACGCATTGCTTGCACAGGCCTGCCAGTCTTCCTGTTACATCAATGTCATAAAAATATTTTTTTTTCATGAACATTTTCTTGTTTGTATGTCATTATTTAACAATTTCTTTTATTAAATAAAATTTCTGGGTTTATTTCAAAAAGAAACCGGGCGGTTGGCAGATATGGGAAGGCATGCTTACATTGCTTCTATGGACCGCACGCCACTGCATGATACAAAATACAAGTTTAAAGATGCATAAAGGATAGGGATTTGATATTTTAAGAATTTTTGTTCATTTTCATCATTTTGTTTTAAATGATAGAATGATTTTTTAAAAATGCCACTAAATTGAAACATTCACTGAGGTAATTTACAAATTTCAGGAGTTTTAGTGTAAAACTAATATGCACTAGGTCCCAAAAAGTGTGCAACACGGATTTTTTTTTTATTTGTTGGCGATAAGTAAGCAATGTAAATCCCTAAAGGGTTCAAAATAATGTAGGAAATAAGATTATGTTAATGAAATATTCCTCCAATTATTTTCAAAAACTTACACTTACAAAAATCTTTACATTTTTATACTTTACAACACTATACACTTTAAATTTTTATACGACCCTTCTAGGCAAAATATATCAGCTAGAATGTTTTTTTTTCTTCTACTCAAACAAGATCATTAAAAGAACTGTATACCCACATCTTTAAATTTACTTCGGGTTTCCTTTATTGTATGTATACGAATGACAAGGGTTGGCAAAAGAGAACAAAACTGGATCAGAGAAACCTTTTTTTTTGTGTGGATAACCTACCAGGACGCAAATGGTTGAATGCATTTTTTTCGAAGGATTCCAATAACTTCGTCTGAAGTAGCTTAGTATTTAGCAGCAACAATAGTTGTATTAACAAAGAAAAACTGTTGAAAAGGTATGAGGTGGCCTACAGCTAGTTTTCATAAAAGGGCCTTCACCGCTACCTACGTTATATACGGCCGGTGCATGACGTTTAAAACGTTACATAGAGTGGATCATTTTTATACGGTGATGGTGCAAAACGGAGGGCGCGTCGCTTTACACCAATCGACGTGCAAAAATGATCCACTGCATGTGACGTTTTAAACGTCATTCACCGGCCGTGTATAACGTAGGTCGCGCCTTCACTCGGTACTTGAAGATCCCAGCGCGTTTAACGCGACGAGACAGCAATTTTTCTAAATCCCATTCCCCTATAAAGTTCTCGCTTTAAAAGGGGAACAAAACGGTTTACTTAGGTTTATTATTTCAGAGTAGTATTCATCACTTTATTTAACCGTAGTAAAATATTACTATTCAAAAATAATGGTAGCCAAAATCAAGGGACCGTTTGAAAGATGCGGAAAATCTGCATACGGCAGCCGCAATTTTTGAGTCTGTGCATTGCTTAGTATTCATGGGGTTATGACCAAGATAGCCATTGTTAAGGTTACCACACAATGCAGTGATTAAAATTCCGTTTACGCATTAACACTTAATTGCGATAAAATTCTGCGACTAGAGCGCTGGTATTGAAATGAGCTATGTCATCGTTTAATTTGTAAAACTTTTTTATTTACTCTTATTTTTAGATTTTAACAAATATTTGGTATTTTTTCGGTATATTAACTCGTTAATCTAACAACTACCGTTTAGTTAATAAAATGTGTTTTCTGCCGTCGTCGTCGTCTTTTATTTGACGTTTCCAGAAAGAATTCTAAAATGTCCACTCTGGATAAAAATAGCTGAAAAATTATTCTTAAAATGTCCACCACTGGTACAGTTACCTTACCTGAGCTCTTTTATTAATGCTTCTGTAAATATTTTGGAGTTCTTTGCCACTAATATTGTTGGAAGCATAGATTAAAATTTTTTTAACACCAACTGCCTACGTATTACCGCTAACATTTCTTTTTTTCTTGAGATATCACAAATTTAACATTTCTAATTTGATATATAGTCTCCATTTACTATGGTGAATTTTTAATTGGGCATAACTCATTCCACTTTAGAGATAGATATTTTTATAAAGATCCTGTTTAAGCAAAAAAAAAATCTTATTGACCAATTGTGTCTAGCGGGATCATATAAAAAAAATTAAGCTCTTGCAAATTTAATGGCAGAACTATTTCATTAATATATTCTTATTTTCTACCTTCTTTTAAAAACTGTGCTATTTACATTGCCTAGTAACATCTAACAAGTAAAACATTAAAGTGTTTTTTAACCATTTTGGGACACCTTGTAGTAGCTAATAGTTGAAATCCCCTAAGATCACTCTTAAAACAATTCCTTTCAGGATAAATAAGTTTTCACATTTTTAGAAAGAAGATATTCCAGAAATAAAAAATAGCGATACAACGGGTAAGAAGTCAATTTAAAAAAGAAAGCATATTAATGTACGTTCAACATTTACCGATTGGCTTTAAAATTAAAAAGGTAATTGAATTAGGTATATCATTTTCATAATTTATAATTTGAAAATGAAGCCTAATGTGAGATTTCTAAGCTTGTTTCTAACAAGAAAATTTATTGTTTACAAAACAGTAAGCCATTTCGTGATTCGTATGTTTGTTTCTTTAGGGTGATGCTATTTCCAAATAGCAATTTTTGTCTTGCTTAATCGTAGCAATTAATACTAATATATTACCATTCTAAAATAGTGGTACCCAAAAGTAAGATCCATACGAAACCTGATCATTCACACGCAAAGAAAATCGGATTTAACTACCTCCGCTGGAAAGACGTGCTACGCACTTCAAGTTGTTTTTCTGCATTAATTGTTAGCTGTTAAGTCACGTAGCATTATTTTGTAATAGAAATGTTTGTCTTGTTTAAAGTCAGAAGTTCTGCGATAAAATAGATCGAAAATTTCTATTAAAAGATAGTGGTACGAGACTTGGCAGATATACAACCAATTCACAAAAAGCACATCCACGAGCGTGGCAAGTTTTTCCACTGAAAGTCGTAAAAAGCTCAGTGTATAAGTCTCATGACTTTCAAATAGCTATTTCAAGTAGCATTTATAAGAATTCCAAATTATGATATTAACACCTTGAAATACTGTGGGACATATGACTTCCATGGTCCCATAGCAGGGCTGCCACTGGCGACTTTTTACACAGAAATTTCTTTGCGGTAGATTTTTCTTGAAATTGTTCTAGAAGTGTCGAAAAGAATTTGAAGTTGTACAAATATAATTTTTAAAAAAATAGTCGCCAGTTGAAACAGTTTCTAATAAAAAACAAATTCGTTCTCAAAGGGTTAATTCACATTTTCTGAAACAATACACCTTTATTTTGGAAAGTTCTATGTGAAACAACTAACAAAAAATAAATGTTTTAAAAAACATTGTACACATTTCCATATTCTTAAAGTAATGTTATTTTCCTGGTAAACAATTCAAATAGAAAAGTTTTACATGAAAATATTTTATTTATAGGATATGTGCATAGTGATGGAATATTTGAATGGTACTCTTTTTACATTTCCAAAACGAAATAAAAATTTATTCAAATTACTTCTATCACAAAAGGGGAGGGGGTGTAATGTAGGTATAAAAGGCGTAAATTTACAGTTGGAATCATAAAAAGAACAAAAATGTAGAGGGTCAGATTGGACAAACGTTCTAAAAGAGAAAATATTTTCATAGATAGGAAGGGATAAGAAAATTGATATTGCCAAAATGTTTTAACTTCCATTTTTGCAACGTACCGAAATGTCCGTTTCTTAAATTCTAATTTTGATAGCTCAATGTTTTATTATCGGTAATATCATTTTACGTTTATTTTAACATCAGTAATATAATATTACTGATGTTAAAATAGTTACATTTAAAATATCTGTGCGAAGAATTTTTCCTTATTCACTTTCTTGGTCATTATTTCTTTCCCGAAAATTTAGTTTAGGCGGTTTATAATTTTTAAAATGTGTCATATGAAAATTAACTTTAACCTTTTCAGTAATACATCCCCCATGTAAACGTTTTCTTTTCTGTGGTACAGGGAGTATGCCCTTATAAATTCCTTTTTAGCTCACAGGCTATCAAAGCCTGAGAGCTTATGTGCCCGCCGGTTCTGTACGTACGTACGTACGTATGTATGTGTGTACGTAACGCGATAACTCTTGATAGAACTAACCGTTTTACTTTAAATTTTGTTTATAGGTTCCTTGTGATAAGGCGCTTCCCTGATTAGTTTTGGAGGTTCATTGGTTAAGCATAAAGGGGGGAAACGGGGGGCTAACCCCCCATAATTTAGATAAATGGGTTTTTCATGCAGAATTATCTCATATTCTTCAAATTTTGTATATAGGTTCATTTTGATAATGAGCTTCTGTCAATAGTTTTGGGGGTTCATTGGTTAAGTATAAAGGGGGAAAGGGGGAGATAACCCCCCCCCCTAATTTAGATAAATGAGTTTTTCATGCAGAATTATCCGATTTTCTTCAAATTTTGTATATATATTTATTGTAATTAGAGACTTCCCTGATTAGTTTAAGGGGTTCATTAGTTAACTATGGGGGGGGGGTAACGGGGGCATGACCCCCCCCCCTTAATATATTGTTGATTTCTTTATTTTTCGAGGGGCATATTTCAAATTCTTTGAAATAAGAGTATAATATACAATTAGTGTGAATAGCCTGTGAGCTCAATGCCCTCAGTTTAACTGGGCAGTTTTCTTTTTTTATTGATATTTTACTGCATGAGAAGTAAAAGTTTATGCACGTTTTACTTGCGGTTTTAATCTAATTCCATCTATTGGGAAATGCTTTAAAATATATTATGAACATACTCAGCATGTAGGGACGCTGCAGTCCAGAAAATTGCAAGCTGTTGCACAACTTGAATACAAGTTTTGATGAAAACTTGCCAGACATTTTTCTGTATTTCCTGAAACAGCTGCCAAAAAAAAAGCTTCTGGAGTATACCCATAGCGGCCAATTTCAGTTTTTCGTTGTAATGTTATCAATGGATAATATTTTCTCTTCCTCTGAACCTAAATTTTATAAGATTCGTAATAAAAGAAGACGTCGCATTTGAATCGCACTTTTTTTTTTAAATACAGCAAAAATGCAAACACAGAAATATATGAAAAATGTGAAAAAAATAGCGAAAAATTTTAACGAAATAGCAAGTAAATTTAATCAAATCTATTATAAAACAATCATCACTGAAAATGAGAATGAAGATATAGGAAAAGAAATGAAAATAATAAAGAAATGTAGTAATGTAGGTAATGTAGTAATGTAGGTAAAGAAATGAAAATACGATATTTGCTAGTATAATATCCGTACAATTTTTTTTTAATTGAGAAATAATTTTTTTTTACAGTGCGATAATAAAATTTTACTATAGTACACTTGAAAAGATTAACAGAATATCACTAAGTGAAATTACAAAATTTTGTAGTGTATCACCATAAAATGTTCGATATTCTAATCTCGCTGCGTGAGATTTGCGCACTTTCTTCATTAAATGAATAATATACATTTATTTAGATGTTCTTTTTTCCGCCTAATCAAAAATTTCTTTAACATTAGAACGACCATAGCGGCGGTTATTTTAACCAGTACCAAATCAATATATTTCGATTTGATTCAGAAATTTTGTCGTAAAATAAGTTAAATACATACCACACAAAAATAATTTAAATAAATACGTTAGTTTTAAATATAAAATATTTTTATAAAACTTGAGTAACATTTCCGGGCGTTCTAGTGTTATCAGTAACAGCCATACCCTATTTCACACATAATTTCTAATGAACATTTTATCATTTCTAATGGAACATTTCGTATTAGAGTTGTGATGGACAGAATGATTTTTATATTCGAATGAATCATTCGAGCATGCGCAAAAATATAACTGCAACCTTCTTGTAGTAACTTATTTTTAAAAATGAGTTACTACCAGAAACTTTAACAAAAAAAGTGTTTCTTATTTTAATTAGAATTACATTAAGAGCCACATAAAAAATATATATATTACAAAATTTTTGTGGATTAATTGATTTTTTAAAAAATACGAAGGTTGGCGACTATGCTTTTGCGCATGTCAGACAGATTCATTCGAATGTCAAAATCATTTATTATGACCATCATTATGTTAGAGGACTGCCACTAGCAACTACATTTTTATAATTTTCCCTCACCACTATACTATAAAAAAACACGTTTCTCTTATCATTTGTGAGTTATTAAAAATTAAACATTTTTATTATTGAAAGCATAAACACACAATGCTAAATTATAATTAACAGAAGAGCCAAACTAGTTAAGAAAACTTGACATTAGGATAACTTAGATATTCCTTAGCTAAAAAATTATCGCAGTGTTGCCACATCCGCTGTTATTTAACTATTCTATCAACAATTATTTCCAGACAATAATCTTTGTGGTAAATTTCTTTTAGATATATATCACTAAGAATATTTTTTGGAAATAGTGATAAACAAAATTGTAAAAATATAGTCTCCTATGGCAACTCTTTTATTGCGTTGAAAAGCGTTGTCAAAAGAAAATGCTGTACATGATACTTAAGATTTTATGTTTAATCATTACTTTATTTAAAGTACTTAAATTGTTAAAAACACAAATTTCAGAAAGCAAGAGAAAGTCTTTTCATTGCTAAAAATATTAAAAACCTACTTGCTGTTTCCTGAAGATCCTTCATAAAATTATTTTAATTAGGTACATATCACTGTAATTAAATCTTGCATTTAAAAAAGAGTTTTATGTAATAAAGCAAAATTTAATTACAGCAAGATACAGTTGAGTAATCAAGTTAAGAAAATACATTGAAAATTTTAACAAATCGTGAAATTAATTTTATTCCCAAATCATGCAGAATTTATCAATGTTTGAAAAAGTTATTTCCTTATCATTAAATAATTTAAAAGAATTACTCCTTTTAAGGCTCTTTAATAAACTATTTGAAAAATTTTACTTTATACATAATCTTTTGACGGAAGATGTAGTGTTTGAATGTATGCTGTGAGCGTGTCTGAAGTGAGAAACCCAATGAAGATGAAACACAATTGCTAAAATTCTATGATAAAGTTTAAATTGTTAAGATAAGAAGTACAAAATGATGCAAAATTGGAAAAATGCAAGAAACAAATACTTTGTCCAAGAAATCACAAAGTATTGCATTATGTATCGATATCTCTGCTTGAATTAAGCAACTGATAAGCATTGCTATCACATTTTTGAAAGAGTACAGTTTTATTTGATTCATGGAAATGATACGATGTGCATTATCTTTCATGTAGATTGTACCTAATGGGACGTAATCATATTTTCTGTACCTTAAAGTATTTGCATCATGCTGAATTAAACCATAAATTTGTTTGATTTTATATATTTCAGAATAAGTATATAAACTAATGTTTTTGTTTCATTTACTCGTATATAGATGCATCCATTTCTCTTTGAAAATTTTGTTATTAATAAAACTGTTCTCAAGTAAAAATTTAAAATGTTAATGAAAACAAGTATTTGATTTTCTGAACGTTTCTCCCATTTTACCAATTATACTACATTTTTTTCCCATTATGTCTAACGTACGTATCAGGTGTGTCCAAACTATTTGCCCGAAAACCGCTTGTCACCACCATTTCCGAATTAAAACCTTCGTGTTATTAAATTATAAGATTTCTGTCATTAATTAATGCAAATTATTCTGTAAGAAAATAGTGGCAGTTATACGGCCTGCGAACCGCATGTTGGCATCCTCTGAACTAAATAAATTACTAGATAAATATATCGCTAAATATATCGGAAATATATTGATTATGAGTGCTGGCAGTTTGATGCAGTAAAACGATTTTCAGGATATGTAAATTACAGTAGCAACAGAATAGGGACGGGGAATAGTTACTTTTGGTTAACAGGTTCCAACAACCTGTTATTCTTATAACGTATAACTAATTGCTATGTATGCTGCCAACGAATGCTTTAATTAAAAGGCATTTAAACAGAATGTTTTAAATAATTTTGGAAGCATAGACGCTGTTTTCTGTTATGATGAATGCACACCATTGAAATCAGTTTACATAGTTAAACTCCACTTTTTTCCATTAAAAAGTTACATGAGTTACAAAGTAGTTCATACATATTCAGCTTTTCTGGTACTAAAAATACGTT